>CAVLJG010000121.1:5393295-5616572 GCA_963669975.1 Acanthoscelides obtectus | reverse complement strand
CTAATTTTATAAACTTGAAAGTACCACTAGAATTTTGATAAAATGTTCACAAAAAGTTTTGCTATGCTAAGGATAGTTTCTGAAAATCAGTTTAGTGTGATGGTGGAGCTAGCGGGCAATAAAAAAAAATTAAATCGCTTGAGCTTTATTTTTTTACGTTTCAGAGGATCCTGACTATCTTGGAATTATTTTTGCAGTGGTCGACACTTTGGGGTTGGAGGTTGTAGGAACCACACCGCTATATACAAAATATTTATATATTCAGCAGTTTGGATATTAAGAATACGTACCACTTGAGCGTTCTGCAATGCTTTAGTAAATGATGACGAAACTGCTTTTATATCTACGGGTGACAGGTAAATAGGTGTAAAACATTTTAGGAGGTGATAGTACAGCTCCTTTGCTATCAAAATTAGTATAATACCATACCCTATATTCAAAGGTTAAAAAGTTATGGAAGATTTAATTTTTTTTAAAAACAACCCAGATTACAGAGTAAAATAGTTGAGATAAAAAAAGTTGGTGATTAAACATTTTTTTTGGTGGTTTCAGGTTATTATTTAAATAAATAATTCTCATAAATTAAAAAACATATGAAAACACTACTGAAAACGTATTTATTTTCATTTAAATGTTAAATGAAAATTTTTATTTTCAACTTTCACATTAAGAAGTCTTTTTTTTCAAAAAAATCATAATAAAGAAAATGTACAAATAACTGCAAAAACTTCCTCGTTTCATTAGGTTTCTAAAATGGTATAATAACATATCAGTAAGTAAACCATTTAACAAAACAATATTACTTTGCTAGAAAGGACCGCTAAGCACATTTCCTTGTACTGAGCAGGTAAACCGAGCCTTTCATGGTAACGCCCTTTTTGTTATTTTTTGTGCCCTGTGCCGTTATTCGGGTTTAAGTATTCGGAATCTGTCGTCGCTCCTCGGAAGCAAGCTCTGCGTGTGTTATGAATTGACACAGCTGACGGATCAAGGAAAGGGAACTAACGCTTAGGTTAGTTAGTAGAATATCAACCTTTAACGCGGTAGGACGTACTTTTACTTTTTTGATCAGTTTTAATAATGGCGAGTTACCGTAACGAAGAATACGCTGATATTCTGTTTTGTTATGGTTTAAGTGATGGAAATTCCGTTCAAGCCAGGCGATAATACGAAACCGTTTATCCGAATCGGCGAATACCGAGTCATCGAGTATTTGCTTTCTGTGTACCAACGCGTCAAGGAAAGTGGACAGGTTTCATGAGAGACGTCATGATGCCGGTAGACCTCGGTTGTTTGACGACGAAGATCGAGAGGCAATACTGGAATGCTACGGCAGAGACCCGACGACGTCTACACGAGTTATAGCAAAGCAGCTTGGTTTACTCAGTGGAAGTTTGGTTCGTTTTGCATTCGGCAAGACTTTAACCCTTTCCATTACACACCGGTTCAAGTATTAGAAGAAGGAGATCCGCAAGAAGAATTGATTTTGTCGATTACATGCTTCATCGGGATCAAGAAGAAAACGACTATTTAACTAAAATATTGTGGACCACCGACGAGTCTAAGTTTTGACAGAGAGGGGACAACACAACTTACATTATTGGGCCCCACGAGAGGCAAATCCCCACATGGCAAAGCCAAGAGCCCATCAAAGAAGATTTTCGGTAAACGTGTGGATGGGAATCATTCATACGTATCTAATTGGACACGTTTTTTGCCTGAACACCTGAATGGCGAAACCTATGAAAACTTTTTTGAGATCCGAACTCTGGGAGTATCTCGAAGACCTGCCTCTGAATATCAGGATGCAGATGATCTACTAACACGATGGCTGTCCCGCGCATTTCCGTCTGGGTGTTAGACAGTGGCTGGACGAGAAATATCCTGTCGCTGGATTGGCCGAGTTGGACCGACACCGTGGCCAGCGAGGAGCCCAGATTTAACACCGTGTGTGACTATTATTTATGGGGGCACATGAAGTCACTGGTGTACGCTGAGCCCATAGACACTCTTGCACAGTTGAAAGAAGGAATTATTGCTGCTGCTGACACTATCAGAGGACATCTAACTGGCCGCATCCACGCGTACCAACTTGAGAAAAGACTTACGGGCTTGCATAAGAAACGGCGGGCGTCAGTTCGAACACAATTGCAATTGAATTTTACCTTCATTTCATTATTGTATTTTACTTACCAATTTGTAGTAACTCTTAGTCAGTTTTTATATTTTTTAGTACCATTACAACTGTGTAAATAATCTAATCGTGTAACTTAACCGTAGTTTAAAATAATAACTATCCCATAGCTTACAGTTACATTATTTTCACAAAAAACACTTTCTTATCAATCAGAGAGTTGGTGAAAATAGGAGACAAGCCATTGGTAAATTTACTCCCTATTGTTGTATTACAATACATTATGTTTAGTTTCACACAGTTTTTGTGCACGTATCACCACCCAATTTAGATTCCTTATGAAACAAGAAATATTGTTTTAAATTGTTTGTACGTTTTTTTGTATACTGATGTTTTGGTAAAACACCTTACTTACTGTAAAACGTTATTTGTTTTCTTAGTTACACATTTTGAATTAAAATAAATACGTTGTTGGTATTGTTTTCGAATCTTTTTTATTTATAATAGTTAATTATTGAAATAATAACCCAAAACTACGAAAAAACAAATGTTTAATTCGCCAACTTTTTTCTCTCTCGACTTTTTTTTACTCTGAAATATGGATTGTTTTTAAAAATCTTAATCTTCATAACTTTTCAACCTTTGAACATAGGGTATGGTATTATATACTAATTTCGATAGCAAAGGGGCTGTACTATCACCTCCTAAAATGTTTTACAACCTATTTACCTGTCACCCTGTATACATATATTTTTACTGAATTTTATAATTAAATGTACCACCCATTTCGCTCAATCTTTAATTTGTGTTACTCCCGTCTAAGATGGTTCTTTGAATATTTCGTCAAGTAGATCATGACGCATTGCTGAACAACAGACACGGACCGACATAAATGAGAAACACGGATTTGTGTGATGCAGTCATCTTTAAGCAACAGAAAACATGTAAACCGAAGTTCGAATATTATCGCCAGCTTAATACTTCCATCATTTAGATAGTCGTTGATTATGAAAATTGATACACAGGCGGTGGAAATAAAATCGCTGGAATTTAGTGTGACAACGTTCAGAGATTGCTATTCATTTCAGATGTTATTTGGAGGAGATGAAAACTGTACGCTTGAAGTTGTATTGGGTAGTTTATTGTAAATTGTTGCAGATTTGATGTCAGTGAAAGACCTTCTATTATTAAGAAGCTAATAATCTCAGTGATTCTGTACACCTGTAAGGCATAATAAGTCACAGATATTTTCCCTACATCGACCATGAAAACAGAAATAGGATAGATTTGCTTGAAATGGTTTGATTTGCAGAGGTTGAAGATTTATGGTACCTTAGTGAACCTACCTTATCACGATTCGATGTCGCCTTATGAAATGATTTGACTCAAACCATTTTCTATGAAACCTCCAACGAAGGCGTAGGAAGTATAGAGCCAATCTACTTAACGCCATTTTTCTTATCACTTACTCTCTTTTTTGACATATAATTTCACAGCTGTACTAATATTGTTACCAGGTTGAGGAAAAAAATGCACAAAATTGCATCTTCAGACAAAAATAATGAGCATTGTTTTGGTCATCTCTATACACACCATGGAATAATCAGATGAAAAGCATTTTTAATACTGGTCCAAACAGGCAGTTGAAAAAGGGACATGCGACTTTAAGATGAGTAAATAACACTCTCTATATGTCTCCTCCACAACTGACATAGAAATCGTAATCGTGTCCATGAAAATTCTGCGGTAAGTTGCACCCACATTGCCATTGTTACTAGACACTTTTTGGTTGAAATGCTAGTCAAAATTACGTCGGTTATGTAGGTTTTTCTACAAGAGTTCACTTAGCACTAGCTGATGGACACGTTGTGAACTCGTTTTGTAGATGTACGTGTTGCCTAAACGTCGTGAGACTTCAGTTATCAATGTTTGGCTCTGATGTGATGTAAAATCTGCTTCAGAGATGGCATTACTGGAGGGTAACGGCAATGCATAGGTGCATAGTGAGGATTTGTGTGCTAATAATATGTGTTGATGATAATTCCATTGGATTCTTGTCTCAAATACACCTATTTGAGATTCAAAGCTAGAAATTAGTTGCGCATCCAGTTTTTCTTATACATTCTGGAAATTACATTTGCTGAATTTCAAAATTAGAAAGATAAGAAATATTTATATTCACTGTACACTGTCGAATTACAAGTGATATACATGGTAACAGTAATCACATACAACGCGGGCGCGGTGGTGATATCCCGTAATTCTCCTCAACGTTTTTGAAAACACAAACGTAAAAAATCGTAATTTATAACTTTGAACATAACCTGTTTCCAGAAAGGACAACATATAAAAACACAGCTAACAGATATACTGCATTGGCAGCATATTCCGTAATGATTTTCTCACACAGCAAATATCACTGATTTTATACACATGCAGACCAATACTGACAAATCATCCAGATGTGATCTTGTTATTCAACTTTATTCTGGAAGATGAAAACCATGAGCTACTCGGCTTCACAAAACACATGCAACTAACAATGCGTGTAGTTGAGCTATTCCTCCATAGATGGACGCTCACAACGGCCCTAGTGAGCAAACGTGGAATGACTGTTTGCACCCTAAAAGCAACTTAGTCTGACATTTTATAGTTTTTTTTGACGTCTAGCCCAGCAACCGGGACTCGGTCTTATGAAAAAAGTAGTACTTGGTATATCAAAAACGGCTTTCTAGAAGGAATACTTTCTTGTCTGGCTTACCTGGACACATCTTCCAGGCCGCTGGGCGTCATGTTTATCCCGTCATAGCCAGCTCCGATCCCGACATGCGCGATGCCAGCCACAGATCTGATGTGGTTGATGTGTTTGATGACATCCTGGATGGTGGCAGTCTTATTGCAGGTCACGTGGTATGTGTAGAAGTTCACCATGATGACGCCGCCGTTGTGGGCGATCAAACGTAGAACGTCATCTGGATTTAGGTAAAATAGATCGTTTTGAAAAGTGGAAGGTGATATACGAATATAAGTAAGTTTTGGGTGGTGTTTCAGCTGTAGCAACGATATCAGGTGGAATATGTTGGCTTTATTATTTATAATTTTTTTACGATAATCACTGGTTGTTTGTGGTGGCTTTTATACATGTCATATTGTATTCGCTAGTAATAATTCATTATGTTTTATACTGATGCAGCCGTATGAGCAGAAACATAAATACCGGGACACCACGACTAATGTATGGAGCTTAAAAACACATTGTTAATCCGATTTTTGGGTAAGCTTAATAGCTGGGGGTAGTTAAGTAAGTTTTCTCAGTGATAGCCCGAGGGCAACCGATAGAGGCAGCAAAGAAATGTATGCTTTTCTTTTAATAAATAACTACGTTTGAAATAACGAAGCTAATGTGCGGTAAAAAAAGCAGCGAAAAAGTAAAAAGTTAAAATAAAAATACTAACTATTCATTTGATAAGAAATATTTCAACTACCACCATGTCACGTGTTTATAAATACAGTTCGAGGTTGTTGCCGTCCGATTCAAAAGCACAAATTTGTTAACTTTTTGTTTAATCTGTAACAAGGTCTGCTAGGTGTTTTACTGTGCCCAACTCGACATCCACTTAAATCGCCTTTGTATGGAATTAACAATCCTACGGTCCAGAAAAACGATCTGAGTACATTCGCGAAGCATCAGCAGCGTCTTGAAGACGCATATTTCTCAATTCCGATTATGAATAAACAAGATGCGTGATGCTTGAGCTGGTCACTCAAACACGTCTTCTCTTTTTAGCCCAGGCTACAGAGAGAGAAAAAATAGCTATTTCGTGTAAAAAAGTTTAGCAGATATCTAAAAGCTTTAAATGGAAGGGGAGGTTTTTCTAATGACAAAGATACAGCCAGATATGCGTTGTTTTTATAAACAATGGGAAAAGCTCAAAATTCAGTGTTTTGCTTGTATAATTTTCAAATTGAACTTTATAAACAATCGGTAAACTGGAGATGTTAGAGCATAAAAGGACCTTCAATTTTATTTTTCAAGAGTTGAAATCGATAAACAATCGAGCTAAATTCGAATAAATGTTTATAACGCTTGCAATAACAATTGCAAATGGCTAAAAATTTGTGGGAATGAGGCCATCATTGGTGTTGATATGTGTGTGCTAAATTTCAGCCAGATCGGTTTGACACTTTATGTAAAAGGCTGACTGTTTATCCCAGAGACGAATTATTTAAGCGTTCTTGCCCAAGATGGTCCTAGAATATTCTACAAAAGTAAAATGGATTCTTAAAGGTTTAACTTCAACTGATTATGCAAAAATTAACTATTTTTTTCAAAATTGTTGTTGAAAATGATGTTAAAAACTAGTCATTTTTATAGTAATAAACATTTAAAATAACCTCCTTAATTTTCAATATAATTTATTTTAACAAGTTAATCTGGATAGGTGGTTGAAAAACACATATTCAAAACCCCCCTTCTACGGGTATATTACCAGTTACAAACATGGTTAGATCCAAACAAGTACGGGTGGAGGCGAAGTAACAACGGTTTCGAACCGATCTATACCATGGACAGCTTAATAACAGACGATACTATCAAATAAATTTCCTGCAAATGTACTACTGCTTACCAAACGAGGTAGGTGTAGTTGCAAAAAACAATGGTACAATCTTGCCATCATTGGAATTGACAAATTTTTTTATTCGCCGATACTGAATCGCTATAATGTGCGCATATACATACTGCTCCATACTGCTTAAGATGCCGACCAAACTATCGGCCGAAAGAAAGTCTGCGGGGACCCTTACACTGAAATTGACACGACTTATAGCCCAGGTCTGTTAGGCAAGTACAAAAATTATTATAGATTCGGTGCAACACCTATCGTACCCACGTTTTTGTTATCAAACCGGCTTAAAATAGAATTGAACTTACCAGGAACGTTTCTTGAAGTATTACAAAGCGAATAAGCGCTGGAATGGGAAAAGATCACAGGTGCGCTTGATGCATTAAGCGCTTGTTTGGCAGTGATGACTGAGGTGTGGGACAGGTCCACGATCATTCCCAGACGGTTCATCTCTTTGACCACGCTGCGACCAAAGTCTGACAGACCATCGTCCGTCTTTGAGTCTTGCCCTGTTGCCCATGGGGTGTCACACGAATGAGTTATCGTCAGGTATCTTGCAATAAAGTGAAAAATAGATGTTAGTAAAAAAAATTCTAATTTTAAGAACCGTTCACCTCTAGCTGAAATGCAATGCTACAATCTCCTTGTAATAGGCTGCGGAACACTTTCGAATATGGTACATCAGGATCATATCTTCAGCATAATTGCGCGTAGGTTTGTAATAGAAAGATAAAGAGATCTTTCAGTGATTCTAGAAAAACCTTTCTATAACCTCCTAGGCTACTCATCACTTGGAATTACTTGTTTACATAATTCTGTTATCTGTTAATAACAATACATCATAAATTGCTGGCAAAGTGACAGATAGATTCTGAAAAATTGGTAGACTAGACAGCTTTGGTCTCTTTCTAGGTTTGAAAATATTTCGAAATCGTTTCTATCACCTTCCAAGACGAAAACGTATGAGGTGATAATCGAATGGTTCTGAAGCTCAGGCTTCAAACAAAACTAGACATATTTGTATCACTGATTTTGTCTGCTATCTGGATAGTCAGACCTGACAGACCCAATGCTTACAACACATTAACTAAGAGCAAAGATCCTACGGGCTGCACTAGCAGACACTAGCGAATAAAAGGAGAGATAGTCTGAATGCACGAATTTCAAATTCGTTTTGCAATTTCAGGTATTAAAAATGCGAATTTCTTGTAACTGAAGAAGGAATCATCCCGGTATATTTACTGTCTATAAGAACATTGAGGGCCACATATTTTTTAAACTAAAAAGCTGCTGATGAAATTGGATAAGTGATATACCTGGCACCCAAATTGTAGAATGTTCTCAAGACGGCCAAAGAATTTCCCAGAGCATGCCCTCCTTCCACTCCAATCAGAGAGGCGATACGGCCTTCCTTGTGGACACTGCGGATTTCCTGAGAAGTCCTTACTAGTGCGAAGTATTTGGAGTTGTACTCCACCTGTAACAAGGTTTTAATAAAGTTCTCTCTTCAGCTATATTCTAGAAAGGCAGCTCCAATTTGAATTTAGTGCGAAAGGTCCCTATTAAATAACTTAGTTTCTATATCAACATATATATATATATATATATATATATATATATACAGGGTGACTTCGAAGTTGAGTCATTTATTTTTTTACAGTGAGTAGATCTGATCAAAAGAAATGTTTTTTTCCTTTAACATTTTTGTGGTAAAATTAAAGTAACAAAGTTATAGCCCTTTAGAAGTTTGAGTACCGCCCTGTCTCAATAATAATATGTGCTCGTGTTTGGCAACAACGGATATAATCGGAAACAAAAAAGCGAAACAATTTGAAACGCTTATCACGATGTTTTATTCATTTATTTTATTCAGTTCTATTCATTCGATGTGTCAGTCGGTAACGCGTGAGTGGTGTTTCTGCGTGGCTCAAACGAAATAAAAAATGGCACATGTTTACGAAAATGCTGAACTTGTGGACATGATTCTTATTTTACAAAATGCTGCTACGGCAACACGGATTTATACGGATCGGTTTCCCAATCGAGTGCAACCAACCCCTAGTGCCTTTGTTAATGTAGTACAAAGGGCTCGTGCATCAGGTGACTTAAGTCCACACACGGGAGGGTATGTGCTCCAAGACCGCACGATCAAATACAGGTCCGCACTGAAATACTTGTCGGGAGGATATTTTATAAAATAAGGTAACATTTTTTTTAATTTTTTTTTTAATTTTTACACACATATTTTGGTTTATCTCCCTTCTACAATCATTATCTGAAAATTAATGACTCAACTTCAAAGTCACCCTGTATATATATATATATATATATACAATTAATTGTTAATTGGGAAATTGGCAAAAATTTTTTAGGCTTAAGTTGACTATTTGACGATAAAATCAAGCTTTCGGCATTCTCTATGGAGCCATCATCAGGATTCTGAAAACACAATTGTGATGCTAGCAAAGAAAACAGGACAGATTTAATTTGTCAGACAACTTACTCGTCGGTGAGGTTGCAGCCACAAGGTGTTTCAAAACGAAAGTATAGAAAATCGAACTTGTAATCAGTATAAAAACAAAAGGACGGGGACATTGGGCTTGTTGAAAAACGACAGATACCTTCGTCACATGTTAAAAATATCAATCCACCCGAACAAAATTAAAAAGTATTACACATGAGATTACAAGTTCGATTTTCTCTACGTTCGTTTTGAAACACCTTGTGGCTGCAACCTCACCGACGAGTAAGTTGACTGACAATTTAAATCTGTCCTGTTTTCTTTGCTAGAATCACAATTCTGTTTTCAGAATCCTGATGATGGCTCCATAGAGAATGCCGAAGGCTTGATTTTATCGTCAAAAGAGTCAACTTAAGCCTAAAAAATTTTTGCCAATTTCCCAATTAACAATTGATTGTATTTTGTGCCCAACTGGGCGTTGGCTTTGGCAATGACTACTGCTCATATATATATATGAGTATATCTATATTCTTATAAAGATCATGCTCGAAATGATATAAAAAGTTCAGATTAGAATGAGCCTGGAAAATTATTTGGAAAAATAGATTTCGTTTCCTCAAAGTCATCCTGATACCGTGAAAGGTGCCTGCTGCAGTTTTTCATTAGGTTTATTAAAATAGTTCCAGCTTGATTACTATTGCAACTATAATAACGAAACAAAATTATGTACTGGTCAACTGATTTTCATTTAAAAAACGGTGCATCTTCAAGAAACAGTTTTTACGCTTTAAGACACAATTCTACATACATGAAAACAAGTGAAAATAGGTGGACAAATTAGTAGGTGAATGTGCTTGCAAAGATCGTAGTTGTTATTATTTGAATTTACTGCGCAAAGATCAGACACTTATGATTGCATGCTGTCAATCATGGTGGTTTACTTCATCTGGGGTCATTATCTAGGCCATAGTATACTGCCGTCATAAGCCAGAACGCAGTAAGTGCAAAAATGCGAAGACGAGATATTGTCATTATAATATGAAAGGCACGTTTCTACGTGCATATTTCCATGATACAATACAGTATATGTCATGATAAAAACCGAAAATCTAAAATTTATCGTTTACAGTATCCAGCGTTTTTACGATCATCTTAAATTAGAATACAGTATCTGAACAACAATAAATTAACCATACAGATACTGAGTTTTAATTTATATCCAAAGCAATGGCTCTAGTAGATACTATAAGACATACATACACTTAATCACAACAAATTCATAACATTTTTAATAAATTTTCGCCGTTCATTTAGTAAAGTGGCAAGGATACTGTACAAAATTGTGTTTGTTTTGCTACAATTACATTCTTTTTAAAAACTACAACCATTGCATCACATACAAATATTCAGAAAAACAAAAGTTGCATCTCTAAGAATTTCCACTGTCCATGAAATGCTCCTCTAATTTTTGTTTAAACAACTTTAAATTACAAGTAGAGCTTATTTCGTCATTTAGTTTATAAAATTTAAGTAATCGTTTCTAAAATATTGATTTGTTAATTATATTACTATTGCAATTTTGTAAAAGGAAATTTATATTTCCTCTTGTATAATAATTGTGGTAATAATTATTCAGCTTTATGAAATGTAGTAATGTTGTGTGCAAAAGATGATTTTTTATTTTAAATATGAAATAAAGAACCAAATATGATATGGAATTTTTTATGTCCAACGACTGCAATTCTTGTAACATGGATTTCATTTTGATGTACTTATTTTCATTCAATATTACATAGCGTTTTATAGGACCTGCAATTTTGAGAATACAGCTTCATTGGCAGTGAGCAATGTTTATAGGTTTATATGCTCTTTTTAATTATAGATAGGCATCTTCGGTAAAATTAATGAATTCGTTAGAAAATGTTATCAATTTTACTTGGGAATAAACCAAAATCACCCTTTTTCATTGAAACGTTAAAATTTGGGAAGGATGACAACACGTTCTCATCGCCCCTGTAAAATGTGTTACCGGTAGATTTTTTTTATGTCCTGAAGCTTTCGTAAAAACCATTTAAAAAAAATATTACGGTTGCCAAGTTTCCAGCGCATACCTGTTCTTTTTAGACGTTATAGTTTGGCATACTCGTGTAGCTAATAATCTGTGCACCTGTGACTATCTCACCTCACGTATGAAAATTGTGCTGGTTCTGATTATGAATATGCTGTCAAAATTGATGGTTGCTGTTTGAATTTACGAAGTTGACTTGTAAATGACCTCTGAAGACGTTATCTAGGTCATGTTAGAGGCGGGCAAGAATTTCTTTCTTGGGAACCCTTTTCGATTGGTGATAGGTGGCGCAGCAGTAGCGTGTGTGCGCAATCGAAATATCTATTTTTATTGTGTCATGTGAATACAGTCATCGTCGATACAGTTTGTCCACTGGTCGGTAGTTCCTATGCTTTGCTGTACTACTTTTGTCTATGTGGGATTTGATACTGTAACGAAAACACCGTCTTACTGTTCAAAGTGTAATTTATTTACTATTCCGAATTTGTACCAAAAAATCTGAAAAGAATCAACTTTGATATGTGTGTGTCAAAATTGGGAAATCCATGAAGAGTGTTTGTTTAAGTTCATTATTCTGTCTCCACATGGTTGGGCCACCCTCTATACCCGATTATAACAGGAGCGTGTATAACCACTGCATATGAGATAGGGATAGAATGTTGAACTTTAACTCATCAAAGGTGCCAAAAATACATCAGGCTGATATCGGCGTCACATGCTTATTCGGATATTGCGATTTTCCTAATCACTGATCCGAAAAGCTGGATATTCGGAAGCGTTCCAGTATCGCGAAAATGAAATCTTCCACACTTCGAGCATCCAATTTATACAGATATGTTTCGGATTGGAAGATAGTGATGTTATGAATAAAGGTGCACGCCCACTGAGGGGAAGGGAAGACGAAGAGAAGAGAAGCAAATCTCTTCCGCTGGGTTCACACAAAATGAAATGAGAGCCCTCATACTATAGTGACGCGAAGGAAAGTGACGTGACGTGACAAATGTCGCTGCAGTTCCCTTCGTGCATTAGGATTCGTAAAAGCAAATTTTCTCAAGCAGCTTATTCTTATTCGTTCTTGAATAAAACGAACAGGATGATCTCATGGATAAACATTATATTTAACAATTACATTAAAAAAAATACAAACCACCCAACTACAGTAACCGAAAATAAGGAAAATTTTAATTGTGCTATCAAGACGGACTAAGGATACCTCGAACCATAAAATCCATCAAGCCGTTTGGGCTATAGCCCGTGAAATAAAAATTTCAACGTCAAGGTTTGCGTTTAAAAACGCCAATATGATTTTATGAAAACTTAATATACCCAACCTAGAGACACATCGTATGTTAAAATCCATTAAGCTTTTCAGTCAGTTTGTTTTTATAACATTTTAGTATGCTCTGAGTCACTAGCATAGCTAACACGAATCCAACAACGCTGCATACGTCAAAATCCATCAATCCGTTTGGCCTGTAGCTCATGAAATAGAATTTATTGTCTACATATAAACCTACGCGCGAAAAACATAACCCTCCTTCTGAGACAGTTGGATACACGCTTCCTAAGATGTCGATATATATTGCCCCTGAAATGATGCTAGTGAAATTCGTTTTCCCTTGGTCACCCTGTATAATGATGGCTGAGCGGTGATGTTTTCTAGGAAAGGTTAAAAATGTACTCTTGTGTGGCATCGACAAAATAAGCTATTTTACAGCGTCCTGCATTTTTTCTTCTATATCCTAAATACCAGGGCACCGCGGCTGCTATAAGGAGCTTAAAGAAATTTTGTTCATCCATTTTTTAAACTCTCTAAGATTAGTAGTACTGGGATAGATCGTTCCACAATATCAATTCCCCATGGACAAAGAAAATATTTTGGAATCTGCGTTGAAAGGAAATTGATAGGAATTTTAGGTAGGCTGAGTGGTCGAAGGTTTGCGGGTTCGAATCTCTATCTCGGAAGTTAATTCCGAGCCATGGATGTTGTGTTGCGTGTTGTCTATACCACACACCAGATTCAATATAGATACATCGCAGCGCTGCAGGTGGTTTATTCAATAATCATTTACCAGTAGATGGCTTGATGATAAGTACAGTGTTGCAAAAAAGGTCAAGGGTAGCCTAGTTGCCAGGCTTCGGCTCCAGACCATTCATACTACCTCCTATTTATAGGAACTATTAGCGCATCTTCCGATATAATTTTGGAGAAGAAAGCTTTATCAATAACAAACTTCCTTAACGTTAACCTCACTTGACATTCACCTCATATATGTTATTGACTTATATGTCAAAAAAGCGAACACTAACGTTTCTCTTGACGTTTCTTTCTACCTTATGTCATGAACTCTACTACTATTCGTCATTATTCGTCAGAGCGGTCCGGTGGACCTTTGGTCTTAGTTAAAAGTCTCGTCGGTCTGTTAGTCTGTCAGGTCTGGTTACCCAGATACCAAACATGTTTAAGGGGAACAGGGAAAGAAGGAAAGAAAGGAAGGAAGAAATAGAGCAAAGAAAAGAAGTAAATCATTTGAAATAGGTTAAGCATTATTGCTTTGACTACTCGAATTATTTTGTAGCTCCAAAAAATAATTTTGATCGGTTTTGATACTGAAATAATTTTGGCTGGTCTGAATTTACAATTTAATTTTGATCACAGTGCGAGGCGCGGTCTGGAATGTTTGCGAACTTGCTCGACTGTGTAGTCTACTGAATCGCGCAACAGAGGGTTTCTTTGCGATTCGGATTGATGTCATGAACACATGGGGTGTTTGATTCGTTTAGAGGGTTGTCTAATAAGATTCAGGTTTCAATGGCCAATATAGAGCCTTAAGTTTTAAACTTCTCAGTATATTTGCACACAAACTACTGACCAGTCTTTTGATGACGTCGATCTGCTCGAGTGTGACCTGTACGGCGTCCAGGTGCTGGGCCTTGCAAGGTACGTACGCCGACCAGAACTGGGCTCCGAGTAAGCCCGCTTTCAGCCTGGGGATGTCCGTGTGTGACCATTTGCTCTTTGACCACGGCTCTTCCTTCTCGATGGCGCTCAGGTTCAGGCCACTCAGGCGGTTGTGCACGAATTTGCGCAGGTTCCACGGCAGGTCGTTGTGACCGTCGATCAAAGGCGTGTCTTTCAGCAGCTTCTTCACTACCTGAATGAAAGTACTTAATAAATAATGTTGTTAAAAGACAACAGATCTAACAAGTTTAAAATAACATACAACAATAACTCTTTCTAACACACGAATTGCACGATTCTCGCGCTTCCCTCTCGTACACATTACGAACTCAGTTGTATTTTGTTTTCAGACTATAAGTCTCCATAAATAAAACATGTTGAAAAGTAGGAGAGGTCACACATTAAACCTACGAAATCTTCTACATAATGAGTAATTTATCCGAAAAGATATTCAACTATTTATTGCGATAAAGTTTAGTAGTCGACAATTTGTGATAAGTCCATACTTCACGCAAATTGAATATAATACTCGTAACTTGAACGTAGTTATTAGACATTTACTTTCATAATTACGTTCACGCTACTGTTGGCCAAGTGCTCTGGGTGGATCAAATTGTACCCGAACAAACACGTATTTCATACACGCCGTAAGCCCTCCAGGGATATGTGATAAATGTTTTTGTGTGGAAATGTGTAACTGTAGTGCTATTAAATTTCGATTAATGACGTAGATATGCTAAAAAATACTCCTCAGAGTTGACTTTTCGGAGGCTTCGTTAAAGTTGAAAGCACTGCGTCTACAGGGTGGTCCAACAAAATGTGGACGGATGATTGTGGTGAGTTTTGAAGTCATACCACTAGATCATAGTGGACGGCCCTAGATGCTACAAATCAAAATACATACAGCATGATTCATATCCAAGTTGTATTTTTTTTAAATTGAACTTCTGTATATTATAGCGTATTTATATTCCTTGCTAAATTTCAGGACGTTTAGCCACAATTGGCCATTTTTGCAAAATGTGGAGGTTAAAAATAATTGAATATCATGGTCATAAGGAGACTGTGACTTTGAGGTAGCATTGATAATAGAGGGTACTTGCTTAAACCAGACGGCCAGAGATCAATTCTTTTTACATCCAGAGAATCCCTTACGACAATTTAGAAACCTCAATCCAAGGAACTTGATTTTTTCAAATGAAACTACCTACTTTTTTCATACCATAGAATATTAAATTTGATCATCTTTCTAACGATATATTGTTAGTATCCGTCTCTGACAGTTTCATTTTGTTTCCAGATTTACTGGCTAATAGAGTGTTTCTTGAGCATTTTCCAAGAACAAAAAAAAATCAATATCAATTATTACATTTTTTGAAAAATGTGGAATTTTCACCGTATTAATTATCTTTTAACGACGTTTTAGCAAGAGGTAGCGAACGAACCTAATAGTTAATATCAAAATATTTTATTGAACTGTGGACTATTTATACCTGGATCTTCTCAAGTACTTTTCATTTTCAAATTGCCTACGCAAAATCTTGTTGACGACAAATATAACGATATAAATTAATCACTTAGTCCAAAAGCCTTCTATAATTTGAATTTTCGAAGAGTCAATAAGAACTGCGCACTGAAAAACAATCCAGTCTTAAAGTACCTACTTTCTTTGGGCTGGTATTTGTGTTTCAAAAGATTAAAATTTTGAATAACCTACACAGTTTATTGATAATAATAATTTAAAAAGCCTGAAGAACTGTTGCTTTAGCAGGAAATAGAGTTAGTGGTATATAATTTGGGTAAAATAATCATAAACGCATTTTTTACTGTTTCTTATTGAAACTACACTCAAATATTGATTTATTAACATGCCACATGTTTATATTTTGCACGTGTTAATATTTTTAAGATATGTAGGGAGAACCCAGGCACAGTAAACACATGACAGAGTTGAATTTACATGTAAACTGGGACTCCACTATCGTCAAGAAATACATACCTATTTGTTCAAGTTTCTTCAATTATAACCAATCGATTGTGTGTGTTAGTCCATGTTTATGCCATCTTTACAAACAGCTGTTTAAATCTTTAGTATACAGGGTGTCCCGAAAAAGTGTGCAATATTTATATAAACATAGGTCGACAAACGTCCCCTAAGGGCGCTACGGTCTTTTAAAGAGGCTCCCCTGAAGATGGTTTTTCCTTAATATTTCCGAAACGTGTTGAGATAAAGACATAGAATTTGGTATTCTAGCCTACTTTTTTATGCTGGATTTAAAAATATTAACAATTTTAGACAGTTTTGTTTGGAAGCATATGTAACAGGGACGGACTCAAGTTGTTTTAGCCCCAACATTTTTGTGTGACTCTATTTATGAAATTCAATTTTAGAATTTGAAAATTTAGGGTTTTCTACATAAAAAAGGTACTCTTATTGAATATCGATAAATTGCGCCGTTTTTTGAATAAAATCAAACTAAAGAATTTGTCACATGATAGGATATGTACTGCGAATTTAAATGAATTGTTGAATAATTAGCCATGGCAACGAAAAAAACTAATTTAATAATTGGTAAATATTACATAAATACATATTTCTATTGCAACATAGCTAATATTTAGGCAAAACAAAAGAAATAAATTTTTTCCGCGAACGAAATTGAAATTTGTTTAAAAAAGAAGACATACAGTTGGATATACTTAAAACTAGCTTTACAATAAGTGTTCAAATAAATTCCCATTTTGTTGGATACAGAGTCTCGCTCGACGAACTAATGATTGCGTTGAAAAAACAAACTACAAAAAATTTTTAACATCAAAATTGGACAGCTTTTGTATCATCCGTTGTGTTGTATGTTGAGAATATTTGAGTACCTGGAAATGGAGCATAACTAACCGAGTACGAACTTTAATTTGATGTAGCAGAAATCTGTCATTATGTAAGTTTCCTGGTCACGTAGCCTAGCAACCAGTACATCAAACAGCATATTCAGCACATTCCACATTTACGATCTATAACTATTGCCAAATTTGATTTTTACATTGTTAATTAAATGATTTTCCACTCAGTCTTTTATCCAGCCATTGTACCGATCACTTGTACCAAATAAATCGTTTTTAAAAAGTACAAATTTGCTTCAAGAAGCATAATTTGTATACATACATACTTTTGGCTTCACTCCTTTATATTAGCTTTATTCAGGTTCTTAATATGGTGCCGTTTATTGTCCAGGAAGGAATACATGTTGTTTGCGAACGTTGACGTACCTCCAGATAAAATGTAGTGCCAGTTTCTGCTAACTTTTGCAAGATATTGAGAAGTACATCGTTATACACTGCTGTATTTTGGCAGTGCCAGTTTCTGCTAACTTTTGCAAGGTATTGAGAAATACAACGTAATATATTATATTATAATATATTTTGGCAGGTGGTTCAACTTTTTCAAATTTGTCCTATGAGTGACCTAAACATTCCTTTCAAATGGGTTACTAGAGATGAATTGATCTCTGATTTGGACTCAACGATCATTAAAACATATCTGAAACGGGTCTGGACTTTCTTTGAATATGTCCTTGATGTGTGATCTTGAAATGACGTCCAGATTGCCTTATAGTGGTTATTTGACCTCAGATTCGAACTTAGTGAACAGAAAAGCCTAAATGACATGCGGTTGGGATCATATCCTCGGTTTCTTTTGAAAACGTCCTCAATGTGACATTCATATGTCCTCATAGAGACAAGCTAGACCCAAAAAACCTCATTGTACCGAAAGTCGTATAAACGCTGTGGCAATTGTGCTTTTGTCAGCTTTTCATTTTGCAAACCTGACCTCGAGCCTCTCCTCGGCAGTCCTGGGTGGTGGCATCTTGGCATGGTTGAACGCGATGGGCAGTCCCAATCCTGCGGTGATGGTGGCCACTACGATGCACACGACGACGCATACGCACCACGGGCCTCGCAGCGACGGCCTGGCGCTCTCCGCACTGCCGGTGCTACAAGAGCACGACTCCATGGAGCCATGGAAGTCGTACGGTTGGTACGCATACCCCAGAGTACCGCGTGGCGCGGCGTTGTAATACCGCCCACCAGGTGGGTTGAAAGGCGGTGCTGATGGTGGCGGCAGGTCCGCGCGGGCGGGGAATGATGGAGGCAAAGGAGGGATCTGAAACAGAGAAAATATTTTCAACACAGCTCTAATGATTAAGGATGAAATGGCGTCAAGTAGGTGGAGTCTGCACTTTCCTAGGCAGTGCTGTCAAGTTTGGCGCAAGTAAGCCCATCTTAGAAAGCAAACAGGCATTTAATAAATTTTAAGTTGCGTAAAAAACTATGTGAAGCATTGGCCATATCTATACTAAATTATTGTGATATCGTATACTATACTTGTTTAGACAATTTCATTAAAAACGGTATTCAAGTTATTCAAAAGAATTGTACACGTTTCATCTTTGGCTTACGTAAATTTGATCATGTATCAGCGAAATATCCCGTTCTAAACTGGTTAAAAATTAATGACATGGTCAAGTATCTCTATTCAGTTTTTGCTCACAAATTGCTGCTCACGTCTAAACCCTCTTACTTGAGGGAAAACAATTCATTTAATGACTGTAGAACTCTCAGAGAAAATAATATTAGAATACCCCAGAATACGTCTACATTTTCTAAAAGCAGTTTTTCTTACAATGTTGCTATTATTATAATGACCCTCCTAAAGTACCTATATAAAGAATTTTCATTAGCTGTCTTTACTTTACTCAACCCTCCAAACATGTAATTTATATAATTTACGTAATCATTTATTTCTTTTTTTCCGTCTTTAATTCAGGTAAATAATTTTTTGGTGTACTTGGGTATGAAAAGTATGCCTTTTTCTTTTTTTAATTTTTACTTTCGATGAAATGAACCAAATCTGTTTTGTGGATAGTGAATACTTTTGAACATCTGCTAGCGACTATATGGTTAAGTGTAAGAGTAGCAACATGCCAAACTTCGCTATGTAAGTCTGACATTTGGCTATACTACAATGTAATTGTGGATAAATAATGACGTCTATTATTATTATTATTGTTATTATATATAACAAAATAACTAAAAAGTCGGTCAATTAAGCCCATGACAAATGCTTACATTGCCAGGAGCCAGTTGCAATAGGTTTTTCTTCCATTTTCATTCTCACCATACATTTTTTGAAATACATCTTTACTAAATCAAATATATGAAGAAATATATCTGTGGATATGTCTTACCGGTGCTTAGAACTACAGGAGCTAGAAGCGTATAAATATAACGCCAAAACATCGAGGTATACCCTTCTCAAATTCTAAAAATGAACCTTTTTCACTTTTTGTCCGTAGTTCCTCCGCCAATGAATCAACTGTCCAAGCCCACAAAGCTTTTTGTCCGATCGAAATCTCATCAGAATCCGAGAGATATTTTCAGAGTTATAGAGGAGCCAAGTATTAACGGACAGGCTGACGAAAATTAGTGACATAGTTTCTCGTGACGTGGCATGTATCTCAACCATAATATCAGGTTTTCGATTTTTTTCCGTGATTATAATACCCCTCTCCTATTGGTGCGAGAATAAAAGCAAGTAAGTTTGGAGAGAAAAAATCTTGCATTCAGATTCAGATTCAGATTCATTTATTGATCCAGTTAGATCTACATTGTAGACATTGGATAAGTCGGTGTATACAGATTAAAATATAGATAAAAGGAAGTAAAATACAATAACAATATAATAAATAAGAACATAAAAAAAACCTTATGATACACACATGGCAATAAATTATTTGTTAAGATCTATCAGAAGCACTGTGGAATGTGACAAATTCACCTAGGTCATAAAAACCGCAGTCCGATAGCTTGTTCCGCAAACGTCTTTTGAAAAGCCGTACGGAGTTTACGTTTTTGATCTCCGGAGGTAATAAATTAAAAAAGTATATTCCTGCTGTTATGGGAGATTTTGAATGAAACGTATGATATGACACATGCCTAACTATATTATTTTATTACGAGTGCTGTAGTCATGGATGTCAGTATACTTAAGATAATCATTTCTGTGCTGAAAAATATATGTTAAAAGATTATAAAGATATACGTATATACACCGTAAGTATTTTGTGTTTAACAAATATCTCACGACAGGAGGATCTGGACCGTATTTTAAATATAATGCGAATGATTCTTTTTTGTAAGACAAACACTGTAGAGATTTCACTAGCCTGGCCCCACGCAGTAATGCCATATGAAATGACAGAGTGTACACATGCATAGGAGACATCCATTAATGCTGAGGTGTTTAACATCCTCCCTAGCGTAAGTATTAAATACACTTTTTCCAAGTTTCTTACATACGGAATCAATTTGCTCTGTCCATCTTAAATTGCAATCAAAGCTTACACCTAAAAAACAGTTTTTTTGGAAGTTACAACTGTCTTGCATTGAAGATTGAAATTAAAATTTGACGGAATTTTTGGTTTCATAAAATATTCAACTGAAACGGTCTTTTTTGTATTTATTATTAGTCTGTTTTGAAGCACCATTGACTGAACTCATTAACCGAATCATTAGTTTTTTCTTGAAGACGATCTTGCGATGAGTCAGCTAAAATGATATTTGTGTCGTCTGCATACAAAAGTAATTTTCCGTAGGATAAGTGTGCAGGCAAATCATTTATGAAAATCGAGAAAATAAGTGGTCCAAGGACGCTGCCTTGAGGTATGCCCCAATCTAAATTGAATTCATCAGATTTTTTATCAGAGACAGTAACATGAAATTATCTATTCTCTAAAAAGCTAACTATCCATTGATTCAAACATCCGCGAATGCCTACATGATGAAGTTTATCGGCCACAAATGACGAACTTACACAATCAAAGGCCTGAGACAAGTCAAATTGGATACTCACTACGTAATTACCTAAATCAAGTTTATCACAAACATACTGGACATACTCGATAATGCTTGTTTCAGTTGAGTAGCCTGCCCTGAAACCATGTTGAGCATATGTGATAATAGCAAATTTAAGAAAGTAATTTTCAATTTTCATTGCAACCACTTTTTCAATAATTTTCGAGAAAATACTTAATAGCGCGATTGGCCTATAGTTTTCAACATCACAATTTTCACCTTTTTTAAATATCATAATTAACGATGCCAGTTTAAGAGATGTTGGAAATTTACCAGCAGCAACCGATTCATTAATGATGTCTGCTAATACTGGGGCAAAGATATCCATGTTCTGTTTTACTAAATAGATTGGAATTTCATCAGGCCCTGTAGATTTCTTGTCTGGCATATTACTTATCACAAATATAACATCATCAGTAGTGACATGGGTGAAAAACATTGATTGTTTGGCTGTTTCACCAGTAGTGCAGGAATCCGACAAAACGGTAAAATTTTTGGCCATTTTCTTGCCAATTACAGTGGATACATATTTTCCAAAAAAGTTAGCGATATCAGTAGGGTTGGTTATAGTTACGTTATCGCAGACTAATTCTGTAATAACTGCATTCTTTTGTTTACCTTTATTGAATTGACAATATTCCAAGTAGTTTTCTGTTTGTTTGAAGATTTGCTGATTATAGAGTGATAGTAACTAATCCTTCCATCACGAATAGTCTTATCAACCTCTTTTCTTAAAGATTTAAATTTTGTTTCCAAATTAGTATCTTGCATTTCTTTACGCAGCCATGCTAGGTTATTCAATTGATCTATTTTTTCTTGAAGTGACTTAGATAATTTAATTTTCTCATGAGGAGAGCTGTATCGCTCATTATGAACAATTTTACGTTTAAAGGCTATGTCGAAAGACCACAAGCACGTTTCTAGAAAGTCATCGAAACAGTCATTTATGTTACACTTCTGAATGTCACCAAACCCATGCTTCAGTAATAAATAGCGAAATTCCCTCAATGAATTGTAGTTCAAATTTCTAATTACCCGTGGTAGTTGGGTGTTCTGTGGTATTCATGGTATGATATATGCTACAAAAAATAAATTGTCCGGTATGGTCTGACAAACCAGGGTCAACGTTTTTTATATTTACTATTTCTGGGCAGTTACTAATTATGTAGTCGATTGACGATTTGCTGATTCCATATCTGGTAGAGACAATTACATACATATATACAATAGGCACACTCTCAACAGTGTTGCAGAAGCAAAATTTCATATATAGTGTGTTTCAAATTGGACCTTCACCACTGGGATCTCGGAAACTGTAAGAGATACGAAGTCGCTTACGAGTAAATGGGGCCAAAGTTGTGTATTTAGCTAATCAACAAAAGACTGCTTAGAAAGTTTAGAAATCCAAAGTACTTCCGGGGAGACACTGAAAAAATCCAATTTTCCCAAAATCGTTTTAATTCCCTCCTGATTTACAGTGGGATTTCAAAATGAATTCCACATTAAAATTAACACTTTTTCCAGTCCAAAAGAAAGCATAATTGAAATTTTGTATATCACGTTTAGTCTCTTGTCCTCCAGCATCAACTTTACTTTCTGGACGCCATACTAGATTTTTTTTAGAAGCCTAAATGCCGGAACACCGCGGCTGCTATGATGATCTCAAAGAAATCTTGTTAATATGATTTTTGAACTGCCTAAGGTTAGTTGAACTGAGAAAAGCTTCCTCTTGTAGATTGTTCCACAATCTCGACACCCTCGGGACAAAGGAGCGGTCGTATCGGCCAGTTCTGGATGTACGAAGTTCGACACGGTTAGGATGGGACGCCAAAGTCGGGCGGGTCTGTCTGGCAGGCAATCGCGTGGCGGCATCATGGAACAAAGTTCTGAGGAGCAAAGCCCGTTGGAGTAGCGGTAGAATAGAGCTAGATCGCAGACGGCCCGCGAAAGAGTCCCGAGACTGTCTGTTACAGAAGAGTTGTCGATCAGTCGGACCGCCCTCCTCTGGACAACATCGAGCATGGGTAATGTAGTCGGGGCGGCAGCACCCCAAACGTGTGAGCAATACTCGAGGCTAGGCCTTATCTGGGCCTTGTATAGAGTGAGAGTGTCATACGGAGAAAAGTACTTCTTAGCCCTAAACAAATAGCCTAGCTTTTTCCCAGCAGCTGCAGCTATTGACGAAATGGGTTCGTGCCAAACCAGGTCCTCGGTGATCTGGACTCCGATCAGCCGAAATGAATAGCTCTTTGGCAGAACTCGGCCATCCATCGAAACTGGATGAGCGCTGGACGCTTTTTGTTCGTCAAAGTACAGTACTGTGTTTTGGAAGCTTTGAACTGTACAAGATTGTTGAGTCCCCAAGCAGTGATAGCCTCCAGGTCTCTTGTCGTCGCTAGTCTTCTTTTTTCCAGCTCAGCGGCAGAGATCGGCTTGTCACTCTGTATTCCTGCATGTAAATATGCGCAGATGAATAGAGCTTCTCTCCGTATTTTGAATTTCGAAACTCTACTCTACCCAGCATTTTGTTTGTTACCTAAATACGCAACCTTGCCTCATTTAAGCGTCCTCGTATCTCTTACAAATTTCTAGTCCTCAATGGTGAGGGTCGAATTTGAAACACCTTGTAGATGTAGACGTATTACAACATCAGAAGCTCACGTACATCTTGAGCAGGGTGTCCTGGATGCCAGTAGTCAGATAAGCACCGATTGCCAAGCGTTTCAATTTCATTTAAGCCGTATAATGTGCGATTGAGTATGTAGATCACAATCACAGCATTTGTTTTAATGGGTGCTTACGAGATATGTTCATAGTCTCGGCTATCTTGATACCAGCTTGTCGTTTCAGTGTCACTTTCCTAAATTGTTAGCTGATTAAGAATTCAGTGGTTAGCGAATTTAAGAGCTTAATAATACAGGGTGTCAGCAAAGTTGGGGTTTTCCTTTACACGACGTGTAGATCTTGAAAACATAAGCAATTTTTCTTAGTACAATATACACCAATGTCTTAAGGGAACCGAGACAAAGGGCTCTGCAACATAAAAAATATCTGAATACCGTCCTGTAGCCGCGACTCGCGACATCCCCGACTGGTACTAGGACACTAGCTCAACCCGACGACAGAACTGGGTCGGGGGTCGGGGTCAGTGGGTCAGGTCAGTATGCAACCTTCAACCGACGGTTACGGTCACGCGTGTAGAGGTAAACGAACCCGTATAATCGATTGCGTTTCAAAAAACAACAAGCACTAGAGACGTGGCTAGAGAAGTGCAAGTATCAAAAACTAAAGTGTGGCAAACGCTGCGTGAAGAGGGGCTGTATCCGTTTCACGTCAACGTGTACAAGCCCTTCAACCTGACGATTTTCCAGCAAGAGTGCGGTTTTGTGAGTGGTTGTTGCATCAACATGACAATAATCCGGACTTTTTGAAGTGCATATTGGTGACAGACGAATCTACGTTCACGCGTAATGGGGTGAATAACTTTCGCAACACTCATGTTTGGTCAGTAGAAAATCCGCACGCTGTCCGTTGGGCACATTTTCAACAAACATTTTCGGTGAATGTTTGGGCTGGCATGGTGAACGGTATGCTCATTGGACCATTTATTCTCCCAAATCGATTGGACGGGATGCAATACCTAGACTTTTTACGCAACATTTTGCCTTCCTTGTTAGAAGATGTGCCATTAAGTGTAAGACAATCAATGTGGTTTCTGCACGATGGTCATATTTGTTACCTCTGTTCGTGGTCTACTGGTCTGCACCACCACCGGCGTCTGCTCGGTAGCGCATCAGCTGATTTCATTTTCTGTTGGAGTGGTATGATTTCGGGCAGAGACGTACTTAGCCCATCTCGTCAACTGGAGAGTGAGTACTTTTTTTCTTTATTTTTTTTTACTTGGTCGCCCTCGTTTCACTACACATTACCTTTGTTACTTCAAGGGTAGTTGTTTCTGAAAAGGAAAACCCCAACTTTGCGGACACCCTGTATATCATTTATACTCTTGGTTGACGGAGCATGCTTGGTTCGATTGCGCTTTTGCGATGAATGTCGCCATATTGAAGGGTTGTCGATACTATTAAGTTTACGACTATTATAAGACCACCATGTTAACATGGCGACGAGAGCATTCCTTATCAGCCGAAGAGTCGATATCATATTGTCATTGTACTGAAGATCACCTTTCTGGTTGCAACGTTTGCAGTACAGAAGATTCTATCAATACATGTGGTTTTATAGTCCAGACAAGCATGCGGATCATCAACTTTCGTATTATCTCGAATCATACGGCTCCGGATTGTTGTGCAATTTTACCAAACTGAGAACACTAGACGCTTATCATATAGTCATTTTACCTTTATAATTAAGTTTAAATGGTTATTTCTATTACCTTCAGTTCTGTTAGCTCAAGTGGGAATTGCTCTGATGAACCGTTATACATATTTTAAACACTCCCTGCACAAGAAATATAACGACGATTGCCGTCTTGAGACTGAGACTTTAGAGCTGTTATATTCTTATGAAAAAAGCCTGCATCGCGCCTTTCTTTCTGAATCAATAAATATTGTGTTGTTCAGTATCTAGATGGGTTAGACTTGGTCATATTTTTTTCGGTAGGTTTCACTACTCTCCCCCAACACTTTCGCAATATCAAAATTGTATTGATTTTAGAGTAAGCGTATTTTTGACATTAATGTTGTCTGAGCGTTATTAAACGTTACCACTTAAAGCCGATTTTAGTTTGCTGTGCTTTAAATACGGGCATGTTTCAGCGACTGATGAGATGCAACATGTGTCTATTGAAACGATTTTCTAACATTGTGTGCAAGTGGGTGGAAAATTTGCAGATCGCTACCTTCCACTGGTTTGCCTAGTTGATTTCCATCCTTATGTCGTAAGATGAAGATGACAGAGGGACTGCCACGTCCACTGGCTCATATCGCTTGACGTTTTGAGCTATGTTCGGAGCTGTCGCACCGCACCACTATCACGCTCGACTGTCAAGTGATCAGATTACTAAGTATCCACAGAACATACCAGCAATGATGCGATAAATGGACGGAGAACGCACTATGCTGATTGGTTGCTAAACGGCGCTGTCTGCGGTTGGTCATAGGTTACAGAGACGGAAAGCAAACATGCCCAATTCGGACATTTTTTTCAATTTTGGTGCTTGTTTAGATGCATTGCAGTTGCATTTTTTGAAATTTCTTATAACGTGCACGGGGGTAAAGGCCAAAAGCAAGGGTGAGATTCGTGTGGAGGTAAAAATTATGCAAAACATGTATGTGACATGTCGTTAATCTTCCCTAAACAACTGATGGGTCATTTGTCTTTAGAAACATTATTTTGCTTGTCATTTTTGCACAGTTATTGGAGTGAAGTATGTAAAATCTGCATCTTCAGCATAAAGATGAACATGGTGCCATGTTAACCAATATGGAGGCAACAGGCAGATACTCTTTAGAAAAAAGTCAACGACCACTGAGGGCAACCCTTTTGACAAAAACTGCTTGGGCTATAACCGTTTTTCTGCCAATTACACATCTTTCCCTGCTCGTACTCTTAAGTGAAAACATAAAATTGACATCCCTTGGCTGAACATATCTTCGCCAAGATCGTATTCGAGATTAATTCCCAGCCGTTTCAGCTGAAATATCGACTTTTCATTGGCTTCAGCGGACGTATGGCTGCATCACGTATACCCTCATGCTCATATATCGCAGACACAATTGCGCTGTATATGGTGGCTTTTAGGGCCGCTTAACTGTGATAAATTCCCAAAGAGCCATCATTTGGACCGAGAGCGAGGCGAGCTTTGAAATTTTCTAAATGTATGCCGTCGTCATTGCGCATTTGTTATTTTGAGAGTCGTTGGACCAGCTATTTTTCAAACGCATGGATGAATTACCAAAACAAATGTAAAAATAAAATATTTTTGTATCCCCCATGGTTCACACGTGAAATTATACTTAATATCAAGAAGAAGGACATAGCAAGAAGGAACTGGAAACGTGACGGTACTAAGTTTTCTTATGATCAGTTCAGTAATTTTAGGAAGCTCATTAAGAACCAGATCAGTGTTGCCTACTCCGCTTACGTCCAATCGGTTGAGGATGCCATTGTCAATGATCCTAGCAAATTCTGGTCATGTGCCCAGATCAAAAAACAGCAATCTAGAATCCCCCCAAGGATGACGCTTAACGGCAATGTCTGCGATACGCCTCAGGATATAGTGGACAGTTTTGCTACCTTCTTTTCAACAGTTTTTATCCCGTCTGGTCTACTAGGGTCATCTCCTCCAACAAATAATTCTACCGATATCATTTATTTAAAAAATATAAGTGAAGAAAACGTAATTAGGGCTTCGAAAAGATTAAAGAACAGAATGACTTCTGGATGTGATGGTATTCCAAGTTTTTTCGTTAAAGATTGCATTCATATACTAGCGAAACCGCTGGCTTCCATATTCAACCTAATTCTAAAATCAGAGACATATCCAAATATCTGGAAGACCTCTAAAATATGTCCTATTCACAAAAGTGGAGATATCTCTGATATTTTCAACTATCGCCAAATAGCAATCCTGTGCAATTTCAGCAAGTTGTTTGAGATCATCGCTTATGAAACGGTTTACTGCTCGGTCAGGGTGCAGTCTCTATTAATCAGCATGGGTTTATGAGAGGCAGATCTACGGTCACCAACTTGGCTCTAATTACTCAGTATATTTCTGAAGTACTGGACGGTCAGGGACAAGTTGATGTCATCTACATAAATATTCGAAGGCGTTTGATCAAGTTGATCATTATGCACTTCTGGATAAGCTTAAAACAGTGGGTATGTCTGATGCAATGCTGTCGCTCATGAATTCATATTTGAGGGATAGAAGGTTATTTGTCGAATATGGTGGTCATAGGTCGAGTTACTATCGGGCCACGTCCGGGGTACCTCAAGGGTCAAATCTAGGTCCATTATTGTTTTTGATATTTATTAATGACTTGTCTTTTGAACTGAAGTGTTTCCATTGTTTTTCGCTGATGACCTTAAAATCTACACGTCAGTCAAGACAGTCGAGGATTGCGTCATGTTGCAAGATGACTTAGCTCTAATTTCGTCATGGTGTTCACGAAACTGTCTCAGTCTGAATGTTTCGAAATGTAAAGTTATGACTTATACAAGAAAAGTAAACTATTTAATATATGATAATTATAACATCAATGGTCAGGTTATAAACAGATGCACCTCTTATAGAGACCTTGGAGTCATTTTTGATACCAAGCTAACGTTTACTGAGCACGTACTCAATATCTCGTCGGCTGCCACTCGACTACTTGGTTTCTGAATCAGAAACTGGAAGGGTTTCTCCAATGTTGATACATTAATGACTTTATTTTTTACTTTTGTCAGGAGCAAGTTGGAGTATGCGACTATGATCTGGTCTCCTATATACCAAAATTCTGTCGTGATCCTTGAGGCCATTCAACGTAAAGCTTTAAAGTATTTTCACCTTAAATGCACAGGTTCTTATCCAGAAAGAGGTTGTGACCATAGTGCTCTATTAGAGTTTTTCAATTTGGATTCACTGTCAACAAGACGAAACATATTTGCTTTGTCGTTTTTGTATGGCCTCATTCACAATAAGATTGACTGTCAAAATTTACTTGAAAAAATATGTTTCCGCGTTCCAAGTCTAGGGAATCGACAACAAACGGCATTCTATTGTCAAGAAGGCCGTACAAATGTTATGACAAAATCGCCAATTAATCTCATGTGCTGCGTCATGAAAGTGTTACTGAATCGTGTGATATTTACAGTGACAGTTGTGCATCGATTATTAACTGCTATAGATCATCCAATCTTATTTCGAATGTGTGATACTATAGATTTAAGTCCAAGAACCATGTCTCTTTAATTGTTATTTTTTTCAGCGTTTCCTGTAATTGGGTTTCACCTGTTGGAAATAAATAAATAAATAAAACAATTTTGCAGGATTGTATAGAATTTTAAAATCAAATAAAGCAGAATAGCTGTTGTAAAGGTTATACTTATTGTAGAGCAGAGAGCTAGGATTTTATAATCACTAGTGATTTTAAGCATACTGACGTTGAGGCGTTAGCTTTTGGAGAATTTGGGGACATGTATATTTATAGTAATGAGATCAGTGTTGCCTTTTAGCAGTTTCTACTCTCTTTGGTTTATAGATATAGACAGTGGCTTGACATTTCCATAGAGAAAATAATCCACAAGTGTAAAATAACATGACCCCGAAGGTCAATTGATGACTCATATTTCTTTAAGAATGATGCCGCCATTATAGTTACAGAAAAAAGAGAATTCTCTGACTATGACTATGATTCCCGTTTCTCAATAGAATAGAAGCAAGTTGGTCATGTCAAACAATTGATGAAACACGCCAACGAAAACGGACACACACTACATATTGCATGACTTCAACCAATCAATGAAAATATACTTTATTGACCAATTATTCTGATTGAGAAAAGTAGTGGATAGTAGTGAGGTAGATAGTAACATGAAATAAGTTAAAACATGAAACAGTATTAAAAATAAAATAGACAGTAATTCAACGTGCAAATATGGTCACAGTACGTGCTCAAAGAATTCCTGTAGGCTACAGTAGGAACAATTCCTTCACAACTTTTTTGAAAACCTTCAAGTCATCAATTACTTTGCTAGCTTCCGGTTGATGGTTGAACATCTTAATTCCATTATAAATTATAGAGTGTCGAGTTAGAGTTGACTTAGGGATAGGTAAATGAATGCCGTGATGATGCCTGAGATTGTACCAGCTAGTCTCCATGGCTGGTTGGTGACTGGCATATTTCTTTTTAACCAAGCATGCTACTTCAACTATAAATAGACACATTACAGTTAAAATCTTGAGCTCTATAGAAAGGGACGCACACGTATCTCTAAAGGAAGCTTTAGCTATGCCCTTTATAGCTCTTTTTGGAGAATATAAAGCTTCTAGGGGCTGTATACCACAAAAACCCCAAAATGCATTAATTCATGACTCCGCCATTGCATGATAAGTAATCTTGGCAGATTCAATGTCCAGCTCTTGGGATACAATTCTTACAGCAAAACAAGCAGATGCCAGCTTTTTATATAATGCTGTTGTATGATCTCTAATTTTCAACTTGTGATCAATTTCTACCCCAAGAAACTTAGTCGATGATTTATTTTCAATGTTTTAGTTTGACAACCATAAATTGTTGAACGTAAATTTGAAGGATAAGATGTTTGTTTTATTAACACTGAAACATAACAGGATGGCATCAGACCATTCCATGATATTCAACAAGTCAAGAGAGATATTTTCTTTTAAGTTAGGGATGTCTCTCCCATTCCACAAAATTCTGGTATGATCTGGAAAAAGGGTAAAGCTTCCCTGTATATTGACTGTTAATGTACATCAGGAATAGAACCGGACCAAGAACAGACCCCTTGGGGATTCCTGAATGGGAAGTAGAGTTATCAGAGTGTTTCCTATTAACCTTAACTACATAACGACTTAGCCTGTACAAGTAAAATGTACCAGCAGCATGAGTGTGTATGCCAGCCTTTCAACAACTAGCTACGCAATCGATTTGTTGAAGAAGACAGATTACATCATTTCTTGTAATGGATCTGAGAATATTGGCCTGCAAGATCGTGTTAAGCTACACGTTGGATTATTATGTGCCGTTGATAAGTAAATGCGAAGATTAGGAATCTGTATTGAGGATAAAGTATTCAAGAATGCTTATCTGGATTAAAACCGTATTCTTCATTACACGATTACTCTACCACAAGCTAGAGAAACATGATTACAAAAAAACTAGCATGTGCTAGTAACGTTTTTGCAGTGTTCCGCGAGTATTTCCTGATTAGCCTTTAATGCAAATTGCTCCTAGCTGCTGCAACTATTTCCTGCAGCAGCCCCAGGAAGCAACAGACACCAGGTACTTGATTATGCTAAACACTAACAAAATGGCGCAAATATGACATGTTTTGTGAGAGATAAGCTAGTGGTTGCTTCTCAATAATTCCAGTTCAATTCTCCTGCAGATGACTCAGGTGTCCATTAAACATGATGCTTTCGTCCTTTCGAACAAAAGACAGACAATCATTGATAGCTGTTTCGTGCTTTTTGGCCACTCATCTGCATGATCTAGGATTGGTCTCTCGTCCCCTAAAGCATCGTAACCATCCTTTATCCAGAATCGAAACGGAAATGTTGGCTTTAGCATTAGTTTCTGTCGAAACGAAAACAGAAACTTCTTATTAAGGATTAAGCTAATCTCTTTATAGATAATATGTTGATAAACTAATAACTGAGATGTTATAAAACACTGTCTCCTATTTGATACGGAAGGTAGTAAGTAGTGCATCTCCAGGAAGAAAACAAACTCTATAGAAATAAGTTTTTCTTCATTTTCAAATGACAAATATTATTGAGAAAAAACCTAATAATAGAAACACTCTTTCTTAAGAAATCATTTAACGTGTTTCTAACTTTTGGTCATCATACAACGTTCTCTAATATTAGGACAATCGTTTTATTTTTCATCGACGACGTGAACGAGCATGTTGTACCGATAAAGATATTGGATTTCTGTACAATTTCAAGGAAAAAAATAATTCGGATCGACGCTACAAAAGTTATAAAAAAGTATACTGTTGTTAAAAGGGTGATTTGATTCTAAAGTTTAACCACTGCACATACTTTTTTTTTTATATCGAAACAGCCGCGCAGGCAGAAGCCTAAATGCCGGAACACCGCGGCTGCTATGATGATCCCAAAGAAATTTTGTTAATACGATTTTTGAACTGCCTAAGGTTAGTAGAACTGGGAAAAGCTTACTCCCGTAGTTTGTTCCACAATCTAGACACCCTCGGGATAAAGGAGCGGTCGTATCGGCCAGTTCTGGATGTACGAAGTTTGACACGGTTAGGATGGGACGCCGAAGTCAGGCGGGTCTGTCTGGCAGGCACATCGCGCGGCGGCATCATGGAAGAGAGCTCTGAGGAGCAAAGCCCGTTGGTGTAGCGATAGAAAAGAGCTAGATCGCCGACGGCCCGCCGGTGCGAAAGAGTCCCGAGACTGTCTGTTAGAGAAGAGTCATCGATCAGTCGGACCGCCCTCCTCTGGACAGCATCGAGCATGGACAATGTAGTCGGGGCGGCAGCACCCCAAATGTGTGAGCAATACTCGAGGCTAGGCCTTATCTGGGCCTTGTATAGAGTGAGAAGGTCATGCGGAGAAAAGTACTTCTTAGCCCTAAACAAATAGCCTAGCTTTTTCCTAGCAGCTGCAGCTATTGAAGAGATGTGTTCGTGCCAGATCAGGTCCTCGGTGATCTGGACTCCGACCAACCGAAATGAATGGCTCTTTGGTAGAACTCGACCGTCCATCGAAACTGTATGAGCGCTAGGACGCTTTTTGTTCGTCAAAGTACAGTACTGTGTTTTGGAAGCATTGAACTGTACAAGATTGTTGCGTCCCCAAGCAGTGATAGCCTCCAGGTCTCTTGTCAGAGAAGAAGTCGTCGCTAGTCTTCTTTTTTCCAGCTCAGCGGCAGAGATCGGCTTGTCACTCTGAATTCCTGCATGTAGAGTGCTGTCATCAGCGAAGCTGTGGATTGGGTTGATCGTGCAGGAAAGGAGGTCGTTGATATGTAAGAGAAACCGTGTTGGAGCCAAGACCGATCCCTGGGGAACACCCGCGTTGACTTGTGGGATGAAGAGGAGAATCCGTCAATTATGACGGATATCTTGCGGCCAGAGATAAAGTCAGCCACCCATCTGCAAAGCTTTTCTGGGAGGCCGTAGGATGGAAGTTTGCTCAAGAGGGCAGCGTGCCACAGCTGATCGAACGCTTTCGTGATGTCAAGAGCAACGACATGAGCCTCACCATGAGACTGGATGAGTTTACTCCACAGTTGCGTGACGTAAGCTAGGAGGTCCCCTGTGGATCGTTGGTGCCGGAAACCGTACTGCCTGTCGCTAATCAAGCTGTGACGTTCGAGGTAGTCCAGAAGCTCGCGATTTATGCACCTCTCCATCACTTTACTTATAACAGAAAGCAGAGCTATAGGCCTGTAGTTGTAAGGGTCGGTTTTAGATCCTTTTTTTGGGATGGGCTGTACATGAGCAAATTTCCAGTTTTCTGGGAAGGTGCCGGATTCATAAGATATCTGGAAGAGACGCGAAAGAACTGGAGCAAGCTCAGCTGCACATCTCTTCAGTACAATGGCAGGAATCAAGTCCGGACCAGAAGCTTTGTTGATGTCGAGCGACAAGAGCACTCGTCTTACGGTCTTATGCCTGAATGTTACCTCCCGCATAGTGTGGGGAACCCTCTAAATTGACGGCACTTGGGCGTTGGTGGGGACGTCCATGGTGGAGTTGGCAGCAAAGATCTTGGCTAGCACTTCCGCCTTGGCCTTTGAGTCGAATACAATAGTTCCATCCTGACACGTAAGTGGTGGAAGGCTACTGTGTGAGAAGTTCTTTTCAATCTGCTTGGCCAGCGTCCAGAAAGACCGACTGCCATTGCGCTGCGACATTACCCTGTGCCTAACTTTTATATCATGCTGGGTTTTGGCATTGCGAACCGCTTCGTTATATTTGTTTCTGGACTCGACGTCGGCTTGTCTGTTCTCTACAGTGGGGTTTTGTAAGTAGGTTCTGTGGGCCTTGATCTTCTGCTGGCGAGCAGTGTCACACGATTTGTTGAACCAGCCGTTGGACCCTGGTTTAGGAGCTTTCACTGTGTGAGGGATGTATTCCTCCATTCCGACGTGGATAATTTCGGTTATTGAAGAACAGACAGTCGACGCATCCGCGTCAGTGAAACAGACATCTCTCCAAGGAAAGCTAGAGAAGAAGTCTCTGAGCCCCTCCCAGTTGGCATGTCCGTAATGCCAAGTTTTGCGGCCTGTGCGAGTTTCTGCGGCCACAGTGGCTTCTGACCGAAACCTAACCTCCACAACACCGTGATCTGAGTTACCCAGGGGGGACAGGACGGCAGTGCTGTAAGGGGCAGGATGCGTGGTCAGAAAGAGATCCAGCAGGCTACTGGCGTGTGACGAGACGCGGGGGAAAAAAGTAGGGCTCGTCACCAGCTGGGTCAGCCCTTGAGTAAGAGCGAACGCTTCGACTGCACGACCTGCTGCATCGGTCTTATTTGAGCCCAACCAAAGCTCATTATGGGCATTGAAATCACCGAGAAGAACTACCTCTGAAGCGGGGTGATTGATGTTCAGGAAGTCGATCTGGACGGCGAGGTATTCGAGTAGGTCATCCCAGTTATGGTTCGAGGGAGAGCGATAAAGGCAGCAAATAAATTTGGGTGATGTTTTGGAGTTGAGGCGAAGCCACAGAATGTCCTGTCTGATTCCAAAGAAAGATCCCTGGAGCAGGAAAGACTGCTGCGGACAAAAGCCACAACTCCCCCGTTCTTTCTCAGATTGGAGTGCACCTCGTAGTTTGGGAAGTTGAGATGGTTAATCGGTGCAGCCTCTGAGATTTTTGTCTCCGCCAAGAAAAGCACGGCGGGACGATTGGATTGCAGGTAGTGATGAACAGCATCAATGTTGCTGTTGATCCCGCAGATGTTGGAAAAACAAATTTTATCTTCGATGTTGATACTAACATGATAAAGGACAAAATCCATCAAGTTGCTTAAAAAAGCATCATTAAACAAAAAATAGCTAATGCAAAAAAAATAAAGCACATAACAACAGACAATGGGATGAGAAGTTATTTCTTTTGCAGAAAGTTAGTTATTTCTAAACTTGTAATCAGGTCTAAAGTTCTGCATAGTGAGCAGTGTACGTTTAATCCACCACAAGGCAGAGCAAAACGATATAAAACGTCAGTGCAGCATCATGTGTCAGCAACGTCCGAGCAAAGGTCCGCATTCATTTCCTGATTCATTTTTAATGCAAATTGCAGCTAGCTGCAGCAACTATTTCCTGCAGCAGCCTCCGGAAGCAACAGACTCCGGAGTCAGCTCCGGTGCCATCCATTATCACGTTGCCGCTGCTGAAAAACGCATCAACTGGCTGCGGAAATGGACCATGTAACAGTGCTGCGGATCTTTTTTATGTCCGGAAGATGATGCAGAGATGGTAGGAGCACAAAATATGCTATACAGGGCGTCTCCCATAAGAACCGACATAGAGCCCTGCATGATATGATTACTCGAGAAGATAAGTCCACGCGCATGCGACCAGTCTATCTCTTTCGCAAGCGTGACGCCACTCGGTGACAAAATTTCCCAGAGATGAAGGAGGTTTAGCTTTATAGCACGTAATTTGTAAATAATTTCCTCAGTTCGTTATCTGCTGTGTCAAATATAATTAATAACAGTAAATTAAGCATTTTAAGTATGGTGTACTGTGAACTGGTGGGTTGCAACAACAAGGAAGCAGAGACAAACAAGTTTGCGAACAATGGGTTCTCAAGTGTATCAGTAACACAACTATAATGCAAAAACAGCAAGGATATGTTGGAAGCCCTTTGTGGACAGTTTTTACTGCTCATACAAGAAAAAAGTTAGGATTACCTCAAAATAAATGTAAGTAATGATGAAATTATCAACGGCGCTAATTTCTCGCAGTATACGAAAAATAAGCCTGTATGGTCAACATTATAAAATAAATTTAATAAAACTGTTTATCAATACCCTACCTTTCCTTACAAAATATTAAGAAATCATGTAGACAAATAACATTTAATAAACACTTATCAAGATTTCATATATACAGAATCTCTTTTTTTTTCTGTATAAGAAGTTAATATAACACATTAGTATTACAGTACTGATGCACACAGGTATTATTTGAAATCAATTTATTCGGTAAAAGAAGTCCCTTTATTTGGCGCATTTTCAATGACAAAATTTTTATCTGTTTAGAACCTTAAAAATCGTATATTTTCAATTTTTTAAAAGTGGCAACTTTATAAAGATATTTGATAGTCTATGATATACTTCAGTAAATTATATTTACAGAAACATCCAAATATGAATAAAACATTCTATATGATTCTAAAATGATCACGTAAAATCGTAAACCACAAAACAAACCAAATATTCCAAATATTAAAAGACAAACGCTTTAATATAATGCATTTCATAACTGACAAGCGGAATAGTTGTCACCGACTGACGTCATGCCCAACGGTGTACGAAATTCGATAGCGAAGTCCGCCTACCTTCTCGAGTTATAGTTATAGTATCATGAAGCAGGGATTTGTAGGGAACACAAAGTATTGTAATTTAAGGAAACTTACCCAAGTACCAGATTGCATCCCTAAGCACTTATAGGCCGTAAACGTGGGGTTTCAAATTTTGAAAAAAATTTCAGTTGGTTTTGAACGTAGAAAAAGCTAATTTAGTACACGCTTTTAGTGTAAGCATTAATCGACAGTAATTAAAGTCCAATTAAAGCATTTTAATGGGTTGAACAGGGATGATGCTCTCATAAAATGTACCTCAATTTTTTAACACCTTAGCGAGCTTAAATATCTTTTACTTTATTTATGTAGAACTTAATTCTACAACTCAATTTGTTTTTCGACGAACTTTGTCGTTTTCAAGGAAAACTCGAAGCATGTGTTGCCGCTGTTTTATTTAAAATAAGCGAAAATTCGACCGTTGGTTATGAAATTTTAGCTGAGCGTTTTAAAAATGTCCTGGAAATTTCATTTATCGAACAAGTTGACATGCTACTAGTGAGGTGAAGGAAATTTTCCGTTTTTTAAAATACTCTTCCGGATCTACTAGACTGGGATACCGGTTTATACACTATGAAACAACGCCTCATTGTAGTATTATGGTTACAGACTTTTTAAACTACCAAAATGGATTGGGAGTGGAAATAATTACCCAGTTGCATGTCAACTGCGGAATCGCATTACAGCTAAATGCACACCCATTAGAAATGATCAGCAATAATTAAATAGAGTAGACTTCAATTTTCGACGAACAATTTCTGTAATTTGTCAGTGCAACTTGTGAGTTATTTCTATTAGTTAGGTTGCTTGTTTTTCTAAATCATTGTTTTTCTAACTTTCTATCAGATTTTCAAATCAATCGTCTAGATCCATAGCCAACGTTGAATTTCCAATAATTTCAAATAACACGGCTGCAATTAACGCTTTTAGCTTTCAAGTTTTTGTTGAAAACGACAAAGTATGTAGAAGATTTCTAAACAAAATAAAATTTACATTTTATTACAAAATAAGGTAATAATCATCACATTTTCAGGTTATTTTCAACCCTTTAAAATGTCTCAATTAGACTTTAAGTACTGTCGATTAGTGCTCTTTAATATTTATTTATTTATACATCACCAACAGATATACCAATTCCTCGTGGGAATACATCAAGATAACAAAGTAATGTTTTTACACACTAACTAAGCCACATTTTTAATATGTTTGCTTGATGTATGATAATTTTGTATTAAATACAGGGTGTTTCAGTTTATTGTTGCATAACTTTAAGATTCGATAGAACTTTTAAAATCAATGCATAAAGTCTATATAAACATGGGTCGAAAAATGCGTGGCTTCCGAAATACAGGGTGTTTAAATTTATTTTCTAAAATAGTTTTTTTTAAATATTTCGAACAATATTTGATGTATAACAGTGAAAATTGGTATACAAGGGTTTTTGGTACGAAAAAACGAACTATGGGCATAGTTTTACTGTAGCCGCTAGAGGGCGCTCTCTACTGTACCTGTAGTGTATTAAAATGACCGAAAATTTTTTCTTAGTGCAATTTTTTGCTTTTTGAACAAAAAAAAAGATTCTTCGTACTTTTCAACATAAAAGCTCTCCTGTGAATTTTCGTTATAGTTAGCCGTTTTTGAGATATTTCGATTTTTAAGCTTCGATGCATTTTTAATTATTTATGATAAAATAACGTTAAAAAGTCAGTATCTCGATAATTTTTAGAAGAAGGCTGTGCCTGCAACTATTTTTGAAATTGAAAGCAGAATAAGGTTAAACGTCAATTAGTTGACAGTTAGTTTTGTTGTCTGTTGAAACCTGAAAGGTTTTTTGCAATTGTGAATCCACGAAATTTAGTTTCTTTTACCTGTTTTTTTTTGTAAGGTTTATAAAAATGCCATTTTTATTCTCCAATCAAGAGTTAGCGGATATTCATTTTGTGTATGGCTTTGTAAATGGAAACGCAGTAGAAGCAGCCAGAGAATACGCACGAAGATTTCCAAACAGACGACATCCAACTCGCTCAGTATTTGTAAGAGTGTATCGCCAAATAATTGAAAATGGTTTTGGAAATCTCCAAAGGGATCAAAATATAAATGTTCGTCAGCACAGATTTACCCGTATGATTCTGCGTGAGTTTGATAGAGATTCGACCACAAGTGTTAGGAGAGTTTCTGGTGCCTTGGGAATTTCAGCAAGTCATGTTCACCGTGTTCTTAGAAATGACCATAGACGTCCTTACCATCTGCAACCTGTGCAAGGACTACAGCCAGGGGACGGAGAACGAATAATCACATTTTGTCAGTGGATTCTTGATAGAACTGATAATAATAGGGAGTTTTTAAGTAACGTTTTATGGACCGATGAGTCATGCTTCACTAGACGTGGAGTGGTAAATTTTCATAATCAACATATTTGGTCGCATGAAATTCGCATTCAGTTCGGGAAAGAAATTTTCAGCATGAATTTAGTGTGAACGTGTGGATTGGTATCTACCATAATCGACTATTTGGACCCTACCTTTTGCCTGCAAGGTTAAATGCTGCGACCTTCTTGGAATTTTTAAAGGCCGAACATGAAAATATGTGGGATGATGTTATGTTAGATTTAAGAAGATTATCCTGGTTCCAGCTTGATGATTGTCCAGATCATTATTCGAGAACAGTTAGAAACTGGCTGGACGAAAATTATCCAGAAAGATGGATCGGCCGTGGAGGACCAGTCGCCTGGCCTCCACGATCACCTGACCTAAATCCATTAGATTTCTTTGTGTGGGGATTTCTAAAAGAAAAAGTGTACCAGACTCCCGTAACCACAAGAGATATGCTAATAGACAGAATCAGGAATGCATGTGATGAAATAAGGCCTTATTTGAATAATGCTATACCACGTTCGATCATTCGTAGATGTGAATTGTGTATTGAACAATTGGGTTTACATTTCGAGCAACTACTTTAGATTTTGTATGTTTGCCCTAACAATCCAATAGCATTTTAGTCGTAAATAATTAATTTAATTTGTTAAAAATAATATTGGAAAATTAAACAAATTAATATTCTGTTTTTTGTGTTTATTTGGAGTTAGGAATTATTGCTGTGTTTAAAAACATAATCTAAACGATCATCTTAATGACTTGTAATGCCCAAATCGAAAATGTAAAAAAAAATATTATTTTCCCATAAATAATTAAAAATGCATCGAACCTTAAAAATCGAAATATCTCAAACACGGCTAACTACAACGAAAACTCACAGGAGAGCTTTTTAATGCAGAAAAGTGCGAAGAATCAGTTTTTTTATTCATTAAGCAAAAAATTGCACTAAGAAAAATTTGTCGGTCATTTTAATACACTACAGGTACAGTAGAGAGCGCCCTCTAGCGGATATAGTAAAACTATGGTTCGTTTTGTCGTACCAAAAAACCCTTGTATACCAATTTTCACTGTTATACACCAAATATTGTTCGAAATATTTAAAAAAACTAATTTAGAAAGTAAATTTAAACACCCTGTATTTCGGAAGCCACGCATTTTTCGACCCATGTTTATATAGACTTTATGCATTAATTTTAAAAGTTCTATCGAATCTTAAAGTTATGCAACAAAATAACTGAAACACCCTGTATATTAAAATAGTCATGAAGATTATTATAACATGGACACATTGAGTACAAAGGTGAGTGTAATAGTAAGTTAGTTCATGGGATAGCGAGTGAAAAAAACAAAAGTACACAAAACATGTGCCAAATTTGCTATTTGCTCCTTTGCTTTTTATAAGCTTAAAAATAACCATAATGTTAGTTTTTCTTTGGAAGTTAAAACCTCGGTTTTACGGACTGTAACTTCTCAGGGGAGCAATTTATTAACGAGGTAAGATGCGTTAAATTACAATATTTCTTGTTCTTTTACATGCCGCTGTTCTGTGTGGGTTGTAATGCATAGCACCCTCTATTAAATTTAATGCGTGCGACATTAACGAAACATGATCTGTTACTGCGGTAAGCGTTGTAAAGGACAGCCTCGACGGTCTGTACTTAATACGCCAATGGATTTGTCTGTAAATAGCTGCCAATTCTACATATAACCCGAAAAGAATAATTTTGATTCTGGCCAAAACATCACTTCTACGATCGACCAATGAGTTTTTAACTCAGAAAACTGCCAAATACAGTAATTTAAAAAGAGTTAATAATTTGATGTTGCATAGCTACGTACCAAAACTGATAAGGTCCACTGTAGATGACCATTCTGGTGTCATTGTTGAAAAGAACAATATGTTGTAACTACAGTGAAGATGAAAAAAAAACTCTTAGCAAACGTTCAAACTGATTTTTAGTCGATTTTGACCAGGTATATAGTCAAAGCATATGCAAATGCATGATGCTTGGAAAATAAAGAATCAATATAATGGCTACATTTCCTATTCTATAGTAAACTTATCGTTGTTACGATTATTTGCTCGAGAATACAAACGAAACAAGAATAAAGTTTCTGAAGTACCATATTGCTCCATTCAAACTAAAAAGTAAGAATTTTTATACTAAAAGTCCCATTTGTTGACTTTTCTACAGTGAATAGAGTTTCAATGTTATGATCTTCTTGTAAGGCAGACAGTTTATAAGGTTAACGGTATTATTTCAGGATTAGAATTTGATACCGGTAGATCTTAAGTAAAGGCTTCCGATAAAAACATCGAGTATAATCGGTTTATCAATGCACCTCTTTCAGCCTAACAGCAACGTCAAAGAAGGGTTCATAAAAGCATTTTTCACGGCGATGATATGGATGCATAACACGTAAAATAATATATGCCTAGTAAATCTAATAATCTTAGGTAGCGACAGCCAGGCATATAGCTAGGAGGGATTTTTGACAGTGGAAAGCTTTTATAGCCACTGCGGGCCTTTCATTTCAGAAGTGTGAGATTCCCAGAAACGGCATACTCACGAGAGCCACTCAGTAGTTCGTCATGTATTCCCCCATGCTGGTAATGCTTGCAGCATTTCTTCATGGTAGGTACCGTTGCGCCAAGGATTCATACTAAAGTTATTGACCATCTACTCTCCGTCGATGTATATATTACATACATGTATACAGTGAGCCTCTCGTCGAGCGGTAATTTCAGCATCTCTGTGAGTAGTCAGGGGTTGGATCTTCAGATTTTCTCGTGCTTCCAACATTCTTGCTACGGATCAATGGTTTATACCATACCCTTTTAATTCAAATGCAACATGCATTTTATGATTTTTCGATATGATTAGTTCCGTTAACTTCCACCAATCTGATATTGTGGGACCAATCACCTGATTTAAAGATACTGTTTAACCCTTTGCGGCCTACTGGTTTTCTGGGATGATCACCAATTCAGAGTCAATTTACTTGGCTCCTAATGGTATTCTGACATTAGCAAAATAATTATAGTCAACGCCAAACAAAGTGGCGTGCACGTCATCACGATAAAAATTCCCCGACCTAATGCCTAGGTTTCTATCACAAACAATTGCTCTATTGCAGTTTCATATTAATGTGATATATAAATTGTAAAATGGTCATTACTCTCTTATTATGGTTAATAGTCATATAAACATTGTTATTAAAATATCACATAAGTTGCTTTCTGATAAATTTAGACGCATTATGCGAAATAAAATGTTTTGCAAACGCTCCAATCACTTATCGACATGTAAACGCACTAAACCGATTTCGCAGCGTTGACACATTGTCACCTTGAAACTTATTTAAACTGGGAACTGACATTTGTATTAATTTTGACACTGAATCAATTTGTGGCATTTCAAATCTTTATAAATCCTTTGGCCCCGCATACTGTAAATCAACAACTGTTTGTTTCAAAACAAAATTATTCATTTTACGAGTAGATAAAGGCAATTTTGGTATATAAAGATGCCCAAACAGTTAAATAGTCGGTGTAAGGAACTCGTGGCCTCGTTAATGCACTACTTTGAGCAAGAAAGGGACAACAACGGGCCTTTGTTGCCTTTAAATGCTGTTCAAGAGGTAGGTTACTAATAATTATATGTAATGTATATTAATAATAGTGAAATTTTATTTCATTTTTTGTAGCGTGTTGCTGCTGCTTTAAAAATTAGTTTAAGGACAGTTAGTCGTATTTCCGAGGGTGTTAAAAGTGATGCAAATTTAGAATCGCCCAAGAAAAAGCGGAGTTATATTAAACGTGTAACCAACACAGCGACATTGGATACAAGTGCCATTCGAGAAGTGATCTATAATATGTATCACAAAAGTAAGATCTTATTATAATAACTTATCAGAAATTTGCATTAATTTGTTAACTAAATTATAATGTCATATTACACATGGTTTCAGAAGAACAAGTTACGATACAAACTTTATGGTCTCAATTAAGAGATAGGGCATTATTTGATGGTAGTGCCACGTCTTTAAGGCGGTTGCTTAGAGATCTTGGATTTAAGTGGCTTAAGGACAATCCGCGACGAGGGCTCATGGAACTACCAAGTACAGCTTTGAAAAGGGTGGAATTTCTAAGGCAATACAATCAAGCCAAGGTTGAGGCCTTATACCAGTTTGTCTTCCTCGATGAAACTTGGATATTTCAAAATGGGACCATAGGTCGCTCTTGGCAAAATGGAAACAAAAAAAGCGTGAAAGCTATTAAAACAGATGGTAAAAGGTATGTACTTTTACACAATTTGCACTATAAAATTTAAAACTAATATATTTTAGATACATTAGATTACATGCTGGAAATGAAAATGGGTTTATTGAGGGTAGTGAAGCGATATTTTCTTCGAAAACAAAATTGAGCGATTACCATGGAGAGATGAACCAGGACAATTTTTTGAAATGGTTCCAACATCAGTTATTAGAAAAATTGGAGAGTCCATCTATGATTATACTGGATAACGCCCCTTATCACAGCATGATATTGAACAAAGTGCCCAACAATGCATGGACAAAAAAAAATATCTAAGACTGGTTGACAAATCAAAACATACCATTTTTAAACACAATGTTTAAAACAGAGCTATTGAGTATTGTTGCTCGGTACATAATGCTTCTTAATTATATATATTTTGGTCGACAGTTTATATTTCTTTTGTTTATTCCTATTCTTAAAATAACTGCTTTTTTAGAAACAAACCACCTAAAATATACGTGATTGATGAATTGGCGGAACAACATGGGCACAAAGTTCTTCGTCTGTCTCCTTACCATTGTATATTTAACCCTATTGAGTTAATTTGGGGCATAGCAAAAGGTTACTATAACAGACATATTGGTAGAGATGGTAACAGTGAAAAAGACTGTTTGGATATGTGGAACGAGGCTCTACAAACGGTTACCCCAGACATGTGGAAAAATAGTGTTCGACATACTGAGCAAGAAATTTTTAAATGGTATGAAAGAGAACGAATTTTTGATCGACCAGACATCGAACCTTTAATAATCAACTTTGAGAGTGATGAAGATTCAGATTCAGACAGCGCTGAAGAAAGAAACTCCGACTAACTTTATTGTACAGAAAAAGCTTACACCAGTAGCTTACCTAATTTTAGAATGCATTTTTCTGTATGAATTCTGTAAAATAAATACCATGCATAAAATTTGGAGGACCCCATTTGGATTTTTATTCAGTACCTTTAAGCTATCAATTAAATATGGTAGTTTCATAGTGTCATCTGATCAATAATTGTCATACTTAATGATTATGCAAGTAAAGATCTATAATTTTATTATACTATTATTTTTGTTCTCATTTGAGGTTAATATTGCTTATAAACCTAGATATGTAAATAATAAATTTTATTATTTTACAAAAAGTTTGGCAACAATGTAAATTTTTCAACACCCCCACCTTGATGACGTGCACGCCACTTTGTTTGGCGTTGACTATACTGGTTACTCACGATTTAGGTTTTAATCAGCACTTAAATGATAGCCAACAAAGTAGCACCTTATGAAAACTATCAACTTGCGATGTGGGCTCTTGTATCAAGCACAAAAAATACTGTTTCGCTGAATTCTATCAAATAATGGAAGATTTTAGTTGCACACTCATTTTAAGCAAACAGTGTTATCATAATTCATCTTCATCTTTGTATAATATAAGTATACGCGTAATTCAAAAATTGTAGGACCTTCATTTTCGCCATACATCGGTATATGACAAGTGGTCGTTACCTTCCTGGAGAGTATGTCTGTTAGAACAACAACCCTACATACTATATTGTGGCAAACAAAACAAAATTCTTTACGAGTTCGTGTCAGTTGGATCAAAGTTTGAGCAACAAATTAACCACCTCGCACACCTGGCGTCAAAATTTAATAAACAAAACAAAATTCTTTATTAGTTCACTTTAATTGGATCAAAGTTCCAGCGGCAAATTAACTACCCTCCACCTGGCACCAAAATGTAACATGGTTTTTCTGGCTTTCCAAACCCCCTATTTATTGTAAGGTGGCATTGCTACTCTGATGTCTCATAGCTGATTATAATCCGATTTTCGTATCGTTTGTACTACGTATTGCAGAACTACGCCGCAAGGTAAGATGACCATTTTATACAAAGAAATGGAGAAATCAAATGAGAAGTTTCATGGAAAGATGTAAGCACTTGTTGGAAGGATATATTATGTCTCAAAGGCAACGTACGATTTGCGTTATGTTACTTAATGAACAGTAAAAATAAACCTAGGAGTTTGAATGCATATATTGAATTTATGTATTAAAATGATTACATAAACTGTCAGCCTACGGCTACTGATGAAATAAATATAATCCTAACTCTAAGCTTGAATAGATTTGAATTATCAGAGAGATAATAACTGACAAACATATCCATACATTTTGTCACTAATCAATATAATTATTATTACATCTTTATCAATAATCAAGAGATTGATTATGTTCACAAAATATTATCGGAGAACTAGGCTAATGTTAATCAGTACACGAACAGCTAAGATTAAATAAGTAAACTTAGAAAGGAGACAAATTGCAAAATAAGTCGCAAATACCTTCCAGACATTGACACCCTTGATGCAAATTATGGAGTATAAAGGTGTTCTACTCCACAGGACACGCTAATAGAATCAAGATAAGCCTCGTCCACGAACCGTCAGGTAATAGGATTGATATTGATGATGGTTCTAGAAAGTTCTAGAAAACTTATGCTGTGCTGCACCAATTACAAGATCGAGATCATAGTTCCTGTATTCCAAGGCTAGGAATTAGTATATTTTGACATATAAGCACAATGGTTGTTCATATTATTCAAGAGTTGCGTCTAATGTAAGTACACTTAAATTTGATTGACGATCTTGGTGTAGCACTTGTGACTATGGATCATTCCGAAACGCGTATTTAGATGAACGAAACTCTTTGTCTTGAGTTTGAACTGTTACTGTATGTACGAGTCCCTTCCCACTTCAGTTGGCCCAACTATTGAAATTTTAGTTTTTTTCTTATCAAACACAAATAACAAAAATGTTATAGGTTTAAAATATTAACAATGAATATTTTGATAATATATAGTAGAAAACACCAACTTTATCATTCCCTAATCAAATTTGCAGCATAAAAATAACACATGTTGCAATTACAGCATATCAACCTATTTTAATTTCAATGCAAAATAAGTCTATAACGCTTAGGTGGCTGTGAAAAATAAAAGCCATGACAATTGTTTTTATTAATCACAGCTGTCAGAATACGTTTAAAATAGTTTTAGGTTGTTAAAGTTTTCAAAATGGGTAGAGGAAAGGTTATTAGTGAGAAAATTCGGTTACTGATAATTAATTTTTTAATTCTGGGAAATCAAACTCAGAAATTTCAACTTTGTTAGACTTATCGCGGTACAGTGTGAGAAATATTGTTAGAAGATATAACGTAACTGGTTCAGTTAATATTAAGCCACAATATGTGAAAAAGAGTAATATCACAAATGCCGACCGAAGAGCATTAAGAAGAATAATCATGAAAAACAGGCGTGCCAATTATTTACAATTAAGTGCTCTGTGGAGTGACGCTGTTGGAAGCAGAATTTCGAGGTCCACAACTCATGGAGATGCCCACAAACTGGGATTTAGCACGTGCAAGGTAAGTTTTCATAAAAAAGCGAAGTAAAAACCCTAAAGTTGCACAACTTGTTTATAGGCCAAAGAAAAGCCACTATTAACTCCACTGCAAAAGAAAAATCGGCTTAGATGGGCTAAAGAACATAGACAATGGACACCTCAACAATGGTGTGCAATACAATGGAGTGATGAGGCCCGATTCGAAGTTTGTGTTGGTGACAGTCGCAGTAGAGTTATTTGCAAAAAAATTAAGCATTCCATGTTGACTGTCTGAAGAGAAAAGTGAAATTTCCAGCATCTATTATGGTCTGGGGCAGTATGCCATCAAAAGGAGTAGGAAAACTTCATTTTATTGATGGAAATGTGGATACAAGCAAATATTTGGCAATTTTAGAAGAATCGCTTTTACCAGTGTTGGAATAATGTTTGACATCCGGCCAAGATTTAGTGTTTCAGCAAGATGGTGCAGGGTGCCATACCTCAAAAAAGGCTATAAAATGGATGGAAGAAAATAATGTACCACTTTTGAAATGGGTTTCTAGCAGTCCAGATCTGTCACCTATTGAAACTTTGTGGCACGAGATGAGAAAGGTTATACGACAACATCCTGATCGTACAATCACCGAACTGAGACAAAAGCTTCAAGAAATAGGGCATTGTTTTACACCAAATTTTTGGTTTTTGGCAAAACTTGGTTAACACTATGCCTCAAAGAATTTCAGCCGTAATAAAAAATAAAGGTGATGTTACCCAATGGTAACCTTTCAATTGTTGCTTTGTTAACTTCGCGCATTTATTCGCACATTGTTTAGTTGTTCAGGTGTTCTATTTGTTATAGGTCTAAGTGATTTCAAATATGTATTTTTTACGACTAGAGTGTACCTAAAATGTTTTTGAGAAAATAAATTGTTTTAGAAGTAAATAGTTTCGTCATGTTTAGTTTATAAAGGCATATTTTGGTTCAAATCTTGTAGTGGGCCAACTGAAGTGGGAAGGGGCTCGTAATATCTTTCTGGGCGAGAATACCTTAATCAATGGTGTTACCGTTATAAGACGAATGCCTTGATTAGGCGGGTATCATCAAACCAGTGTTGCCATTTATACGACCTATGATGACCGCCTGTGTAGTACTGGCGGTAACATACTGTAGGACATTTATAGGGTCATTTTATATTCACTGATAACGTAAAATATACGATTTCATATTTAAAAGTTAAAACTGGTCTCAAATGGTAAGCAGCTAGCTAAACGAACGCATGTGTTAAACGTTGAGTGTTGATTGTATGAGTCGTAATTTTATGGTATGGGTAGTGCTGGAATAATCACATTTCCTTTGGAGGCTTTGACTAAAGCAGCTTGGTATGTAAATAGCTAAACTAAACTGGACACTATACAGATTGACGATTTGAAATGGTATCTAAAACATAAGTGTCCACTAAATGCGAAAAGACGCCCGATCCAAAATTGAAAAATGTTGCCGAATACAATGGTTTCTCGTCAAGGCGTGGGACATAAAAGCAACACAATAATTCCATTTCCTTATTCGTATCTGTTGTAAGATCCTGCCGGGCGCGAGCGGCATAGAAAAAGTCATTTCCGGTGCCGGGACGCAAGGCAAGACCATTATCATCCCCTGGAAAAACGCATCGGAGTTTCCATAGGCGCTCTGTTTTAAAGGGGTAGAAGGTGGTTACATTAATTCTTCCTCAAAAGTAGTAGGTTCTTCCATATAAAATGTCTGGAAAAAGAATCTAGAGTTTCAGAAAGGCAGGCAGTGAAAATGCCTCTTTTTTCGTATTAATCAATGTGTATGTCGCGATTTATTACCATCATTTTTCAGCGTTTGGACATGGAATTGTATGTTGTGCATGTGTCATTGAGAGTCCTGGCATGTCAATTATCAACCAGTCTGCGACCAAGGAACGTATCACAACTGTAATACGTCATAAATTATTTTAGTTTATTTGCGTATATATGCATATTTATTTTCAATAAACTGTAATAGTTTATACGTGAATAAACTTATATTATTAGTATATTATTATTAATATAAGACTATACGCTATATTTTTTATGAAAAGAACGAAACTGCAAGGTAAATGTTAACGACAAGAGTTGTCACAAAAATAGAGTTGTCATGGTCAGCAGGGTCACGTATCATATGGCGCGGGAGATCATGCAATCCATCCTTGCTTTGGCAATCTATCTAGGAATGTTTCAAGGTTAAAGTCAATTTAAACAATCCGCAGACGATTCATAGCCAGAAGCAAACATTTCTTAAGCAATTGGTGAACATTTCACAAAAACCTTTACCAGAGATTATTTTCAAGAGCATGTCAAACTGGAGACGCTTAACCTTCTAGACAACAAACAAACAAAGTATTAATTGCTCAACAAAAAGGAGTTCCTGTTACAGGACAAGTTAAACAATAAAGAAAAAATATACCAAATGTAAACATTCGAAGAGGAAACAAAAATTGTTAGAGTTGCAATAAGTGAAGTTTAAGGACTAAATAAGACATAAACACACGAAATTGAAAAAATGTGGCCAAATGTACACCGTCCAGGGTACCTCAAGGGTCAAATCTAGGTCCATTATTGTTTTTGATATTTATTAATGACTTGTCTTTTGAACTGAAGTGGTTCTATTTGCTTATCGCTGATGACCTTAAAATCTGCACGTCAGTCAAGACAGTCGAGGATTGCGTTATGTTGCAAGATGACTTAGCTCTAATTTCGTCATGGTGTTCACGAAACTGTCTCAGTCTGAATGTTTCGAAATGTAAAGTTATGACTTATACAAGAAAGGTTAACTATTTAATTTATGATAATTATAACATCAATGGTCAGGTTATAGACAGATGCACCTCTTATAGAGACCTTGGAGTCATTTTTGATACCAAGCTAACGTTTACTGAGCATATAATCAATATCTCGTCGGCTGCCACTCGACTGCTTGGTTTCTGTATCAGAAACTGGAAGGGTTTCTCCAATGTTGATACATTAATGACTTTATTTTTTACTTTTGTCAGAAGCAAGTTGGAGTATGCGACTCTGATCTGGTCTCCTATATACCAAAATTCTGTCGTGATCCTTGAGACCATTCAACGTAAAGCTTTAAAGTATTTTCACCTTAAATGCACAGGTTCTTATCCAGAAAGAGGTTGTGACCATAGTGCCCTATTAGAGTTTTTCAATTTGGATTCACTGTCAACAAGACGAAACATATTTGCTTTGTCGTTTTTGTATGGCCTCAATCACAATAAAATTGACTGTCAAAATTTACTTGAAAAAATATGTTTCCGCGTTCCAAGGCTAGGGAGTCGACAACAAACGGCATTCTATCGTCAAGTTGACCGTACAAATGTTATGATAAAATCGCCAATTAATCTCATGTGCTGCGTCATGAACAGTGTTACTGAATCGTGTGATATTTACAGTGACAATCTTATTTAGAATGTGTGATACTATAGATTTAAGTCCAAGAACCATGTCTCTTTAATTGTTATTGTTTTCAGAATTTCCTGTAATTGGGTTTCATCTGTTGGAAATATATAAATAAATAAATAAACTCAACACAACTAGGACATCTAGACAGATGCCTTCGTGAGGAAGAATAGATGCTATTACAGTTACTAGAAAATCATTGAAGTTTTCTACAGTTACTTCCAACGACGAACTTTTACTATCCACTGTAAACAAAAATAAATTTGCCTGACGGCTTGAGTTCAATGTGTACGAGAGGTGTGTCGGTCTCTGCACGTACCGGTGTAACTGACATTTTACAAATTTTACAGGAAACGAAAATCAGCAATAATTAAGATCGAAAATGGCAATTTTAACGCAGAGGCGTAAATCTATTTGAGCCGGTACATGAAAATTGTTTTCGGAATTTGATCACTTACGCAATTTTTTAAGGAAACAGCTACGTCACTTCATGAGGTGAGAGATTACAAAAAATATGTGGAAACCGACGATATGTTAGAAAGAGATAGAAGCCGGCTGGATAGCGCTCATCACCGCGTTACCTAGCAACGCTGACACAGGTAATCTGCGTTGCCACTATGTTACATCAATTCCTTGTATTAAGATGCATGTTGAAAATATGCTTTAGTTTGTTCTCTACACCCAAATAATGGTTTTACGTTGAGCGAATACATTTTTGAATTGAGAATTGTGTCGATTCTGTTTAGGATCGATCCTGGATCGGTCCTAACGGCGTTCCGTTTTAGGTCGAAATAAATGGTCAGGATCGCCACAAATTCTGCAACATTGCATCATTGATTCGCTTGGCAACATCGCATCTCCTACATTCCAAGGCAATGTTTCCAACTCCATGATAAAAGATGAGCGATTTTGGTTAGTACCCATATAGCGTTCATTGAGGTCTGTCGTTCTTGTTCGAAATGGTTGTCACCTGCGAACATGCAGGCAGTGATAATTCGTAATGCGTAATGGTATTTGTTACATTTTCCGACCACCCGCTGTCGCAAAATGTAACAATACCTCAGGACCTGTTGATGCTATCACCATCGGTAGAAATCAAAGAATAGAATAACCAAGTCGCATCAAAATTGAAATAAATAACTCTGAACAAAATGAAAACCTTCCTCTTGGGTTTGACAGTAGCCTAACATATTGTAGAAGCCTGTGCGGAAATTTGATGGTGTAACATATTGACAACGTTGTACCTTCCATTATATCTACTTTTGGTATATGCAATAAGGCCTCCAAACAAATGAACAATATACTAACATAGACCTAACAACCGCAGAATATATTGTTTTTAAAGGTTCAACACTGGTGAATACATACATACAAGAAAGAGCTCAAGGGGATCAAAACAATTGAATTGTTGTTACTGCCTACTACATGACTATCTTGACTTTATTGGCAGCTGCTCTAAAAAATTCTGTAGTTGTCATGTTGAACCATTAACTCAAATTGTTGAACCCCAGGATACAGCAATGAGAGTATACAACGTTCATAGTAAAGACCAACTTCATCAATTCAAACTTTCCCCAATCCTCCCTGGAAAAAATCTCTTTGCGGTACCCCTGGAGAGTGTTTGGTGGAAATGCAACGCTTTAGGTGAGTATTGTAAAAGTTGGGCTGTTGTTGCGGCGTAGCGGGAGTGCTGGGAAATGTACATTTGACCCAGTTTCTTGAAGGGACGCGCGCATGGTTCCAAAAGCGGGACACTCTCATGCCGGGAGGCCGTCGCAGTGTTGCCAGGTGAAAAATTAAAAGATTTTAAAATATTTTTTGATTTGGAAAAGCCTCTAGAAATGAAATGCACCAGTTTGCCAAAGACATGCGCCACGTGGACTGACCCTGTACTTCCCAGGCATTTATGTTTATTTTCGTTCCAATAAATAATCAAAAACAGAAATTCGTCGGTACCAAATGATGGACGAAATCTGCAAGTATCAAACACTGAAACATCCCAGTCAAGCTGGTCATATTGCGGCTTGTCATCGTGGTCACTCAGCTGGTCACCGTCAATCAAGAAAAAAAAAAGATAGCGTCAAGTAGATTGACCCTATACTATCCTTGTTGTGTAAGGGGATCAAGAAGATGTGGGTCTCGTCAGAACCATTAGTGCACTATTTATGGAAAACAATCCTAAGACCGCAGTAAGGAGTCTGTCCATACACGGCAGCATCATTTTGCTTGGAGTTTTGGTGCTTGTCAACAACGTTTGATAGCTGATTATATAGTTCTTGATACGTGCTTATATACTACTTATATTATACTACATAATATTCCATTGCGAAATCAGGAAACCGCACAAAATTACACTCGTATATATAGATAATATCGCGTCCCCCTCGTATGTGCTACCTGCCTTTACATACATTGTTTTGGGTGATACAGCTGTTGAAATTGTAGAGTAAACTACGAATTTAGGACACAAATTTAGGTTTTGAGAACCATGTCATAAATAAACTTCGATTATGCTGTTTTAAATATGTAAATACAAACATGTTTGTACTAGTGATATAAAATTAATCTCCACTCATCTAGGCTATGGCTCTGCAGCGTATTATACTTTTCTTACTGAATAAATGGAGCACAAACTTCAAGCATTGCAAGACTGCTGCACGAGATTCTGTTTCAAAGGTATACATAAACAAGAACATATACCCGGTTATTATTTAAGAAAAAATGTTTCAAGATTTAACTACTGTTTAAAGTCTTAAAATATAAAAGACCCAGTTATCTGTTTAATTCTGTAGGAAAGAGATGTCCGCGAATTTTTTAAGCAAGAATACCTATTTAAATATTCCAGTTCATGTTACGTCTATGCTTAAAAAAATGTTTTACTTATACAGCACCATGTCTACTGATCGATTATTTAGTGCTTTTTGAAACATCTTCCTTTCAAAACTTCAGAAATGAGATTAAAAAGGTGCTACTGCTTCTACAAAAATTTGAATCCTCGAATTAAATTTAATAGCGGTTTGCTGCACTATCTTCAACTAACACTCTGTATCATGTTATACACCTACATAGCGTTATGCATAATATATTTTAGGGATGGATTAAAAATAGCTGTGCCAATCCCTGTGCCTTCCATTTTGGAAGGTTATCTATTTTATATTATGTATTTACATTCCGATAAAGGTTATTATGGAAAGGAACAGAAAAGTAAAAGAGGCAACCTGGGCCTCGACACCAAGCTGCTGCTCCATTAGAAACTAGCCACTCCTCACCCCGAAGGGACATCGACCATTATCACTAAGCACATTCCTTCTTCTACAATAATTCACAAAAAATGATTCATTACCGGTATAGCTGCTGCATAATAGTGACCTTTTGATTAGGTATTCACCTCTAAGCGAACGATATTTGCGTCCGTTTTCAAGTGATGTGAGACAGTCTAAACCGAGATAAGGCTATCAAATCAGTGAATGTCTGGCTAGTGAGCTATTCTGAAGTGAAAGAGTTCAAAAAGAAGGACTGAACTAACCTTGATCAGAACATAACAAACAAAAATGAAACTTTAAAAAGATTTTCGCAATTTGTTGACATGCATTACCGCGAAAATATAATTGTAAGCAAAGCTCAAAATCTTACAATTTAAGTTCGGTGGACTTTGCGCATGAACAAAATAAACTCCTTACAACCTAAAAGAGGCAAGTGAGGTCAACCGACATCTATCTATCAGCATTGTATATACAGGGTGCGGCAGAGAGGATGGACGGTTTTAAGAAAATCATAAATTAGTTAATTTTACTAGAAAACAAATTTATTGATGGAATCAGGTTCACAAGGAAATAGCATTTGAGACAGTCAAGTGTGGAAAATCACATCAGGCATGTGGTGGCCGAAATCGTTGATGCAGTGCTGGAGGCGTTCTTGGAAGTTCGCGTAGACTCTCTCCAACATCGCTCTCTCAACTTGGGCGACTTCCATGCGAATTTCGCCCTTCAATTCGTCCAGAGTTCGGGGCTTGTTCGCGTATACTCTAGCCTGAGGTGTCCCCTAAGAAAAAATCGCACATGGATAAATCTGGGGACCGAGGAGGCCAATGAACATCGCCAAACCTGGAAATAAGGCGACCAGGGAAGAGAGGGCGAATAACATCCATGGATGCTCGGGCTGTGTGGGCGGCCGCCCATCCTGCTGGAACCACACACGTCGGATTGGAACACGTCGCCGTCGTAATTCAGGGAGAAAGAAGTTGGTGATCATGTCTACGTAGCACTCTGAGTTCACGGTAACATCTCGACCATTACCGTCTTCGAAGAAGTAAGGGCCAATGATGCAAGTTTGCGATACAGCGCACCAAACCGTTACTTTTGGGCTGTGCAGCGGTCTTTCGTGTAACTGTTGCGGATTCTCATTAGCCCAATAACGACAATTCTGCTGGTTAACCTCGCTGTTTAGGTGATAGTGGGCTTCGTCGCTCATAAACAAAATGAGGTTCTCATTTTGATCGATCAGTGCTTCCATCTCACGTGCGAAGTTCATTCGTTGTGCATAATCTCCGGGCTGCAACTGTTGCACAATGGCCAATTTTTAGGGGTGAAAGCGGAGATCCATATGCAAAATTCGCCTTACCGAACGATCACTAAGGCGAAGTGCAGCAGCATGTTTCCGGGCAGATCGAGTCGGACTGCGAAGACAGACCTGTCGAACGCGTTCAACATTTTCAGGAGTTCGAACTGTTCGCGGTGCTCCTCTTGGTCTTCTGTTGATCAGTTCACCATGCCTGCGAAGTGATTCAACCCAACGAAGGATGGTGTTTCGAGAGGGAACAGCTCTATTCCGATGAATGTTGAAGTGGCGACGAAACTCACGCTGTACGACGATGACTCGTTATTTCGGACGAAACAATCATAGGCGAAAACGCGGTGCTCCACCGTCCAAGGCTCCGTAACGACAACTGGTAAAATAATGCTAGGATCTCACGAGTCAAACGGCATCCTCCCCACCTCTCTCGTAGACGGAGGCGGAGAGTACTACCCATCCCAAAAACGTCCATCCTCTCTGCCGCACCCTGTATGTACAGTTTTTTTTAAAGACCGTTCAATGAACTGAGTCAATTCAGGTGAGGCGTGCATATGACATCGTGGGTGATACGAACATGACTATTATGTACCTGAGGAGAAGGCTCCCAAGGTCATAGACTATAGATCAACTAGTTAAGGTTTTCCATTAGATTTGCCAAGCCCTTGTAATAGAAAGCACAGCACTCACGTTGAACAAAATGTAATGAAAACGCACTTGAACATACCAAGTGGACAATCCTATAGTAAACATTTTTCATTTTTGTTATATACTAAGTGACATATAAATCCGAACACCCAGTTTAAATGGTTTTATTTAATAAAATTTTGTATAAGTACTTAATGAAGCATAATAAGTAAATGAGAAAAATTTCAAAATGATTGCACTGCTATAAAGCCCTTTGACCTTTAATAATGTGTGGATGCACCCTGATGTGCTACGCATTCTCCAACGCGCCTAGGCATGCTTCTGATCAAGTGGTCAATGTCCTCCTGTGGTGCCTCATTCCAAGCAACCACCAACTCCTCTCGCAGTGCTTCTCTGAGGAGGACGTTGCAAATTGAGCAATCATCCATCCCATCATATCCCACACGTGCTCAATTGGGGATAAGTCGGGAGATCTTGGTGGCCATGGTAACAATGTGACATCATTATATTGAAAGAAGTCTATTGTGACTCTTGCAACATGTGGTCGGGCATTATCTTGTTGGAAAGTTGGATCTGTCAGGGTGACAAGAAGGGTAAAAGATGGGGTTCTAGAACTTCGTGGATATAACGCTGCGCGTTCATGTTACCTCTGATGAAGATTAAAGGTGACCTGGAACCATAAGCTATAGCACCCCAAACCATAACTCCAACAGTGTGATGAACATGTCTTTCAACAAAAAACTGTGGATTCCTCCTTTCACCACGTCGCCTTCTAACCCTGGCATGACCATCGTGCATGACTAAACAAAATCGAGACTCGTCACTAAAGACAATACTGTTCCATTCCTGATCCCAGAGTGACCGTTGTCTGCACCACTCAAGGCGATTACGTCGGTGTTCTCGAGTTAAATGGAGGACCCAGTGTGGCCGGTATGAAAACAAGCCAAAATTTCTCATTCGTCGGTAAACACTGCGCATGCCAATAGGTCTTCCGTGTTCTGCAAACCATTCATTTGCAATGGACCTGGTAGTGCAGAAACGGTCCCTTAAGGCCAATAATCTTAGGCGGCGATCTTCACGGTCTGTTGTTCTACGGCGGCGTCCAGTGCCCCTTGCTCTTTGCGTACGGCCTTCTCGAAGCCATGCCTGACAACACCTAACCACAGTGTCTACACTTCTTTGCACTCTAACTGCAATTGCCCGAAAAGAAGTCCAGCTTCCCGAAGTCCCACTATACTGCCCCTATCAAACTCACTAAGTTGACGAAATCGTACAGGTCTCCGTACTCTAGGCATCGTAACCGATTGTAAAGGATGTCAAGAACCAAAATCCGCCAACGTTGATTCTTTACTGCGGCTGAAATATTATATATATATATATATTTTTAGAGCGTTAGTGAATTAAAAAAAAGCAGTATAAAAACCGGAATATCCAACTGATAAGGCTGAAAATTTTTTCACTTGTTATTTACAGTAAGATAAATACATTCACCAACTTTTATTAAAATAAAACCATTTAAACTGGGTGTTCGGATTTATATGTCACTTAGTATATATTTGGCGTTTCCCTGATGTGTGTTCTTTTTTCTACATATTGCACTATTTTGGTTAGATTCTGTATAATAAAAATTTCTATAATTGCAGATTCTTTAAATTTCGTTGTCGGAAAATATGGAGAAGTTTCCCACGACCTGGCAATCTTGTCTTGTTGCCGTGGCCGTATCACTACGAACGTGTCAGCAACCGAAGCGATCATCCAACTAGGCCTTGGATAGCAGTTCAGCTGCCGCCGACGGCTATCTCTTTTTCGCAAATCGCGCTACTAGATCTCCACGTTTGCACTGCTGTAGGTCAGTAAAATTAGGGAGTCCTAAGGGATCAGACGAGTCCATTGGAGGGAAAGGACTAAAGCCTCTCAGGGTGACCCGAATCATTAAAACCGGGCGCGTGATTCTAAGTGAGCTTATCAGATCCGTATAAAATAAATGAGGCATTCATTTCAATTTTCGAGAATAGTGATTTGGGTTGTGCTGATAAAATTGCATTTTACCGAGCTAATAAAAATAACTCAAAATCCTAATTTCAATTTAATAAAGTGACGATTGACACCGTTACTAAAATTATACATAAAATAAAATCAAATTCTAGTGGTTCAGATGGAATAACTTTGCATATGATACTACTATGTATACCTGAAATTGATGTGTACTTAACACATATTATCAACTGCTGTTTAGAAAGGGGATATTTTCCCAATCAGTGGCAACGCGCTATAGTTCTTCCGCTACGTAAGTGTTCTGATCCTACTAACTATGCTGAGACCGATCAGTCTACTGCCAATTATTGGAACGCGTTGTTTACGAGCAGCTTATTCCATCCAAGCAATCTGGACTTCGACAAGGTCATAATACAGCTTCGGCAATCTGTGATTTAAAAGACAATATAACAATGGCACTTGATGATCAGAAAGCAGTAGCTCTCATACTTCTTGATTTTACTAAAGTATTTGACACAATTAATCACTCACTTCTTGTGTCTAAATGCAGTTATTATGGATTTTCTGAAAAACCTCTTCGTTTATTCAAACCTACCTTGAAAATCGGTATCAAAAAGTTCGTCTAAATCAACATTACTCTACCGAGCAAAAAATTTGTTCTGGTGTACCACATAGATCAGTCTTAGGACCCCTATTATTTTCATTATATATCTCAGATTTAGAAACAGAGGTAAAATCATGCAGCATACAATTTTTTGCAGATGATACTCAAATTTTCTATTCATTTAGGAGTAATGACTTGGAAACAGCAAATAATAAAATTAATCAAGATCTTGCCCAAATTGAAAAGTAGTAGTGAAAGTAGTCACAATCTTCGTTTGAACCCTTTGAAGACAAATATGTTGGTATACGCAAATAGAACAAAAAAGAATATTTTAAAAAGGACGTAGGCATACATTTAAAAGTTAATGATTTAGTTCCTGTGGATCATTCGAAGAACCTAGGTATTATAATGGATGATGAAATTTGTTGTACACGTAAACTATCTAATTTCTCAGTGCTACGCTATTCTCAGAGTTTTATTTGCAAATATATAATAAATCTGCGAGAAAGCAATTGTGTGAATCTTTCTTGTTTTCAAAGATATCGTATTGCTTAGTGGTTTACTACCCCTATTTAGATATTATAACAAGAAATCGTATTCAAAGTATTATACATGTTGCAGACTTGTAACGGTCTCAGAAAGTATGATCATATATAGAATGCCATTAATGAATTCAAATGGATGAAAATTGATAAAATGTATAAGTACCAGCTCCTAAATCTGACTCATAAGGTTCTTTATTCAAAACACCGTCATATTTAGTAAACAAATTCATATGTAGAGGGAATATGCATGGCATTAATATTAGATATCGAGAGACTTTTTCAATTCCACGCCACAGCACATCTCTATTTCAGAATACATATATTTTCAATGCGATCAAATCATATAATTATTTAGACCGCAGTTTAAAAGAAACCAACCCATTACCCAAATTCAAGAAAAAAATGAAAGAAGTTCTACTTGATCAGAAGCGAAATCTGTTGTGCCCCATAAGTGGCCACATATTTTCCTTATGCCTTTACTTAGATTATAATTTATTCTGGCATTATTGTATACAGGTATTAATTTTCAACAAATTCTTTTTTTTACTTCTCGTATTGTTAAGGGGGTTTGATGGTAGAATAGATATATTATCTAAATCTCGCCTCCTGGAAGAATATTACAAATAAAAGACGTTATCATTATTATTATTATTATTATTATTATAACTTGGCATAAAATATGAGTGCACTAACACTAGAGAACCTCTATGTATTGGAAATCCTGAGACCGGCATATAATGTAGGTTTTTCTACAACATGTTAACTTAGGCCCGTATCGTCAGTCATCCCTACAATTGTAGGGCGCGTTTATGGCCTCCTTGATTGTCATCCTGCTTTCTCTCCTTCAAAAATGTCTAGATTACACTTGTCCCGTGTCAGCGTCAGCGATTTCCTATTGTGAAGATATGTTTTTTTTAAACTGTAGGAAATTTCAGGCTGATAAAACATGATATAACTCAAAAGCAAGCACAATTTGATGCAAATAGATGTTTGTGACATAACCTCAAAATAGAGTTCTGACACGGAGAAGCAGAAACTATGATAATCAAGGAGGCCATAAAGGCGCCCTACAATTGTAGGGACGACTGACGATACGGGCCTTAGCACAAGCTGGTTGTACACTTTTTGTAAACTCGTTTTGCAGCTGAACGTCTTGCTTAAACGTCAGCGAGCAGCGGTCATAGCGAGCAAACGTGGAATGAACTATTTACACACTAAAAACTACCTAGTCTGTAAGATGACATTTCGTCGTTTTTTGAACGGCTATAATGTGGACAGACGTCAAAAAAAAAGTAACGAAGTGTTATCTAGCAGACTATGTAGTTTTTAGGATACAAATAGTTCATTCCACGTTTGCTCGCTATGATCGCTGTGAGCGTCTATCTATGGAGGAATGACTCAACTACACGCATTGTTGGTTGCAGAAAGCAAGTATATGTTTTGTGAAGCCAAGTAGCATGTAATGTTTATCTCTGAGAAGACGTGAAGGAAAGAAACTTGATTGAGTAGCATGATCGCATCTGGATGATTATGTGTATTGGTCTGCATGAGGGTAGAATCAGTGATATTTGCTATGTGAAAAAATTATTACTGAATATGCTGCTAATGAAGTATATCTATTAGCTGTGCCCGACAGGTTATTTATATGTTGTCCTTTCTCAAGACAGGTTATGTTCACAGGTATAAATTAATCAATTACATTTTTTCCGTTTGTTGTGTTTTCAAAACTTTGAGGAGCATTACGGGAAATCGCTACCGCGCTCGCGTTGTGTACAATTAAGCCAAAATTAGGAATGACGCATCACACTTCAAATATCTTCGCAGCGCCTCACATCTAGGCGCTGATTTGCATTTTCATTGACATCGCAAAATAAATTTTTATAAAATTTAAATGACTGGAAATAAAAAATAATGTAATAACCTTCTCACTTTCATAAATATTCCTGTCTGTAGCATATTTTCTTACCTATTACTTCACCAACCAGGGATTTTCTGTTCTTATTTCTCTCATTTTTTAATTCAGAAAATTTGCATATGTAATTTCCAAAGTGAATAAGAAAAAGTGGATGCGCAACTAATTTCTAGCTTTGAATCTCAAGTGTATTTGAGACAAGAAACCAATGGAATTATCATCAACACATATTATTAGCATACACATCCTCACTATGAACCTATGCACAGCCGTAGTATACAAGTTACAGCTTGGACCTCCAATAATGCCATATCTGAAGCAGATGCTACATCACATCTGAGCCAAAAGTTGATAACTGAAGCATCATGACAACACGTATAACTACTAAAAAACGACCTAATGTCACTTTTCAAGATTCCTAATATCCGTGCCGATTTCCTTTCTGCAACCTTGCGTGCGATTCAATATTTCTCCATAAAGGGCCTAAGTTGGTGTCATTGGCCGCGCTATTTTTAATCTCATTACAAGGCGTCAAATACGCTGTACTTCTCACGCAACGCTATCACCGGGAAATTACGCTTTACCCGTAGCTCCGCCGTCGCTGGATAGATTTTAGAAACCATCAAAGCTTTTTCGCTGTTGGCATAGCAGGCACTTCGTTTCATGAAAATCGAAACATTCCTTTCCTAGTTATAGAGAGCCAGATAGACCGACAGTTTTTTGTAGAAATTAGTTACGATTACAATACAAATACTTCCACGTCAATTGGTGTGGGAAGTAACAGGCAATTAAAATGTACGTAATAACTTATTTTATAAGTAAAGTAACAACATACGTATTTTTGTAGTGGCTTGTACGAGTATTTAAAAGAAGGCGAACGCCCATTGTGGGTACGCTTAATAGAAAAAAGGTGGAGGTGCGATCTTATTGTACGAAATTAGATACGTATAAACTTGGTTTGGTTAGTAGACCATCTGTTTTAGGAGTAAAGATACCTGATATCTACAAGCTTCCAAGAGCGAAAAGGTTTCAGAATTGTGAGAGTTGAGCAAGTGGCTGCCCCAAAAAACTAATTTCCTTCCTTTATGTCTGTACTAAAGCAGGGATTCAGATTAGTGTTCTCTCATCTATATACAGGGTGTTTCACAGGTTATCCGACAAATTTTAACCACATATGCACTGTTACGAAAGAAGTTGATTGCTCAAAAAAATGTAATAAAAGCCCTACAGAAATTAAGTTATACACCTGAGTTTCAATAATAAATTGAAAAATAAATAGCTGTATTTTGCGTTCACCGTCATGACACTAGATCACGCATTAATAATTTATTGTAGCAAATGTTGTACAAAACAACTGACGAAAATATAATACCATAAATTTTTGTTTTTTCATACTGATAAGAACGTGTAAATGAGGTTTAATCTGTATCGTGGGTGATCTGAATGGAGGACGGTCAATTTTTGTGAATTTTTTAGTTATTCATTATTAAAAATAGCACATGTGTACAATAATGAGGAGTTGGTGGACATTGTTTTAGCGTACGGGGAAGCAGGCCAAAATTTGCGAGCGGCTTCTCGTTTGTATGCATACTACAGAATTGCGTGACCGAATCACAGTGGCTGCCGATAATTTGAGCCTTCAGGTACAGCAGGAAGGAGGTGTATTTGAATTAGTGCGCTGAAATTGAATTAGACGCGGCAAAACAATTTTGAACTGCTTTTATAAGTGCACTGTATTATTTTATTATCTCGATCTCTGTAGGACTTTTATTACATTTTTTTTTGAGAAATCAACTTCTTTAGTAATAGTGCATATGTGGTTAAAATTTGTCAGATAAGTTGTGAAACACCCTGTATAATATGCGTAAAAGAATAGTTCAGTCATTTTGTGATCAACGTGAGGGTTGAGATTATTGGAGAAGTTAGTAAATTATAGTGTAGTTATATATTTGGATGTTTTTCGCTTTCCTAGTTTGCTACTTTATAGCTTTTCCGTTCGACCCTCCGTATTGAAAAGAAATGGTGTGGTTGACCCTGCGCTTTTTACGAAATGCCGTCATCAGTTCATAAAAGATTAAGTTTAGCGTAATTTAAATCATCTGAGAAAAAGTCAGTCACGAACATTGACAACGGAGTAAGTCAGGCACATACAAACAGTCCAGAGACATTCCTTCCCTCCAATACTGGCAGTTGCTGTCCATCTGGCAACGGTGCCCCTTTCCGCATCTGCCTGACATCGCTGCAACGAGCTATCGTTTATTCCATGCATGATTCGAGTATATGTTTTTTGCACTGCAGCCGCTGCAGCACGGATAGATTAGTCAGCCAGACCGGTTCGCCGGGCGGGGTGCCTGGATAGCAGGAGTACCCAGATCAAAAACATTTCTGCATCAATCTAAGTTTTAAAGGCAAATGTATGGGGATATCTATGGTGTGTGAAATATTTTTACAAATCTCTCCCACCTCGTCCATTCCCCACCCGCTAATTTAAACTTCTACCAAAAGGTAACGTCAAAAAACCAAGTTCAAGCGATTTTTATCTTTTTTAATATTTTTGGCCCTGGACCGATTTTCAAGAACTATAAATCTTTTTCGTCCTTTGGATAGTAGTGACCTTGAATTAGTTCACATACAGACAGAAAGACATACCGACGGAATAAATGGTGACCAAGAACAGTTTTTTGAAAATACCTCCATTTCGATTTTGGATATGATTAACAGTGGTATACGGACGTAGCAAAGTTTACTTCAATACTAATATGGGGAAAAGTCATACAATATTCCAACGATTCGGTGGATTTACCTGAAACGTTAGGATTAACCTTCAAAAGACTCTGCTTCCGTAGAAACTTATTCGACAAATGGAAAAGTGTATTAGTAGAAGGTCTGCTTCTATAACATTTAAGCTTACAAAAATTGGCATAGCACACATTTGAAGGAATTTGCTGCTAGTATAATTCATAACAACGGCAATGATAACATTGTAGAAACATGATTGAAACACTTTTTTGATGTACGATACGATGCATCAAAGTAAATATTCGAAAAAGCACGTCAAATACGATTCGTGGACTGTAAATATTAACAGAAATACTTGAAATACTCGAAGAAGCCGTTTCAGCCTACCACACCATCTTGTCAACAAAACTCTCCACAAGTATATCCATTAATCAACCAGTAAAGCCGCTATTTACATTTGAAGAGACGGCACTTTCGTTCGCCTTTAGAAGGGCGGTGAGGCCTTTTTGGCTTCCATCCGGGATTGATAAACAACTGTGATGCTCAGCTGTCTTTTAGGGAAAGGAACGGCAGTAACTTCTTTTATAATCCTTAGCTCTCGCACAAAGGCATCAATTTTGAAACGGAAGCACCTGTTACAGCGCTTTCAGGGCATCAGTGTATTAGTTAAGTATTTATACATATTTTTACATACCTACGCAGCTTCGATGGAGATGCATCAAGCTGATTAGAATGCTGTAAAACAGTTTGAGAGAGTCTTTTGATGAGAGTTTTGGACTGACTCAATATTCATAGAATGGAAAAAGTGGTCATTAGACTTTTTGACACGACATACTGTCAAATCGAGGGGCACCAAGTACCCAGCGCGCTAGCAGCAATAACAACGTTCTATGCAAAAATTCCAGAAATGATATACAGGCCGTATAGAACCTGTTTGGTTTCCTTTTATGCGACCACGACCAATCGGATACAACATTGTTATGGTATAGGCTTATTAATTTGGAGAAACAGGCCCAATTCTCCTGTCTGCTTTCCGTGACCTGAATCAAAATGATTAACGTAAAGTTTTGGCACAAAATAGTAATCGTTTTTTTTTAATGAAGAAATTTATTTGAACTCTAACAAGTTATCATAAATTACAACGCAGTATTATCAGCATGATAATCGTGGACAATGTGAAGCAATTTTGAAAGGCAGTGATTAATATAACTCTGACTACTCAAAACTTCACCCCTCACTCTGCCCGCAAAAGGTTGGGATACACCCTGTCAAAAATTGCGCACCAGACAAGAACTTTATCTGCAAATTTCGCTTTATGTTTGTATCTAACATTGTCAGAGCATTCCTCTATGTTGTCCGTATAAAAGCAGTCGTTTCCCTTCATTTCAGAATTGCTCAAGGTGAAATACTTTTCAGCATCTTGGTATACGAACGAATTGTACTTGAGAGTATTTGGGGCACTTAAGTTTATTTCGATATTTAAGACCATGCCTCCTCAAATCCAAGGATATCGCACTCTTAGAAGATCTGTCAGTCTCCTTGTTGATATGGCAACCTGATTTTTTGCTCTTCTCACCAATCTATCTGACCTCTGAGCGGTAAATGCACTTGGTCTTCCAATGTTTTCATTCTGGAACATTCGACAGATTTCAGCTTTGGGTACCCGCCCAACCAACTTGTAGATACTTTTTCTCATTTCTGATTTATACGTCATCAACTGAAAGTAAAGTAAGTAAACAAACTTTTGCTTCCAAAGGCAACTTGATATTATTTTGTGTTTATTGTGAGAGCCAATGAATTTTGTGCCAGAACGTGTAGGACATATGTTAGACCTACCCTGTACTAATGATTGCTAAAAAGCATAGAACGGTTGGTTACGGTCGAAGAGACGCAAAGTAAACAGGTCCTATTCAGCTGTTGTTTAGTTGACTGGTGACAAATAAACAAAATATATTATCAGAACGTGGAATATGTTATTGTTTGGACTGAAATGTTTGAAAATAAAGAAGAGTTTCAAACATACGTGGTTTGATTCGGCCAGACAAACATGGCGGATTATCTGCATGAAAACCACCGGTTAAGTTTCAGATATTAATCCACGCAACCTGACCAAATAGTCTACAGTACCAGCTGCCAACCAACTTTTAGGATCGTCTGTTAGAGTCAAATTGAATCTTACCCAGCCACTGTTCCTCTGTTCTTCCAAGCTGCTCGATGCCTCATCTGGCGGCGTTCTAGTGAAACAAACTGGATTGGTAAGGAATATCTAATTACTTTGTAGCTGCACCACGTCGCCTCGTAGGTACATGCCACGGTACCACCGTAATAGGACAGTCACCTGATATTTCTGATGAGCGCATACCACCAGATGGGGCACCAAGCAGCTTGAAAGAACCGGGGAACAGTGGCGAGGGTAGAAATGAATTTGCATCTAACAGATATTGAAAGTTGGTTGGCAGCTGGTGCTGAAGACTAATTCGTTAGGTCGGGTCCACCGAATGAAAGAGCTGTTCGAATTCCGCCAGCGCCCATCTTTCATTTCTCTTGAGTTGTTGTTTACCAAGAACGTATTGCTTTGCATCCATAAAATATACAAAATTTTATTTGTTAACTTCGGAGTTTTGATACACGACAGTGATGCCTGGCTGAATTTTAAGGAAGGGAGCAGCAGTAACTTTTTTTATAATCCTGAGCTCTCACATAAAGGTATCAATTTGGGAAAGGAGAACACCTGTTACGGAGCTTTTAAGACATTAGTGTACTAGCTGGGTATTCTAGACACTTTTTTGTACCTAAACAACTTTGAGTGGTGTCTGAATATCAGGATACTTTAAATGCCATAAAAAGTTGAAGACAGCTAGTTAATGTGAGTTACGAGCTGATTAATATTCAAAGAATGGGAAAGGTGGTTTTTTACTTGAAGGGGTTCGACCATATATCCGCTAGCGGTGCAGTTTAATTGGGTCCAAGGTTTTAAGGTTTTAAGACGGCTTCTTTTATGAGGGTTGTTTTATGACTGCTTTGGTAATTGCCGGGAAACTGAAATTACTCTTTTTTTCCGAGGACTTTATAGTACGTACACCAAACTAATTTTTAAGACACAACTTTAAAAATAATTTAAGGCAGCAATTTCCTGCACATTCGCTTTTGCTGGATAGCCAATCTTTGCCAGAGAGTTGTTCGTTGCAGCTTGTCAGAGCTTAGACCAGAGTTCCCCAAACTTTTTTGTGTCGTAGACATCCGTGTTGGGTAGACCCCCTACTTGCCTGATATTGATTTCCTGTAAATTTCTAACTGTAGTGAAGCTTAGTGTTAAAAACTTAAAGTAAAAACACATGTTAATTTATACATTTATTAATTGAATTTAAATTAAAACTACTCAAAATAAAACTTTGTATCTGTTATGTAAAATATACATAACAGTAAATAAACAGGCGTCTGACCAATAAGTGCCCGCATTGGGAATAAGTGCACGCATTGGAAAAAAATAAGACGGATAAAATAAAAAAAGTGAAAATAAAAAAAAGTTTTTTACTTAAAATAGTACAATAAGCGAGTTCGTTATTAATTATAACATAAACGTACGTTCTACAATAATTTCACTGTTAGTTTGATTAAATTCCGCTTCTTATACGTTTAAGTTATCTAAAATAGGCAAAAAAACTAATTTTAGTGTGTACCTATCCTTGAATTTTGAGAATAATTTAAAAAAAATATTTTCTATATAGGGGGGATCTTTAAAAAATCAATGCGGGCACTTATTCCCAATGCGAGCATTTATTGGTCAGACACAATAAACATAAAATACACTAGAAATAAAATAACATAAGCAATAAGTCAATATTTTTAGTGAGAAGGATGAACCTGACGCTTTAATAATAAATTATCAACATTTGGCGTCAATTTTGTAAGGGTTAATCTTAAATCTCCTCGGCTAATGATGTCCAGTCTGTTTCTTTTTTTCGTTAGGAGATTGGTAACAGCGCTGAACAGCCTTTCCACTAGGTATGACGATGGAAAGGAAATTAAAAATTTCCTCGCTATATTCCATAATACGGGATAAGTAACGGGTATGTTGTTTTGCAGCCAGAATTGCTGATATCCGTTTTTAAACTGAACCTTAAGTTCTTCGTTTGTACTTAGTTCAGTCAGTTCCTCTTTTATTATGACATTCGTTTCTTCTATGTCACCATATGGATTAATTACCCACGGTGGTATTACCATAGTCAAAATATCCTCAAACCTAGATTCAAATCTGAATAGAGGGCATTTAAATGTTGAACGTAAGTTGAAAGGTCGTCTTCCTGGCAGCTTGTCTGTGACAAATTGGGGAACTGAGAAAATTCGCCCCGTCCAATATTTTGCTTCATTAGTTTAACTCTGGAAAGAAACGCTGATAAGATGGACTTTGTTTTAATCAAATTTAAACTGTCGCCTTGTAATTGCAAATTAACCATATTAAATTTTGTAAACAAATCTGTTAAATAGGCGATGTCTGTTTTCCTCTTCATTAAATTTTCTTTTAAAATTGTATCTTTAGCATCCAGAAATTCTAAAATAGTCTGAAAAAGTTCAAAAAATCTTGTCAAACATAAGCCTTTCGACAGCCAGTGTACTTCAGTATGAAGGAGTAATTGATGGAAGTGTTCGTCATTTTCTTCACACAGCTACGCAAATAACCGCATATTCAACGCGTTGCTTCGGATTCGGTTTACTGCATCAACGACTAAATGAAGTGATTCATGTTGTCGATGGATGACGCAATGTATTGCTAACACCCCTGACACATTTTGTTTTAAATAGCTTATAAATCCACGATAACGTCCAACAATGGCAGGTGCTCCATCTGTAGTTACTGATATTATATTTGATAAAGGAATTGCTTTTTCATTGAAGTAATCCTTCAAAACATGAAATATTGATTCACCTTTAGTGTCGGTTATCAAAGTTCTTGCGAAGAGCAGTTCTTCGTAGATTTCTTGATTCATAATAAAACGAACATATATGCCAATAATAATGCTGCATTATTAGGTAAAGTTGACTCGTCCAGTTGTATAGAGAAATGGTTCGTTTGCAAATAATTACATAAGAAGCTTTCAATGTCAGAACTCATTTCATCAATACCTCTTTCAACAGTATTGTTGCTTAAGGGAATTCTTTTTATGATATCAGATGCAGGTTTGTGTAAAACAGTTTTTAAAACCTCTTCAACGGCTGGCAAAATTATTTTCTCTCCGATAGTATGCGGTTTTCCGGATTTTGCTATAAGTAACGAGATATTGTAAGACGCCCGCAAACCATCATCATTTCTTTGTGACGTCGAAGCGAACATTCTGTCCAGTGTAGGTCTCTTCTGCAATTTATCTTTGAGTGTTTGAAAGTATTTCAATCTTTTTTATCAGGGTGGCATCTTCTCAGATGATCTTGCAGTTTAGATGGTTTCATAGCGTCATTGCCCAAAACTTTGTTGCATAAAAGGCACATAGGCGATTGTTTGTCCGGCAATGATGGAATGAAGCCAAATTTCAAATAATCAACACTGTACTACTACTGTCTACTTTTTTTTAGATTCGGACATGGCATCAGTCATCTGTGGGCGACATTAAATTATTTAAATAAGACAGAGAATCCAGCAGCTGTATATTAAAAATATTTTTTGATTTTTCCGAAAACATTCCATAATTCGAACATCTTCTTGCAACAATTAGCTCGAATTACGGAGATTGCACTGTAATTATATTACCGATTGCTAAAACTTTCAAAAGAAACTATTGAGGAGTACTCGTGTAATTTTGCATGACTGAATATTTAACTACTAATAACTAAAGTCATGATTGGCGTAATTTATCTATCTTTGCTAACTACGAGTACAAAACTAAAATTTAATAAAAAACAATGTACTTACTTTTCTCCAGCACTGTCAAACAAAATAACACTGACTCACTATAACTTGTGTGATATACTATCTGTTTATATTTTTAAAAAAAAAATCTTAGCACTTTCCTTTTCAAGATTCAGGAAACGAATAAACGTATTCGTATTTATAGAGTGACGAATTGAACAAGTCAGTGCAAGGTAGCGAAGCTCTGAGACTGCGACTCTCAGGTTTTTACAAGTTCAAAATGTATTGCGACCACAAAGCGAATACCAACATCCTACAACTTACACAATTTTATAAACATATATAATACATTTTTTACTTCATAGGTACTTTTATAAATAATGTATATGTTTTGATATTATAAGATAGTATGATGTAAGTAAATAGGTACTATCAGTGTATGTGTTGAGATCCACTATCGTGGACCCCCATATTCATTTCATGGACCCCCAATTTTTTTTTTCGCTGGCGTAGACCCCTTGCAGGTTGTCATACACCCCAGGGGTCGATATAGACCACTTTGGGAATCAATGGCTTAGACCTTAAAGACCAAATGTCCTTGGTGAATAGCAAATGAATGTATGAACTAGTGGAAACAAGCAAGGAAATTTTGGTCGAAGGTTTTCCACGCCATGTAGGTATTGATATTGGACCTCAACATTTGCATAATTAGCATAATTTTACTTCGCAGCGAAACTCTTCGAAAATCCAATATAATGCCTTTTGGCTGCTATAATATGAAATGTACCTCTCGAAACCCATTTACTTCGGTCTGCCGGTTTGACTCTCTGACCACTAATATTATAACCGCTTTAACTTGAGAAGTACTACTCGGATTTGAAATTTTTACACAATGTTACTAAAAGGACGCAAAAGCTTTGTAGTCTTTGAAAACTGGTCCAGTTGACGCAGAGAAAAGGCCTAAAGCGAACAAAGCAAAAATAGCTCTAACCTCGTTTCTTTTGAGGTTCCGGAGGATTCTGATCATTTTTGGAAAAAATGTAGAGGAAAAAAAATTGGGGTGAGGTATAAGGGGCTTATCTCAATTTTTTTATGCTGGTACGTTTATACTTTCCCAACATTGGTGATTCTACGCACCTATTAGACCGTGATGAGTGTTCTGGAATGGAATAACTCGCAATAGCATAGTGTTTTCTATCCTCTGACCGAGCTACTACATTGCCACTGATCGGGGAGAGGCGACGTTTCCAGATGCACTGCCTGAAGGGAAGATGGGCTAATTGTATGGACCTTTTGACTGACTTTTTCCTCAGAGGATTTAATTTGTGCTGAACAAATGGTATTCCTTTATGTACTGATGAGGGCGTTGCGTGCGATGAGCACAGTCAACCTACGTGACGCCATGTTTGTGTACCATTTTGGGGATTTTCAGGATCTTGTGCTCCCTTGAGAAAATTTCCTTTTCGTCGCTCTTCAAAAGTTTTGGAAGCAGGTAAAAATAAAATGTTGTCTCTTGCCGCTGATCGACAAAAACCCCACACTCCTCATGAGAAAAATTTCCGTGGGCGCCTAAGTAGTCTGAATGTCATCTGCAAATGTTCTTGTACGATAAAACACATGCAGCAAGATCGGAAAAATATGAATTTATTCACAAATTAAACAATTTTCACCATTTTGAGCTAAATTATATGTTATTTTTTAACATTAATCAAATTTGTGATGTTTGAATGTCAAGCTGTCATCTCATACTTTGATAATGTTCTATTTTCAACACTTAATACTATTGGTGATAGAATAAATGTTATCTCATTGGCTCCATATAATAAGCCGTTTTGTTCGGATCTGTTATTTTCACTGTGTTGCTGAAATTCTACTTTACAACCCTTTCGTACCATTACGCCTGTGCAGAAGGTAACTCTGCATTGAACCTATCCATGCGGCTTCATTTTTCTTGAGTAAGGTACCATGTACTTAACAATATCCGTAAGTCCTGACAACTTTTTCGAAAAGGAGTAAACAAAACTAAACAGACTGAATAATTTAGTTTAATTTAGTTTTGGGTCACTTTCTGCATCTTCTCTTCCAAGATGCGATTTGAGCACACCTAAGTTTTACCCCGAAAGCTGTATCAACTTTATCTCCTTTTTACAGTCGGAAGTTCAGTGATAAAGGCGGAAATGTCAGCAAGAGAGCACCTGTTACCAGCCAGAGAGCACGGCAAGTATTAAACTAGAATATTCAATTACTCGGGATAAGTTAGTTTATGTTAATGGATTTGAGCCCGTAAAAAGAAGCGGCTTCAATGCAAATGTCTATTATCTTGTTGAAGTTATAGCGTTATAATAATGTCATAGTGAGGGAAATAATGATAGATTTTTGTTTGAGTTTTAGGGCCGTATCGTCAGTCGTTCCTACAATTGTAGGACGCCTTTACGGTCTCCTTGATTTTCGTAGTCTTCTACTCTTCCGAGTTGTTCAAGCTTTTGATATATATACTAAGTAACATATAAATCCGAACACCTAGTTTAAATGGTTTTATTTTAATAAAAGTTGGTGAATGTATTTATCTTACTGTAAATAACAAGTGAAAAAATTTTCAGCCTTATCAGTTGGACATTCCGGTTTTTATACTGCTCTTTTTTAATTCACTAACGCTCTAAAAATGAATATTTCAGCCGCAGTAAAGAATCAACGTTGGCGGATTTTGGTTCTTGACATCCTTTACGATCGGTTACGATGCCTAGAGTACGGAGACCTGTACGATTTCGTCAACTTAGTGAGTTTGATGGTATAGTGGGACTTCGGGAAGCTGGACTTTCTTTTTGGGCAATTGCAGTTAGAGTGCAAAGAAGTGTAGACACTGTGGTTAGGTGAATGTCAGGCATGGCTTCGAGAAGGCCGTACGCAAAGAGCAAGGGGCACTGGACGCCGCCGTAGAACAACAGACCGTGAAGATCGCCGCCTAAGATTATTGGCCTTAAGGGACCGTTTCTCCATTACAAATGCATAGTTTGCAGAACACGGAAGACCTATTGGCATGCGAAGTGTTTACCGACGAATGAGAAGTTTTGGCTTGTTTTCATACCGGCCACACTGGGTCCTCCCTTTAACTCGAGAACACCGACGTAATCGCCTTGAGTGGTGCAGACAATGGTCACTCTGGGATCAGGAATGGAACAGTATTGTCTTTAGTGACGAGTCCCCATTTTGTTTAGGCATGCACGATGGTCGTGCCAGGGTTAGAAGGCGACGTGGTGAAAGGAGGAATCCACAGTTTTTTTGTTGGAAGACATGTTCATCACACTGTTGGAGTTATGGTTTGGGGTGCTATAGCTTATGGTTCCAAGTCACCTTTAATCTTCATCAGAGGTAACATGAACGCGCAGCGTTATATCCACGGAGTTCTAGAACCCCATCTTTTACCCTATCTTGACACCCTGGCAGATCCAACTTTCCAACAAGATAATGCCCGACCACATGTTGCAAGGGTCACAATAGACTTCTTTCAACATAATGATGTCACATTGTTACCATGGCCACCAAGATCTCCCGACTTATCCCCAATTGAGCACGTGTGGGATATGATGGGTAGGAGATTGCTCAATTTGCAACGTTCTCCTCAGACTCTAGAAGCACTTCGAGAGGAGTTGGTGGTTGTCTGGAATGAGATACCACAGGAGGACATTGACTACCTGATCAGAAGCATGCCTAGGCGCGTTGGAGAATGCGTAGCACATCAGGGTGCATCCACACATTATTAAAGGTCAAAGGGCTTTAAAGCAGTGCAATCATTTTGAAATTTTTATCATTTACTTACTATGCTTCATTAAGTACTTATACAAAATTTTATTAAAATAAAACCATTTAAACTGGGTGTTCGGATTTATATGTCACTTAGTATATTATCTGTTATATAGCATGAAATTTCGTATACTCTATTTCACGAGTATCCATCACGGTAGAATGAAAGCTGATTATCTAGTAATATCTGAAAATTCCCCATATCGGCACAGGGCACATCACAATTCTGACGGATCTGAGAACGCCAGGTAGACAGAGCCGAACTTTGTTTTGGGTTTTTGTACGCTACAGATTCATTTTGTACTTGCTAACAGCTCTTTTGTTTAGAAAAGCTCATTTGAATACAAAAAACAAAACGACACAAACAAGCTTTATAAGATTTATACCCGATCCATTATTGCCAACGTTGAAGACTAACATAAACATGTCACATGCTTATCCACTGTTCACCTCAGCAGTCGTCAAAGCGTGATGGATATTCGTGAAATAGGGTATACAATTCAAAAAGAAAACATAGCCTCACAATAGGAGAGCGCTGACGCTGACACGACACAGTAGAACTCTAGAAATATCCCAGCCTTTATGAAGGAGAAAAAAGTCTCTGAAAATCAAGGAGGCCATGAAGGCCTCCTACAACTTTATAGCTTCCCTGATTTCATAGTTTTCTACTATTCCGTGTCAGCGTTCTATTTTGAGGTTATTTCACAAATAACAATTTGCATTAAATCGTTCATACATGTGATTTATATCATCTGTTATATCAGCCTGAAATTTCCTACAATTCAAAAAGTAAAAATACCTTCACGATCGGGGAGTGCTGACGGTGACGCAAACAGTAGAAATATAGAAATACAACAACCTTTTAAACGAGAGAAAATACAATGGTGGTCAAGGGGCCATAAAGGTATCCTAGAATTGTGGGAACGACTGACGATACGGCCCTTAGTTCTATGTTTCCAAGATGTATCTGCCCTATAATTCAAGAAGTTGATTGTTATCATTTGAAGTCACGCCTATCAATAGAACTGGGCTGCATTCGTAAATTGTTTGACGTACCTATTCTATGCGTTCGGAAATAGAACAAAGTAATTCTTTTGAAACGTCAAAAGTACGCATTTCTTCTCTTGCTCAAAGCCTTGGGAATAAGAGTGTTGTCACTTGTCTTTCAGATGGTTGTTTGTTTACTTTATTTGGTTACCAAAAGCTTTAAAAATTGTCAGAATATACATTTTTCACGATAAATGAGCTACTTCGTATCCAAAACGTTTCTTATATCGGGTTTTCCAATAGAAACTTGACAACTTTGAACTTACACTGTGAACGCACCTTTAAATCAATTACCGATCAATGTCAATGTCAAAACATTCAATAAAGAAAACATTTTCATCATGATGATGTACATGAATAATTAAAATTTCCTACCGAAATTCCGAGTCGGTGACTGCAACCTTAAGAACGTTAACACCGATTTTTGGTCGTAATTCTTGTCCCAGTTGACAAGAAATTCATAGTCTAGTAAAAAAATTTCAGTCCACGTATTCGCTGCTGGATGTTCCCGTGCCAAGTGAGACAACGGGTTGGTCGAAGTACCGAGAATATTGCTGCACCCTTATAAAATCAAGTTAACTCAAGAACTACAGCCGCTCGATCATATGAACCGACGTACGTTCTCGAATTGGGCTCTAGAAATGTTGCAAGAAAATGACCAATTTCATCGCAAAATCATCTTCAGTGATGACACGCATTTTTGGCTAAGCGGCTTCGTCAACAGACAGAATATATGCATTATTGGTCAGGTGAAAACCCTCATGTGCTTCAAGAAACACCACTTTATACACAAAAAATAACTGTATGGTGTGGTTTTCATACCGGTGGTGTCATTGGGCCGTCTTTTTGTTAATGACAATGACCGTCACGTTACAGTCAACGAAGATCGCTGCAGAGACATGTTACAATGTTATTTTCTGGTCAATCGACTGGGCTAGACATTAATGATATGTGGTTTCAACAAGACGGTGCCACAAGCCACACAGCGGGTGAAACAATCGACATATTGGAATCAAAATTCGGTGAACCTGCTATATCGAGAAATGGTCCTGTCGAATGGCCGCCTAGATCGTGTGATTTAATACCTCTACTTTTTTTGTGGAGCTTTATTAAATCATTGGTGTATGCCAACAAGCTGGCGTCTTTAGAGGAGCTCAGAGCCAATATTTAACAAGAGATAGCGCCCGTTTCTGTCGAAATGTGTGGCTGAGTCATTGAAAATTGGGCATAACGGATCGATCGCTGCGAACGTGCCCATGTTGGACAGATTGAGAAGGTCGAAGTCCATACATACATGAGTATACTTCAATTCAATAATAAAATTTTCGAGATATCTCAAATGGTTTGCGTTTTATTTAAAAAGAAAGTCCTTAATGGCAAACCCTTTAAATACAATGCTATCACAAAACGTGGTTAGAAGTTAGTCTGCTATTATCAAGGGCCATTTCGTGGCTCTGTAATAATTTAGGCATTCTAAAAATAAAGTTTCTCAGTATTAAAGAGTGGAATTTTACCTGTCAATCTACATTCCGTCACTGTGTCGGTATTTCACTACCGAGTGATCCACAAACGCAACCCAGTATGTTAAGGTAAGCGATGGCCTCATACACTACCCTATACGCATGGTTTTATCATAAAAATAATACAGGGTGTTCAAAAAGTATGGATAGATCAAGGAAAAATACGTTCCATAGAGGAAAGTGCTGTGGATCAAAGTTGTAAGGTTTGACAAGATTCATCCATCGGAGATCTTGAACGCGACCTTTACAGGAACCTTCAAAGTCATATGTTTTTGCCCAGGACCTTGACCATGATTCCGTGGGTATTTGTGGGTGTCCAGAAAGTGGGAAATGAACAAAATATAAAAAAAAAACACGTTTCATTAAGAAACATGATGTGCAAGGCGTAGTAGATTTATCTGATAGTGACCTTGAACGTGGCTTCAATTTCATTTGAAGATCAAAACAGTTTTCTTGAATGGAAACTCCTATTTTTGGCAACGGAAATAAAAAGAGTAAGAAACTTGATGTTCAAGTACCTGCTTGACCTTGAATATGGCCATCAAGGTCATTTGAAGATCAAACAATTTTTTAACGGGAAACATCCATTTTTTAATTCGTGAAATGCGAATTGCGGATAATTTTAAGATTAATTATAACCTTGCCGATGAACCTTACCATGACCTTCAAGGACATTTTAAGATCAGATGAATTTTCAAGTAAGCTTCTTACTTCTTGTCGAGGATGTTATGAAGCGAAACACTGAAATTAATTTATTGTTGAATTAAAATGATGAATAAAAATGTTCATTTTCAAAGTAACTATTGCATTACTTTGAGTAATGCATTTTTGTCTCAGAAACTTCATACTAATCCGAAACGAATAACAAGTATAAGTCACTTTACACTTACACTTCTACCAGTCATGGGTTTCACCTGCAGTCTTATAAAATACACTTACTATAAAATTGATTATATTATGATTACTACCACACTTGCAGGACACTTCCTCAAAATAAAGTGGAGGTAGTTGTAATATTTTTAACCTCTTTTGTCTTAACCACAGGTGTATTAAAATTATTTTAGCTAATGGGACAGTAAACATTTTCATTAACGTCTGAAGGGTTAAACATTCTACACGACATTACCTGTTCCTTGTACATTTTCAAGTGGAAATCTAGTCGATAGATAATAAAGTTGTCACGCAGTTTTCGCTATATCTTGCTAATTCCAGATATTATAAAGAGCCTGAATGCAAAAGCAAACAACGTTAAACTTGTGCTAATACTTATTCAAGAAACTGCAATATATCTAGCGGGGAAAAGTAAACAAGTAAATAAGAGCAAGAGCTTAATACTCCTTTTAGAATGAGGAGTGCTGCGACATTGCAACGTTGGGGTAATGAAGTGTTCATTCTTGGAAAAACAATAAAAATTCATGAGAAGTGCGCGGACGATAAGAGGGCTTAGGAAGATGAACAGCCTCCACCTCCGGGTTTTTTTCAGCGGAAACAGAAAACGTAGCGGGAGCATATAAATCAGGAATGCCTTATCCTACATCAGTCAGTGGCGGCGAGAAGCCTTGATATGCGTTTTTTGGAGCTACTCAGCTTGACTTGATAATCAGACGGCTAAGTAACTTGATTTCAAGCAATTACAAACTACTTGAAATAAATTTTGAAAGGAAACATTAGGTTCTAAAATGTACACACCAATTTGTGCTTTTGCAACTGTGGCAGCAATGATTGAATATTCTTGAGTAACTAGATCGATTCGAGACTAGAGAAAAATGTCAATTTTAGCGTTGTGTCAACTTTTTCATTTTCTCGATACTCCTGGAAAGAATTTGTGAATGTTCCGACGCATGGTTGTCCGAAGAATTCATAAATGACCTCCAAATCGAGATCCGATGATTCGTTCTGCAAATATTTCAGTCGAAAGTGATTTTTTAAAAATATTTTATTGGGCTGACGATTCGGATGGCTTCCGGAACAAAAAAAAACACACACAAAAATCATTTTCATAAAGGAGCAGGATCAACCTGTCACTTTATATGAGTTGAACTTTGTTCTGGAATCACTAAATTGGTCAAACTGGTCTTTAGAGACAATTTTATATATTTTGGCGCAACATTTACCGTTTTCAACGTACCAAAGAGGTATAATACGGATGATCTTGAAGACTGAGTACTCAAAGATGTTTGCTATGATACAAATATATTTTTTAATAATAGTAATTGTCTACCGCATCTTTTAAGAGATATTAGCAAAACTTAACAGTTCAGTATGCCCAAGATGAAGAACGTAATTTAAAAATGCTTAGAGCAATAACTTTTTCTGAATGAACAAAAAAGTTGCGTACTATAAGCATCTTGTATATAAAGCTTACAGATTTTGACTGCCAATTTCTCATTTCGAGTTATTTGGAAAACATATAACGTATAAAACTTGAAAAATTATACTTTCTTTCCAAATAACTCAAAATCATAAGAAGGCAAGTAAACTGTGTATGGAAGGTATTTATATTGTGAAATATTTCCCTTATTCAACCAACATTGTGGCTTTAACCGTTTTTGAGTTCGCAGTGCTCATAACTAGACGTATACTGAACTATTAGCTTTTTGAGAATATTTCTTAGAAGCTGCGACAGCCAATAGACATTAATGGATGTGTTATTGTATTTGTATCCATCTCTAGCATGTTGAGAATGGTAAATTTTGGAATATAATATCGAAAAGACCTATTTAACTTTAATTTAAAGGTCCGAGAACAAAATACAACTCATGCAGATCACTACGTTGGTCCTTATTTACGAAAAAAGAATTAATTTTGTGGATTTTTTGTTCTGGAAGGGATTCGAATTATCAGCCCAATAAGATAATATAAAATTTCTAAAATTATTACTTTTGTCTGAAATATATTGCCGAGGAAATTATCAGATCGAAATTTGAAGGACATTTTTGAAATAGTCCAAAAGGGCTTCACATTCTTTTCGAGTCTTGAAACTTTGAACGCGTCTTCAAGACGAACCGTTCGACCTAAGAATCCGAGATTCACAAAGCTTATTGCCTCCAGAAGTTCTCTTTATAAGAAAAATTAGATCGATATGAGACATGATTCGTCCTCCCATATCAAAAAATGGTTAATTTTGGTCCAAATTAGGGAAAATTGGATTCAAAAGCCTATCGACCAATTTAAAAGCCAGAGTACTAAATTAAATCTATATAGTGGAATAGGTAGCTTTTTCTTCTCTGTTGCTTATGCTTGTGTATTTCCCTATTCGGAAGGCATTAGAATTCTCAGCCCAATAAAACTGAAAAATTTGTGAAACATCACTTTGGACTAAATATCCGCCAAATGAATTATCAGATCACACTTTTGAGCCCTTTGAACAATTTTTCTTTGGAATAGTCATATGTTTCATGGTTTTCAGGGATGAAGTTGCGGGAAAATGGAAAATTTTATTTTATTTCTTCCCTACTTTCGAACGTTGAGGGCGGCTCCCGATCGAATCGTTCGACCCAGGAGCCCGAAATTTCACATTGCTTCATGTCTCTATAGGTACTTTCCACGAAAAAAAAAACATTTTGCTGATCTGACATATGATCCGCCACGCCCGTGAAATCTTACTTTTGACTCAGTTATGAAATGTATCCCTTGCCTCCTACTGCTAACATTATTTATTCAGCGTACGGCACATTTGATTAAGATTATCCTTTTCCATCGAACAAATACCTGTAAACAGGTATCATCAATTATGTCGTCATAATATCTCAGTTTTCTCGCGGTGACAATACTTCCTCCTCCAATTAAGGTGCTATCTACGTATAAAGCGAGATCGCGTTCTTTTGAGGATTATTCAGTGATTTCGTTTAGCACCTCGACAATCGGTTGACAACAATACGTGAAACAGCAGGTATAGAGCAGGCTGTGAAAGTGTGCAGCTGGAAGCAAACAAAAGAATTGTTCACGGGATATCACTCAGCCTGAAAGTGGAGTTGTAGCAGAAAATAAGAACGCGGAATTTTAGCAGAAAATAACAAAAAGTACTTTTCAAATTGTAACGATGCTTCTCTCATACATTGGTGGATAATGATGCAGTCGTCACGAAAAAGTCGCTAGTAATGTGTAACATATAATTGGTCCACCAAATATAGTCCATTATACGAGGGTGCTAGTGAATTTCGTTGTTCATCTGTTGACAGTTACTCAACAAAGTTTCAGCCATTTTGGACGCGCAATTGTTATGTAACAGTCGTTTGAGAGAGTTGCTGTCAGTGTTTTTGTGAAAATGCACAAAAACATCTTCAAAGTTTACCAAATGGTGCTAGACGACAGCCGAATTAAAGTGAGAGAGTTAGCAGATGTTATGAACTTGTCAAATTTAGACATGAGAGAGATATCCGCGCGTTGGGTGCCGCGTTTGCCCAAGTTAGACCAAAAACGTGTTCGAATGAACATTTCCAACGCTCTGTTGGCGCAGTTTAGGCGCAATAAATTCGAGTTTTGGCGCCGATTAATTACTGTAGATGAAACTTAGATACACCATTATACGCCCGGAACAAAAATACAGTCTAAACAGTGGACTGCAAAGGGGGAACGGCATGGGTATCATGTAAAAAACCTATAAAACGTGAAAAAAAAACTATAAGATGTCATTTAGCAAACTAGGTAGTTTTTAGGGCGCAAACAGTCATTCCACGTTTGCTCACTAGGATCGTTGTGAACGTCCATCTACGGAGGAATCACTCAACTAAACTGAACGCATTATTGGTTGCATATGTTTTGTGAGGCCAAATGGTCCGTGTCTGTAGTTTTGGTTGAATAGCAAGATAGCATCTGGATGACTAGGTGTATTGGTCTGCATGTGTATAAAATCAGTGATATTTTCTGTGTGAGAAAATCATTACTAAATATGCTACCAATGAAGTATATCTATTGGCTGCGCCTGACGGGTTATTTTTATGTTGTGCTTTCTGAAGATAGGTTATGTTCAGTTATAAATTACGAAAAACTGAGGAGAATTACGGGAAGTCATCATTTCGCCCGCGTTGTGTGTTATTACTGTTAGCATGTATATTGCTTGTAATGCGACAGTGTACAGTGAATATAATTATTTCTTATCCCTCTTATTTTTGAAATTCAGCAAATTTGTATATGTAATTTCCAGAATGGATAAGAAAAGGTGGATGCGCAACTAATTTCTAGCTTTGAATCTCAATTAAGCGAATTTGTGACAAGAACCCAATTTAATTATCATCAACACATATAACTTACAGCATAGACCTCCAGTAATGCCATCTCAGAAGCAGATTTTACATCAGATCAGAGCCAAAGATTGATAACAAGCCTCATGATGTTTAGGCAACACGTGCAATTAAGTGCTAAGTTAATATTTTACATAATGTCAAAAAAAATCGGCATAATGTCACTTTTCAAGATACGTGATACCCGTGCCGGATCCAAAAATTGCGAAAACCGTTTTTCCGACTGGGAAAGTGATGGCGACTATTTTTGGGATAGTCATGGAGGTGTTTTAATCGATTATCTTCAAAAAGGAAAAACTATTACAAGAGCATACTACGCATCACTACTTGACAAGCTCAAGGCAGAGTTTGCGGAAAAAGGGCCACATTTGCAAATAAAAGAAAAAGAACGAGTACATACAAACTACAAAAGATATGGAGATGAAGCATCTCGTACAAGATTTGATTCTTTAAGAAGGACGATAAAAACTCAAGCTGACAACGAATATCGTAATTTTATTTTGGCAGCAGACAACAATATTTTATCAGATCCTTCTCAGTTTTGGAATTTTATCCACAGTAAAAAAGGAATATCCCGTTTACCTGGTATGATGAAATATAATGAAACTACCTTAACAAAACCCCAAGATATTGTTACACATTTAAACAGTATTTTTCGACAGTTTATACACCTCCTGATCAAAACCTTAGTGAAAATGTAATCATGGATTATGGAAACTCCTTGTTTATAGATTTACCTCAAATATGTGAAGCTGATGTTCTTAAAGCGGCGAAAAAGTTAAAAAATAAGTTGATTATAGGCCCTGATCAAATACCCAGCTTCTTAGTGAAGGATTGCATACATGTGCTACTCAGACCATTAATACATCTGTTCAACATTATTTTGAAAACGGGCATCTTTCCAGACAACTGGAAGATATCCAGAGTTACTCCGGTGCTGAAGAAGAGTGATAGAGCTTTAATTGAAAATTACCGCCCAATCGTTGCAGTATCCAACTTTTCAAAGCTATTTGAAATTATTGTTTATGAAGTGATTTATATTCACACTAAAAACCTAATTGTAGCAGAACAGCATGGCTTCCAAGAGAAAAAATCTTGTACGTCAAATCTGGTATGTATTGCTCAATCCATTAGTGAAAACCTTGATAGCAGAGGACAGACGGATGTAGTTTACATGGATTTACAGAAGGCATTTGACCGAGTAGACTTATACATTTTAATGAAAAAATTACAAGGATTTGGGTTTTCGGCACGTCTTCTAAGCTTGCTTAAATCGTATTTATTTAATCGAGTGCAATTTGTGGAATATGAAGGGCACCGCTCTGATATTTTCTCGCCAACATCTGGGATTCCCCAAGGATCGAATTTAGGACCTCTATTGTTTTTGTTATATATAAACGACCTAGCTATGATGATTACATGCCAAAAGTTGCTCTATGCGGATGACCTCAAAATTTTTCATAACATAAGCTCAAATTCGGACTGCCAAATTTTACAAGGCAACATTGACCTTGTCTTGGATTGGTGTAATGCTAATCATTTTGAAGTTAATGTAGATAAATGCTTCATATACGTACACCAGAAAGAAAGAACCAATAACATGGTCCTACAAAATAAGCGAAAATGAGTTGAATAGGTGCTATCAAATTAAAGATATCGGTGTTCTCTTTGATAGCAATTTGTCATTTTGTGATCATATAAATGATATCACAACATCAGCCAACCGAATGTTGGGCTTCATCATCCGAAACAGTAGACAATTTTCCAATTTACATGTTTTGAAACTTCTTTATTCTTCGTACGTTCGATCTAAATTGGAAAGTTGTTCTTTAATTTGGTATCCCATCTATTCGGTCCATATAAGCCGTATTGAGCGAATACAAAGAAAGTTTTTGAAATTTCTGCATTTCAAGTGGACAGGCGAATATCCGGAGAGAGGATGTGATTATTCTGTACTCATGAATATATTTGACTATAGGTCGCTAAATAGTAGGAGAGTTATAAGTAGTTTAAATTTTCTTTATGATGTTTTGCACAATGCTGTCATATGTGAATATATATTAAGTAAGCTTAACTTTCATTTACCTGTGCGCAATTTGCGTCACCAAATGACATTTTACTGCGAATTAGCTCGAACAAATATCTCGAGAATATCGGCGGTCACGGTTATGTGTGAGAACTTCAATTCTTTAGGTGAATATTGTGATGTGAATACTTCATCTAGAAATGACTTTAAACAACGTTATCTGGCCATTTCCCATGGCATGTAATGACCTTTTTGCGGTTAGAGTTATTCTTTTTTTTAATATTTTGGATTTTTGATCTAGCTGTATTATTAATTTGATTGTGTTTTTTTTATATACTAGATCTGGCCCCAAGCGAATTTTTTTTTGTTCCCTCATCTAAAAATTGCGCTTGGAGGACAAATTTTCGTCAAATGAAGAAGCAATCACCTTCGTGAACAATTATTTTGCAGAGAAAAACGTGGAGTGCTATTTGGACGGGTTGCAGATATGGGAGCATCGCTGTAGAGTTACAAGGAGACTATGTTGAAAAATAAAATAAAGTTCAGAAAAAATGTCCTCTATCTTTGATAGGTCGGAAACTTTTTAGACCACCCTCGTAGCAACAAAAATGTGCTAAGCGTTACTAGTGATAACTGAAATATGAGAAACGCCTGCCCTAATATTTGTTGATTCCTCTAAGAGCATGAAATAATCAAAAAGCTGGGAAATTTTTTGACTATACGTAAAATAGGTCGAAGCTTAGAAATGTTCCGAAGTTCTTTGTCTTCCATTCATAACTCCGTTGCCATTGGATCGATTGTTAGAATCTACAACACTTTCGAATCTTTTCTCAAAATTTCGTCGAAATGCGAGTAGTATTTATTACTTTTTGAGGTAAACGGGTACTCGGTTTTTCTTGAACTCCATGGATTTCTGACCAAATGATACCGCATAAGTATGTATTCTCGTAAATTACTTTTAATTGTCGTTCCGGCCACCACGACAACCTGTTTCAAAGTACAAATGTGATAGTGGTAATATAATTTATATGCATCTGTCTTCTATGTGATAGTTCATTTAAATCTGTCAGTGCAGGAACCTCGTATGTTCCATAATCGTCGAGCGTTCTCCGGGAAGACGAAAACCTACTCAAGGCTGTTGTCGCAATACCATGTATCGACTGACTGTTATGTAATATCCGACTATTAAGGCTGAATATGTTTTTTCATGGTATATTTGTCATGAAACATCCAAATGACAACTCAGTTTGATAAACTAAGTCGCTATTCTAAGGACGGTAAAGTTCCTTGCGCCCAAATTCACGTCTCCTCAAAATACACTCACGGTTAAAGCAATCATATCTTTACTAACATTGCTGTCTTGACGCTATATGCAATCTTGGCAGAATACATTTATTCTATGACAACTGAGAGGGTGTTAGGAAAGATCAGAAAGTGAGAATACATATTATTGCCGGTTGGTAAAGGGTGTCAAAGAATTCACGCAAGGTTTGATTAGCACAGAAAGGTTTTTCTTATTTAGATTATTTCTTTATTGAGTCATTGAGGGCCGTATCGTCAATCGGACGTACAACACTAGGTCGCCCTTACGGTCTCTTTGATTTTCATAGTATTTTCTCCTCTTCAGAAAGGAAGCAGTATTTCTATATTTATACTGTTCCGTGTCAGCGTCAGCTATTGTGAAGCTATGTTTTCTTCATGAATTGTAGGAAATTTCAAGCTGATAAATCAGATGAAAAAAACAAAAGCATAAACAATTTGATGCAAATAGGTATTTGTAACATAATCTCAAAATAACGCACCTTTCTGAAGGACTGGAAAAGCTATGGAAATCAAGGAAGCCATAAAGGCGTCCTACAGTTGAATCGGTGAGTCCTAGAATAGTACAAGTCCAAAAAATAATCGTTTGAAATTCGAAGACTCATGTGTTGTGGTTAAAAACATTTCAACATACAAGAATAATTCGGCTATACGCGCCATTTCTCTACGGCGTTTACATGGAAACATAACAAGTACAGGACATATAATGTTTCCGACCATGTCATCATAATGATTAATATTTTTGTATGAATTCGCTCAATAAAACATTTTTCATAAGTCTAGCATCCTCTAAAAGAGTTACCTCAACTTCATTATACGCTAAACCTAAAAAAAAGTACAAAAAAACTCTGAGTTCAAGAATGAACTTCACCGATCTACAATTTCGAGGGGTGTGATTTTTTTCCTATTTTTTATTTTAAATTACCATTCATACAAAGAATCACTACCAGTTTTGTATGATAGCCAAAACGGTAACTCTACACATTGTGGACTTATGATGTTTTTTCGTGATTTCTCTGAATCTTTTTGGACGTGTATTGTTCTTGGACTCACCGGTTCAATTGTAGGAATGACTGACGATACGGCCTAAGTACACAGTGGGCTATATATGGAATGGCACATCAGGCAAATGGTCTCTTTGGTCTTGCTGGCACATACGTAATTTTCGATGAGAATTTTGCTGAACACAGAGTTTAATTTCGTTCTTCAATCCGCCAGTGTCTGTGGCTTCTTTCTGCCTAAACTGGATGATATTGATGTAAGCAACGGGTGGCCTCAACAAAATGGTGCCACATACCATACAGGCCATCAAACAATTCAATTAAAAAGCATTGGGTTGCTTTTTATTCAGTTACTGGTGGAGAAAAGATTGGAATAGTGTATAAGACCAACAGAACCGAGAAGGTCATTTGTCTGACGCACATCTGTCTGTCTGTCAAAAAGTACAATGTCTACGGCATTTATACGATTTTCAGCACATTGGAGTTTTTGACTTACTGATTCCAAACCTAGGGTTAGTTTGTCCCTATGAGAGAATTTGAAGGTCACTTCAAGGTCATATTAAGGATATTTTTAAACGAAGCCGAATATTTGATCCCGGCCGCATGTCACTTAGGTTTTTCTAGATACTAAGTTCGAATCAACGATCAGTTAATTGCTGTAAGGGTATCTGAAGGATATTCAAAAGACAAATTCAAAATAAGACCAGCATTCGAGTCCCGATGCGTATCATGTAGGTCTTTGAGATCGATGAGTCGGAATCAGAGATCACTTTGTCTCTAGGAAGGCATTTGAAGGCATGAAAGGACAAATTCGAAAAAGTTGAATATCCATTTCCAGCCATCTTGCCACAATATGACAGTATATAAGGAGGTATTTCTCGATAGTTTGCAAAAGTTAGCAAAAACTGACACCAGATTTCATTTGGCAGGGATTCAAGGTTCACAAACAATAATAATTCTAATTGAGGCAAAGGGCGGAACCTTATCAAGATTCTCTGAATAATACTAATTTGAGAAGTGAAGGTAAAAATAGTAATTAGTTCATTTCATGGTGAATATGAAAACAATACAGGGTGTTTCAGTTTATTGTTGCATAACTTTAAGATTCGATAGAACTTTTAAAATTAATGCATAAAGTCTATCCAAACATGGGTGGAAAATTGCGTGGCTTCCGAAATACAGGGTGTTTAAATTTACTTTTTAAAATATGTTTTTTTTATTTCGAACAATATTTGATGTATAACAGTGAACATTGGTATACAAGGGTTTTTTGGTACGACAAAACGAACCATAGTTTTACTGTAGCCGCTAGAGGGCGCTCTCTACTGTCCCTGTAGTGTATTAAAATGACCGAAAATTTTTTCTTAGTGCAATTTTTTGCTTTTGGAATAAAAAAACTGATTCTTCGCACTTTTCTGGATAAAAAAGCTCTCCTGTGAGTTTTCGTTATAGTTAGCCGTTTTTGAGATATTTCGATTTTTAAGGTTCATTTTAATACACTACAGGTACAGTAGAGAGCGCCCTCTAGCGGCTACAGTAAAACTATGGTTCGTTTTGTCGTACCCAAAAACTCTTGTATACCAATTTTCACTGTTATTCATCAAATATTGTTCGAAATATTTAAAAAAACTATTTTAGAAAGTAAATTTAAACACCCTGTATTTCGGAACCCACGCATTTTTCGACCCATGTTTATATAGACTTAATGCATTAATTTTAAAAGTTCTATCGAATCTTAAAGTTATGCAACAATAAACTGAAACACCCTGTATATCTATGTCCATATCCAGATGATCAATATTATCAAGAAGCAACACGTTTGATACAGAAACTCTCCAATTTTGTAGTTAAAAAGAAATGCTGAATGATACACAAACTTTATTATTTAAGGTATTAACTATAAAATAGCTAATAATTTTCATAGGTTTTTGATACTTCTTTTTTCAATTTTTGCCAGAACTTCGCGTAGATAGACCACAGTGTGCCGTGCTAATCTATATATAACCCCATACGTCTGCTCTACGATTCAATAAAAAATATTAACTAAGCTAAAGAGAAAACTGTATTTAATATTTAATTAAAATCTTGCGCGCGTTTTGGGACACCCTTTATAGGATTCGCGAACGTGTGGGAATTAATAAGTCTATCAACTTGACACCAGGAGAATCGGATTTCAAATCCTTTCTTGTTTAAATCGAGCAAAACTTATTTAGATACTCCGAATCATGTCTCCCTTGGCGCTGGCTATTGTTCTCAACCTACCGTTGCTGTTGGCTGGGATCCAGTAAAGTTTCGCTTGCTGTTTGTATCTAGAATATCAGTCCATTCATGAATGAATGAATCTTGAATTTTAGAGGCATCCCGGCCACCATAAGGAGCCAGTGCATAGGCCGCTTAAGCGGGCCCTTATGCACCTCTACAATACTTAAATCACAAGCCTCGCCCTTTTAGCGAAGTTGAGAATCGCCTTGAGTCCAAGCTCCTTTACGTCCTGAGGGTCCAAAGTAATGGACCCCAGTATAGTCTGCCTATAGTAGCTCAGAGCTTCACAGCGACACAAAACGTGCGCCGAGGTCTCTTCCTCTACTCCGCAGCGTTCGCATAAGGGATCCTCAGCCACCCCCATCACGTGCAGGTGCCGCCTTAACGTGTTATGGCCAGACAACAGTCCCACCAGCAACCTTAGGTTGGCTCTACCCAGAGATAGGCAGAAGCGTCCATCCTTAGCACTGGGCCCTTCAATGAGCTCTCGTGCCTGGCGGAGATGTCTAGAGATACTTCTCCATTTCTGAGAGTGTTGTCTTGCAACCCACGTCTCCATTTTCCTCCTAGCTTTATGCGCGGTTACTCCTAGAGCTGGCTCAGGACCAACGAGCTTGCTGGCTGATCCTGTTTTCGCCAGAGTGTCCGCCGTCTCATTGCCCCTTATCCCAGCGTGCCCCGGTACCCATATTAACGATACCGGATGCCTCGCTGCGAGGCAATCCAGAGCCTCCCTGCATTGCAATACAAGACTCGAAGTAATCTTACATGCACTTAGTGCTTTCATTGCAGCCTGGCTGTCGGATAAGATTGTTATTCTTCTCCTAGGCCCACCCTCCTCCAGAATGTGAGATACACAAGCCAGAATCGCAAAGATTTCCGCCTGGAAAATGGTGGTGTACTCACCGAGAGGCAGAGATAGCCTAGTTCTAGGTCCAGAGACCCCAGCACCTGAGCCCTCTTCGGTGACCGAGCCGTCCGTGTACCAGACCTGCCCGCTCACTTCGGAGAGTCCTCGGCTACCGGCGTCCCACTCCTCCCTCGTTGGGTACTCCACAATGAACTTGCGGTTGAAGCGATATTTAGGGGTAATACGATCACCCCTGCTTAGAAGGACGGGGTCCTCCCTATCTAATTCGACTAATATGGCAGTATGCCCCTTGACCGGATTCAAGAAAGCCCAGCTGCCCTGACTCCACAGTCGATGAGCGACTACTCTCGCTTCACCGCGGATCACCAGATCCAACGGTGGGAGATCCAACAGAGCTTCCATTGCACTCAATGGCGTTGTTCGCACTGCGCTTGTAATGCTAATACAGGCCAAACGCTGAATTTTATTGAGTTTGGCCTTAGTTGACTCAGTTCTAATGCAAGGCCACCAGACCAGGGAGCCGTACAAGAGAGATGGACGTACTATCGTCGTGTAGAGCCAGTATACCACTTTGGGTTTAAGCCCCCACCTTACACCGACAACACGTCTACAAGCCCACATCGAATTGCGAGCCTTGCTAACCTTGTGTTCCACATGCTCTCTCCAGTTCAGTTTGCAGTCCAGGATAATTCCCAGATATTTCACTGACTGGGACAAAACTAATCTAGTCCCAAAGAAGGTAGGCATGACCAGTCCGTCAAGCCTTCTTCTCCTAGTGAATAGGATCAGCTCGGTCTTTTCAGCATTAACAGAAAGATCGACTTCCCTACACCACGATTCCACGGAGCGCAGAGCGCCCTGCATAATTTCCGAGACTGTTCTACAGAAACGCCCCCTAACCACTATGCTTACGTCATCAGCATAGGCTTGCACGTAGACACCCATACTGTTGAGCCTAACGAGCAGTTCGTTCACCACGATACACCACAGTAGGGGTGACAGAACTCCACCCTGAGGGCAGCCTCTAGCTACGTTCACGCTGCAGCTTACGTTATTCAGCATAGCTGTTGTTACCCGACCCTCCAGAGTAGAGAGGACCCAATCTATTAGGATTGATCCAACCCCGTGTCTAACCAAGGCCTGTCTGATAGAGTCGGTTGTGGTGCAATTAAATGCACCTTCAATATCTAAGAAGGCCACGAGTGCCACTTCTCGCTGATCTAGAGTCTTCTCCAGCCTCCCAACCAGATTGTGTAAGGCCAGATCAGTCGATTTTCCAGCTTGGTATGCAAACTGATTTGCATGAATGACACACCTTTCCAGTGGGCCATCCCTTAGGTATCTATCAACTATCCTTTCCAGGGTCTTAAGCACAAAAGATGAAAGAGTAATCGGTCGAAAATCCTTCGGGCCAGTATATCTATCTCTGCCCGGTTTAGGAATGAATACCACTTTAGCCTGCCGCCAACTTCTAGGTGTGAAGCCCGTGGCCACACATGCTCGAAACACATTCAACAGGTAAGGAACAACCGAAATCCGTCCCTGCTGTAACATGGCCGGAAATACGCCGTCCAGACCTGGACTTTTGTATGGGGCAAACGAATCTACTGCCCATACCGTCCTTTCGAAGGTGACAATCTCCCTTGCCGTGCGCCAGTCCTCCCTTGAGGGCCTGCGCAACTGCATGCACTCTGTGATTGATCGCGCTACTGTGGAACTGTATTTAATATTTAATTAAAATCTTGCGCGCGTTTTGGGACACCCTTTATAGGATTCGCGAACGTGTGGGAATTAATAAGTCTATCAACTTGACACCAGGAGAATCGGATTTCAAATCCTTTCTTGTTTAAATCGAGCAAAACTTATTTAGATACTCCGAATCATGTCTCCCTTGGCGCTGGCTATTGTTCTCAACCTACCGTTGCTGTTGGCTGGGATCCAGTAAAGTTTCGCTTGCTGTTTGTATCTAGAATATCAGTCCATTCATTTTCTTTCAGTGTCTTCGTGCTGTGAAATGCAGCTTCTACCGATACCGGTGTTTATGTCGCTCCCGATCTAGGGAAACATATTGGATTTAGTTGTCTTCTGATATTCAGAGATCTCTCCGAAATATCGATATCGTACCAGTGAGTTTAGTTGGGTAGAATTGGCGATGCTCAGATAGAAAAAGGTTTTGACATGCATTTTTTTGACTTGTCATGTACTGTTGCAAATTTTTCTACTAACTTATCCATTTCATTTTGTCTTCAATATACCAGTATCCACCTAAGATTATCTACTACACCAGCTATATCCAATACTGCTACGCTTATGCTATAAATAACATATCCAGCTCTAAGCAATTCATTGTCAATCTCACCCTCTTGTTCTAGCAGACTTGATACTGTATGTCTAAGAGCGACTTAAAATCTGACAAAGGACTGAAATCAGACATCAACAACTGCCGTGATGTGAAGGTGTGGCCTTGATGCCTGATGACCAGTTAGAAGTCCAACCACCAATGGTAAATTCCCAGGGATAGGAACGTTTATCTCTGACAGTAAGGGTACCACTCTTCCTTAACGGGGCTCCTACAAGCACGAGCATCATCTGCTGAGGTAACGGGGGGGGGGGGGGGGGGGGGGGGGGGCTGGGCCTAGACGCTCGTCGGCGCTACTTTAAAAGAGGAAAGGATGATTGCGGGTGCATACCAAGGTAAATTTTTATAATAAAAGAGTCGGATTTCGATTAGCGATCTAGAATGTAAATCGTTTCTTATTTTGGTACACAGCAAGTGATCATTTAGTATTTTTCTCCCCTTGTTACTGTACGTCGATATTGTGTTGTTGAATTGTTGTTGCTGTGATTGTTCTTGAGTGCCTTTTTTCATCAAGGCTGATAATAGACAACAAAGGGTCATATGCGACCATTTTAATTACGAATGCAGTGAGTTCAATTCATGATGAGGTCAACAATAGTGTGGAGCAGTTCAACTCTATAATCGCAAAATACATTGGGGTAAGCGAATACATTATTGCAAGAAGAGGTCATACCATGGAAGATGTGCTGCAGCTGTAGTGAGCCACAATAACCAGCGGCCAGTATATGTGGTCTAAATACATCTGCGTTCTAAGCTTAGTCCAACCTTGCTTATCACTAAGATGGAACAAAGACTCAAACGCAAGAATATGGAAAAGAAACTCAGACCAAAAAAGGCTGATATAAAAATAACTAACAATTCGGATAGCAATTCCAAAGAAAATGAATAGATTTATGGCGAATTCAATCAAAAACCTGACATTAACTACATTGATTTGGAGGTTGCTAAGCGAACATTTTTAGGGAACTTAAAAAAAGTGACGACGAGATTTTGCAGATCGAACAAGTCACCAAATCACAGGACTGTACTTTGTCGCGCCTTCACCGGAGGATAAGGTTGACAGCGTCTAGATTTGGTGAAGTTTCTAGAAGAAGGCAGACAACAAGCTGTAAAGTTCTAGTAAACTCCATCATATACCCAACAGAGTCTTATAGTAACGCAATAAAAAGTCAATACAAAAATTATTGGACACCGCAGTTCAGTTTTGTGGTTTGTTTATTGATCGCACATCCATTTCTGGCAGCATCGCCTCCATCTACCTATTACAGTAGACAAGAAATGTACTTAATCCAGGTATAAGCCTAGCTGTTTATTGCTTTGCAAAAACTACCTAACTGTTTCCTCTTATCTTGACAGCCTAAGATATTTTTATGACTCTCATTCAATTGTTACCATGTACCACATGACCCTTGTAAACATAATTGTGTTTACTGACACGAATAAACGAATAACTGTAATTTGAGTTCTTGAATTTATTTTAGGAAAGATATCAAATTATTTGAATACATTTTTTCTTAGTCGGAACGCACCTTCGTGTCGCTTGGACTGGCAGGACGAAACAGTAGACGAATTTCGCCCAAAAACCGATTTGCACTTCACACCTTACGTTTCATTTTTTATTATTTCCAAACGAAACAGGGTGCTGACGATACACTTTTTCGATTTTATCCACTAGGATCTTTTTGAAATATCAAGAAGTTGAGCACAAATAGTAAGAATTTCGACCCACCATAATTCTTGCGCAAAGCCAAAATTTTGTAAAACGCTCTGATAGCACCTTAGGCAATTATGTCCTGCTTATATCCAGAAAAACATCACAAACTGCAAAACACAAATTGAACGTAACGGCGAAATGGATACATTTCACGGGTCATGAAATTCAAATGAAAATGCAGGTATAAAATCTAACAAATTATCGTTCTCAAAAACATACATGTATTTCCTTGACATATCGATAATTTTAAACTTCCACGCTAAATTCCCCTATACTTGACTGGAGTGTTATCCGAATTCATTCTTCCCTACTGTCGACAGTTGCAGATAGATCTGTTGGCTCTTGGTGTCAAACCTATAGAGCAGGTACCGATTTTTTCAAATCGTGAGCATATTATTCGTCGGATTTTCGTTACTTAAAGTTCCTGTAATCACTGGGATCAGAAGCTTCTTAATAATAGAACGTCATTCACTGATATCAAAGATGCAACATTTAGAATCACCTTCCCCGAAGCAGTACAATTTTTTTCTGTCAATGATAAGGAATCCCTGTAACGTCAAAAACGGAGTTTCAGCAATTGTTACTTTTCTGTTTTGCCTATAGCACCGTTGCCACTGGACTAAAGCTACAAAGCTTTGGCATACTATTAACCCCGTGTGGAAATTTCATAAAAACCTGAGCGGTTATTTCCAAGTTGATGAGTGATACAGTTTTTCGTGATGTAAATGTCATATGACTTAAAAAAACATAACATCTCATTTTAGAAATTTCGATCAGCGACCGCGATTATGAGTACCTATTTGCAGAACGACTAATCTACGCGATATATGAAATAGGGCCACCAAATTATCTGAATACGTCCTTTCTTAGTCCGTACATTGCGCCGCAACGCTTGGGTTGGCAGCACGAAACAGTAGATAAAATTCGTCCAAAATACGATTTGTAGAGGTTTGCGCGCTTCGAAATTGACGCTTTATTTTTTGATATTTTTGGATGAAGTTTTCACAGAGTGCTGAAAACAAAACCCCACAGGGTGGTATAGAGCCGCTTTTTCGTTTTTTTCACTAGGTTCTTTTTAAAAAAATCGCGAAGTTGAACAGAAAAAGTGCGCACTTCAACCCATCATAAAACTTGTGCAAAAACAAAATCTCAAAAAGTGCTCCTATAGCACACTGGGCAACTATTTTCTCAACATACTGTATGAATTTCATTCAAAAATATTGAAAAATGGAGTGTTAGTTTTGAAGCAGCTGAACCTGAACCCTTGTAAATGGCTTGAAACTCACTGCGTCGGAGCCGCCTTAATCCATAGTTGTAAAGAAGATGTACTGCGGAACCTGCTCCTGTTGACTCCCGTCTTTTCTAGATATCTTACGAATCCAGTACTTTTCCAGGAAACTGGAAATTTGCTCATGTCCAGCTCGTCCCAAAAAAGGATCTAAGACCGACGTGATGTTGAGGTGTAGTATGGTTTCCGGCACCAGCGAGCAACGGGGAACCACTTAGATTACGTCACGCAGCTGTGGAGCAAGCTCATCCAGTCGTATGGTGAGGCTCATGACATCGTTATTGATATCACAAAGGCCTTCGATCAGCTGTGGCTTGCTGTCCTCTAATGAAAAATTTTATGCTGTGACCTCCAGAAAAGCTTTCCTGATGTTGGCATTCTCTCTGGTCGCCAGATATCCGCCATAACTGACGAGTTCTCCTCTTCATGCCAAAACGTCAACACGGGTGTTCCCCAGGGATCGGTTTTGACTGCGACAGTGTTCTTCTGGCATACCAACGACCTCCTTTCCTGTACAATGAATCCGATTCACAGCTTTGTTGATTACAGCACCCTGCTGACGAGGCCTGCAGGTTATCTTTTTTTGGGTCACAATGTCAAACTGGGTAGTAGTCACAATCGCCCCTGTTCCTAGTCTAGGCGAATATGCCAATATTATCTATAAACCTAAATTCGAAATACACATATAATGAGACCAGATATGTGCAGTGGAACTAGCCTCTGAAGAAATTATGAGAAGTAAATTAGCAAGTAAGTACTCCAAGAAGGTTCGTTAACCGTAATACGATCAGTAAACAATCGAGAGAGTAAAAAAACCATGAAAAAATCATGGGAATGGAGCGTCCAAATTTCGTAGTTACGATTTTTTAAAACCCTTGGATGGTCGACATAACAAAAATGTTTATGCCTCCAATTGCTATTTCGTCAACCTCTCAGTCTTACTTTTGGTACGTTTTTCTTTAGAATTTTCGAGTGGCGAGCCATACGATATATAGAAACAATTCTCATGTTGTCCCTAGAATACATGTTTGTGCTTTTCCGAGGAAATATACACAATGTTTTTTATTTTCACCTTGTAGAGTGAAACCAATACAGCTTTCATGAATCTTTTTAGACTTCCCCAGTTGGTATGTTTTCAATTTCAAAAATATTATTTAGCCTTTAAGAGCTTGAGAAACCACATACGATTTTACTTTTGCACCGTCTACAGCGATTATTTTTTTCAGCTTTTTTGAGGTGATGTGACTCAGAAAACATTCGAGGAAAGACGAAAGAATAACCAACACATTTTTTGACCATAAAATTCAACACAAATGCACGTTTGAAAATACAAGAGGACAGAGATCAATATCAATGATATGTTACAGAAATTTTCACCATAAACAGATAGCGGATGTGAGAGGTTTGACGTCACCCAGCGTGGGAAGCGAGCATTATTTGGTACTTGGTAAAATTAGATTCAATGAAAGATGGAAAAAGAGGATTAAACAAACGAAAATGTCGAAAATGAAAGCAATATAGAAACTAGCTGGAGAAACTTAAGAAAAATATTCTGGATGCTAACAAAAACAAAAAGTGGTCAACGAAAACACCATGTTTTACACTAGAGGTTAAACAAAAATGTCACCAAAAAAAAAGAAAGCTTTCCTAAATCATAAGTCAGATAAAACCAATGAATCATATGAAGAATATAAAAGAATAAGGACTGAAACTCATCAATTGGCAAGAAAAACAAAAACAGATTACTGGGAAAGATTCACAAAAGGACTAGAGATGGATTTCTACGGACAATAGAAACAAGTATGGCGCTTCATAAGACAACAAAGAAGCGAAATGAAAGAACTGTTTGAAATAAAAGAGGATACATGGGTGGCCCTCCTGACAGAAATGTTTAAAAAAGAAAACGAAGAATGTTTACCAGAAACGCCAAATATTATAACTGAAAAGACCGAAATCTCCCAAAAAGATGTGAAGCAAGGAATGAATAAATTAAAAATAGAAAGTCATCAGGAGAAGATCAAATACCAAATAAACTCTTAAAATATGGAGGTGATTACCTTGTACAAAACTATAACCCCTTATTCAAAAAATGATCACCACGAACAGAATACCAGATGAATGGAGGAGAGCGATCATGCTGATGTTCTTCAAGAAAGGAGATCAGAAAGATCTCAATAATTATCGAGCAATAAATCCGTTAAATACAACACTCAAATTGACAACAAGAATAATAGCGACAAAAATAAACGAGCGAATAACTCTGCAAGAGGAACAGCAAGGATTTCGGACAGGAAGATCATGCACGGATGCAGTTTTTGTAATAAGACAAATAAAAGAAAAGTCGCTGGAATACAACAAACCAGCGTATACAGGTATGTGCCTGATAGATTTGAAGAAAACGTTTGATAGAGTGAGAATTCTGGAAATACAGTTAATGTACTCCTTAAGAGGAAGTAGGAGTTATAAACCGGCCACAAATACTCTGACACCAGTGGCCTTCTTTGTTCGGGAACCGTCTGAGAACTAAACTAACCCGCCTCTCTCAGTGCATGATACTTTTCTTTGGACCTAGTCGCCTTTATTGCTATTGTTTCTGAATGGATATTGTATTATTGAAGAATACAGTTTGAATGCAAAAAATGATATCGTTTATAGTATTTGACCTCCTAATCTAACATTAAAGCAATGGAATGCGCTTCCACGATCTGAGTTCTTTGTCTGTTTAATGATACTGATCTCTCCCATATCCAGTATAATAATATATAAAGAAACCTTCAATTCCTTATAAAAATCAATTTATCTGTTTATACCTGGCAACTTAGTAGCTATACTAGCGAGGAAAGCAGGTAACTGAATTTTTTCCTATTCCTAGTGAATTTTTGTCTCGACTAATTCTTGATTTTCATCGATAACAAAACGGGGAAGTAGATCAAAAAAAGTTAATCAAAAGCTAGGTAACTCATCTGTGATTTACGAGGGATATTTTTTGAAGCAAGAATCGATTTCGGATCGTTCCCACGCATCCTGCCACATGACGTCCCTTCAACCTCAGACACTCCTATCTCTAAGTACATCACCATTACATTTCACGTCTCTGTCGGTGTTGGGTTGGTTGTGTGGTTATACTGGTTTGTCGCCATGTCAATCAGTAAACCTGCCGATAGTGATGTAGGCCCAGTAATTCAGTTTTTAAATGCAAAGAAGTTCTTTCTGTTGCAATTCACCAGCAGCTCACGTTGCGGAGAGCACAGTCGCAACTGGACAAGATTTGTTGGAGATTACTGGATCATCCTCCATAAAGCACTGACTTAGTATCATCAGACGTATAACATCTTTTTCCAAAGCTGAAGAAACGTCTTGGTGGACAGAGTTTGCAAAATGATGTGAAGATATGTTGAAAGAAACAGTTACTAAGTTGTTCCTATTAGAGTTGCAAGAATGATTATACAGTATTCCTTAAAAAGCATTGTATATTGTAAGAACATTAGCTAAACCCTCTTAGAACAGCTATACAAGCGGAATGGGCACACCTAATAGGACACTTCAGTCATTTGAGAGGTTGTATAAGGGCTGCAGGTAACAGTTATAAAACAAAAGTGTAAGCCTCTTGTAGCCGCTATAGGACATTTGCGTCAGTGCAAGATTCAGTTTTTGTCAACTATACAACTATTCTCTTACGTGATTCTACTTTAATGCAACCAAACTATTTCCAATGTATTGTATAGACGAAGTGAAGAATACATAACTAACACATTATAGTCATCTTGTTTACTTACATATCGGCCATTGTGAATTTCATACACAGGCATATGATAAACTTCTACACTTTGATATAGGGCTATTGAATTACTTGCGCAGCAAATTTTATTGTGATTATCGTGCAAATTAGTTACCCAATTTCTACGGGCTTCGTATTTGATTCATATTTTGACAATGATTAAAAGTATGTCTAGACTTTTAAGATGGAAAACTGAACTTATCTGCGTCAAATCTTCCACAAATCCTATATTTAGACACAATTGCACTAATGTTTATCGCTTTATATCTGTAATTTCGAACTGAAACATAATTATTTAATATTAAATAGAGGAATAAATGTTGGCCCAATATGGCGGGTGGTTGTGTACAATCATCGCATCGTCCATGTTGTCTTTAGGTTATTAGAATATTTTGGTGTTGCCTGCAGGTATTATACAACAATTTGACAAAGACAGAGTCGAATGATTTACCCAGAATTTGTACCAGATCTATATCTTCTGTTTGAACAGTTGATAAAACCTTTTGAACCGATATGCATCCGTTGTTTGTCTTAAAACATTGGTTATGGCATTTTAACAAAAATATGACAGCAGAAAGTGAGGTTATGGTGAAGTTGTTTACCAACACATTTAGCATATGTAACAGTTGTATAAGTGCTTCCGTTGGGACCAATTTGTTGGCTAATGTAGTAAATTGCACAGCAAAGCAACAAAGCTCGAGTTTGTTTTATAAACGTTAGCATGGGTGCCACAACACAACCATTTTGACTAACTTGCAAATATGCCGTATAAAATAGTTGTATAAACGTTTATGCAACAGTTAAAAATTTGCCCTATAAGGTGTTGTATAACTATGCTATAAGAATATTTTAAACACCTCATTTTAGAGCAAATATGTTGCAGAAAGCAAATTTGCATTCCACACAACATTAAGCCAGCATTTTGGTGTTCAGGCAACAACAATAGAGAGCTTTTATGGCTGAACGGTTCTTTTACCAAAAGCTTATATTACTACTTTGCTAGTTTGGAACTATGTTAAAAAATGAAAAAACGCTTCATATTTTAGATTGCGTTACATATTACATTCATAAATAATCTCTGCCTCCATTATAAAACGATTCTTACTTAAAAAATGACCCTCGTATCATTGTCCATATAATGTTATGTCATCATTTAAGTAACAAATGAGGGTTCAAATTTCTTATACCGTAACTTAGACTATATGTTAATTGGTGTGTAAATTAGTACTGCTGATAGTGACGCGAGTGTGGACCCAGCTTGAGACGAATACCTAATCGCTGACGCAACGTTTCTGTTCTATCAGCTTAGAATTCACACACTACGCTTAGCCGGGATATCGGAAATTCAATTTTCCTCCGGAAACTTCGCAAACTTTCAAACGCTTATCCGGTCTTTTCAGTATCTGAGCCATCAATATGTACTTAGCGACTAAGAATTGCTGATAAGTATCCGATAGCCTAAATTTATGTGACATTCTGAAAGTGGCTGTTTTTTGGAACAATGAGAGTATTTCTCGAACTCGGCGCTTTGTGCTTTGTTAGAAAGAAAGTGCTTGTAATCAAAATGCCTTTAATTATGCTCAAAAGAACTTGCGTCAACACTTGGCATCTATTAGCGGATTTATCCCATTCTTTATTATAATACAACATAGATCATTAGGTATTCTTAATCAAGGAGCCGCAAAAGTACGACCTAAGCACCGGAGTACCGCGCCTGTTATAAAGTAGGAAAATATATTTTGTAGATGGAGTTTCAAACTACCTAAGGTTAGAAGCCTAAGAATTGTGTCAAGTACGCACGCAATCATTTGTCGTCAATTCATAAAAGATTATGTTCGATTCAAGGTGTATGAATCAGTTAAGTAGCCCCATAAAATTTGTCCCCAGTTCCCACCTCCGTTACGACGTTCCGCACGAGTATTATGTAAAAAACCTATGAAACGTAAAAAGAAGATGCCATATTGCAGACTGGTAGTTTTTAGGGTGCAAACAGTCATTCCACGTTTGCTCAACTACACGCATTGTTGGTTGCATATGTTTTGTGAAGCCGAGTAGTCTGCAGTTTTCATCTCTGAGAAGAAAGTTGGTTAAATAGCAAGTACGCATCTGGATGATTGCGTGGGTATAAAATCAGTGATATTTGCTGTGTGAGAAAATCATTACTGAATATGCTGAGAATGAAGTACCTATTTCTATTAGCTGCGCCCGACGGGTTATTTATATGTGGTCCTTTCTGAAGACAGGTTATGTTCAAAGTTATAAATACGACTTTTTACGTAGTTAAGCTGAATCACAGAAAATCACCACCGCGCCTGCGTTGTGTGTACTTACTGTTAGCATATACGAGCCCCTTCCCACTTCAGTTGGCCCACTTATTGAAATCTTAGTTTTTTTCTTATCAAACACAAATAATAAATATGTAGCAGGGTGTTATAGGTTTAAAATATTAATAATGAATATTTTCATAATATGTAGTAGAAAACACCAACTTATCAATCCCTAATCAAATTTGCAGCATAAAAATAACACATGTTGCAATTACAGCATATCAACCTATTGTCATTTCAATGCAAAATAAGTCTATAACGCATAGGTAGCTGTGAAAAGTAGTTAAGGTTTTCAAAATGGGTAGAGGAAAGGTTACTAGTGAGAAAATTCGATTACTGATAATTAAATTTTTTAATTCTGGGAAATCAGACTCAAAAATTGCAACTTTGTTAGACTTATCGCGGTACAGTGTGAGAAATATTGTTAGAAGATATAACGCATAGGTGGCTGTGAAAAATAAAAGCCATGACAATTGTTTTTATTAATCACAGCTGTCAGAATACGTTTAAAATAGTTTTGGGTAGTCAGGGTTTTTAAAATGGGTAGAGGAAAGGTTATTAGTGAGAAAATTCGGTTACTGATAATAAATTTTTTTAATTCTGGGAAATCAAACTCAGAAATTGCAACTTTGTTAGACTTATCGCGGTACAGTATGAGAAATATTGTTAGAAGATATAACGTAATGGGTTCAGTTAATATTAAGCCACGATATGTGAAAAAAAGTAATATCACAAATGCCGACCGAAGAGCATTAAGAAGAATAATCGTGAAAAACAGACGTGCCAATTATTTACAATTAAGTGCTCTGTGGAGTGACGCTGTTGGAAGAAGAATTTCGAGGTCCACGACTCATAGAGAGGCCCACAAACTGGGGTTTAGCACTTGCAAGGTAAGTTATCTTATAGAAAAAAGTGAAGTAAAAACCCTAAAGTGGCAAGACTTGTTTATAGGCCAAAGAAAAGCCACTATTAACTCCACTGCAAAAGAAAAATCGGCTTAGATGGGCTAAAGAACATAGGCAATGGACACCTCATCAATGGTGTGCAATACAATGGAGTGATGAGGCCCGATTCGAAGTTTGTGTTGGTGACAGTCGCAGTAGAGTTATTTGCAAAAAAAATTAAGCATTCCATGTTGACTGTCTGAAGAGAAAAGTGAAATTTCCAGCATCCATTATGGTCTGAGGCAGTATGTCATCAAAAAGAGTAGGAAAACGTCATTTTATTGATGGAAATGTAGATACAAACAAATATTTGGCAATTTTAGCAGAATCGCTTTTACCAGTGATGGAAGAATGTTTGACATCCGGCCAAGATTTTGTGTTTCAGCAAGATGGTGCAGCGTGCCAAACATCAAAAAAGGCTATAAAATGGATGGAAGAAAATTATGTACCACTTTTGAAATGGGTTTCTAGCAGTCCAGATCTGTCACCTATTGAAACTTTGTGGCACGAGATGAAAAAGGTTCTACCACAACATCCTGCTCGTACAATCACCGAACTGAGACAAAAGCTTCAAGAAATATGGGATTGTTTTACACCAAATTTTTGCCAAAACTTGGTTAACACTATGCCCCAAAGAATTTCAGCCGTAATAAAAAATAAAGGTTATGTTACCCAATGGTAATCTTTCAATTGTTGCTTTGTTAACTTCGCGCATTTATTCGCTCATTGTTTATTTGTTCAGATGTTATAGGTCTAAGTGATTTCAAATATGTATTTTTTACGACTAGAGTGTATCTAAAATGTTTTTGAGAAAATAAATTGTTTTAGAAGTAAATTGTTTCGTCATGTTTAGTTTATAAAGGCATATTTTGGTACAAATCTTGAAGTGGGCCAACTGAAGTGGGAAGGGGCTCGTATATGACAATTGACAAAAATGATAATTCGACAGTGTACAGAGAATATTATTATTTTCAATCGCTCTCATTTTTTAAATTCAGCAAATTTGCTTATGTAATTTTCAGAATGTATAAGAAAAAGTGGATGCGCAACTAATTTCTGGCTTTGAATCTCAACTAAGTGTATTTGTGCCAAGAACCATCAACACATTATTAGCTCACAAATTCTCTCTACATATGCATCTATGCATTGCCGTTACCTCCAGCATGCCATCTCTGAAGCAGATCTTACATCACATCAGAGCCAAACATTGATAACTGAAGCCTCATGACGTATGTACGTAAAACGTTGTTATCGCATTTTACATACAACTGCAAAACGAGTTCACAACGTGTCCATCAGCTAGTTAATACCTTCTAGAAAAGCCTACATAATGACATAATGTCACTTTTCAAGATATGTAATACCCGTGCCGGTCTCAGATGCGAGCCAAATTTTACATATCATTTCAAGTCTTAATTATAAATATACGGGTAAATCTGTGTGTGAAATATATTCAATAGGCGCATAGAATTAACGGTGTATATTCTTCTTTCTATCCCCTACTATCTTGAAACTCAATTTTCAACCACTCCACAAAATTTCGGGAAATGTGCAGGAGTGTCTGAAATTTCTTCATCTCCTTTCTAGATACTAGTATATTTCTGTGCCTTATGTTATAGACAGACTAGGTTTTGTCTAATTTTGCCTAAAATGAGTTGTGTATGTTAAGTCCATGATAATATTGTAAATTTCCATTTAGTATGTGACTTAACATGGTTTATACAGTTCGCCGAGCACATTGATCTTGGACACCATAAATTAAAATCAAAATATGTTCACTATCCCAAGATGGTCACAAAGGTAACTGACAGCAAATTACATTCTTTCTTTCCCTTAGCAACACGCAGGTATAACAATCAATAAATACAGTTCGCCCAGGATATCGGTATTGATGAAAAGAATGCGGAAAAAAATTCGGGTTGTTATTTGGTTGTTGCCACATCTAATCTTACGAATTGCTGTTTATGTTAGTAATTTCCGTTTTCAATTATAAACGAATTATAGATTTGGCAAACCCCAACGAGCAACATTTTGAACCGTTATTGGAATAAAAAATGATATTTTCATGTGTTTTTGTTTTCTATCTTAGCAAATTAAGATAAATAAAGATTTTTCTAATTTTCTCGAAAACGAATCGACTGATCTTAAAAAATCAAAGGTCATAATAAAGAACTTCGAAAGGCCTTTTAAACAAGCTATTACTCGATACCCCTTGTCATTTAAATTTTTTATAGAGATGACTCGGGAGGGGGGGAGGTGGTTGAGGGTGAAAGGAGGTGAAGTAGCTTTTGGTTAAAAAGTTGTCCCCCTTGACAAATCTTTTGACGTGTCTCGGAGTTTTTTCTTTTAATCAGCGGTTTTCGATAAATCCGTGGTGGAAGTTTTCAAATGAACAAATGAACAAACACCCTGTATAAAAGTCATTTTAGACAAAACTGAATTTAAGCTAGTATGGCTCTGACGTACAAATTTGTGACGATGTTGTTTTAGAGGTTTAAAATGCACGGTGATTATAATTTGCTAGATACACGGAGCTGAAGTCTCTGCTCGCAGATAAGTGTAACCCACTTCTATCAGAACACCTCAGCGTGTTTTTGTCGAACGATCCTCGTATTTTTAAGACTTGGCAACGTGAACGCTGTCATCCTAGATTAAGCATTATTAAAATCTCACGGGGGCATAAATTTGGCCGAGTGGCGCACAGGCACAGCCTTCTCGTGAAATGGTGCACGGCCGAATTTATGGGCAGACACAAACAAAGAGCCGACTAGATTTATACGCGAATCTCCATATTCCAAATTATGAGGAGATAATGGGAATTTTTAAAGTTCTTCGCAAACTCACCGGCTGGGGAAATAGTCAATGGAACGAGGTTCTTCTCTAATACATCATCGTATTGTTCATGAAGGTAGCTTAGATCAGATTATGGCCGAAAAAGGTGTTTGCTTATACTAAAGATTGCCATTAACGAACACTCAATAGCCTGATGTAGCGTTGTGGTCTTAAGGCATAGTTTTCTACTTCTCCGTGTCAGCGCTCTATTTTGAGGTTATGTCACAAACATCTATTTACATCAAATTGTGCTTGCTTTTGAGTTTTATCAGCCTGAAATTTCCTACAATTTAAACGGAAAACATATCTTAACAATAGGAGAGCGCTGACGCTGACACGGGACGAGTGTAATCTAGAAATTTTTGAAGAAGAGAAACGAGTATGACAATCAGGGAGGCCATAAACGCGCCCTACAATTGTAGGGACGACTGACGATACGTTCCTTAGGCCTTAGGCCCTCTTTTCTCTCCTTCAAAAATTTCTAGATTGCACCCGTCCCGTGTCAGCGTCAGCGCTCTGCTATTGTGAAGATATCGTTTTTTTTTAAATTGTAGGAAATTTCAGGCTGATAAAACATGATATAAATCAAAAGCAAGCACAATTTGATGCAAATAGATGTTTGTGACATAACCTCAAAATAGAGCGCTGACACGGAGAAGTTGAAAACTATGACAATCAAGGAGGCCATAAAGGCGCCCTACAATTGTAGGGACGACTGACGATACGGGCCTTAGTGACGCAAAACACGCCTCCCTCCCCAGTGCAAAAGTGATAAAATCTAGATTTTGCTTTTTGGCGTAATAAAAAATCTAGTAAGTGTCGAGGGAAATTGATTTGCAGTTAAATCGGAAGACGGGTAATTACTGTAACTATTGGAAAAATCCGATTAGTTGGTCTTCTTACATAACCTCCAGAATATAAATGTTGGAACCGGAAGACCCATTTCATTGCAGTTTATACATGGTGACTCACAAGTCGTGACCAAAAATAAACATCATACACCGGACCATTTTAAGGGGGTCTTCTATGTAACGTAAAGATACGGGGTGTTGAAGTTTAAAAATAAAAAGCATTTTTTTACTACATATCTTCAAAGCCGTCAAATGGAATTAATTAAAATTTGTGGATTTACCTAAGTATTGTCCACATTCACAAGTATTTACTTAAAATTAACCTGCACCAGTGGCGGAGATACAGGGGACTAGTGACATTATTTTTCAAAATAGAAATAGTATCTACACCACTCTTTTTTCTTCGAAACGCGAAATTTTCGGAATTTCACCTTTAATTTGCTACAAATAGTTACTCTAGTTTTCGTAAAAATAAAAGACAACAAATTAGATAATCAAAGCAATAAATGTTTAATAAAGAAAGACGTATTTCCTCAAAATTTGAGGAGACTTGAATTTGATGAAGCGGATTATCTATTCTTTCTTATAACTAATCAACAGTATTAGTTTGTTCAGCATACACTAGTTGTTTAAAAGCACCTCCTAAAAAGAAATCCAGGGGGTTCAAATCAGGAGACCTCGCAGGCCAATATACGGGCCCGTTTCTGCCAATCCATCGTTGTCTAAATTGATTATTTAACCATGCGGTTATGTCACGACGAACATGTGGTGGAGCACCCTCGTGCCGATACCACATTCGTACTCTCGTCGCTAACGGCTCATCTAACACATTTTATATGTAATTCTCTAGAAAAGCTAAGTATGAGTTTGCATTTAAACGTTGTGCATTTTGATTAAGCATATGCAGTAACCACTCTCAAAAACTTCGCCGTTGCACTTTGTCGACGGGTTTCAGACATTGCACATTTTGCCGAGGGTGATGATGTAAAACTTCCCGATTTTAAATTCTCCACGCAAGATTTTGGGAACATGCTAACTGGGCTGCAATCCGCCTAGTACTAGGATCATCCAATGCCAAATTAATCACTTCTAGTTCATCTTGAACAATATGCCGGACACGATGGAAGTTTGGCAATTCCATATCCCGAAGTCTTAGAAATGAACGCGTAAAAACCTTTGGGGTAGGCTGGCGTCTGATAGGAAATCTATGTTGATACTCCCGAGTTAGCCGCTAAAGAATTTCCATTATAGAACCCGTACACAAAAATAATATTGGCATACTCATCATTTCTAAATTCTATTTTACAGCACGCAAAAATGAAAAAAAAAGGATCTCTTCACTTTACATTTACAAAAAAAAAAAAAAAAAATGGTAGTAGTAACGATAACAACCATATAACACATAACTTTGACAAACTATCTCCTAAGAAACGTCAAGTTGGTATCAAGGCCTCCTATTTTATTTTGAAACTAATTGGACCTCGATTCTTCATGAATGATCTAATTTGTTTTATTTTTATTATAAAAAACACAGGAGTAATTATTCGTAACAAATTAAATAAAAGAATAATGCCACTTCTTATATCTCCGCTAATATTGCACGTAAATTTCAAGTAAAAACTTTAGAATGTGGAAAATACTTAGGTAAACCCACATAGCAAATTTGAGTTCATTCCAGTTGACGATGTTGAAGATATTGAAAGAAAATGTTTTATATTTTTGAACTTTAACACCCCGTATCTTTCTAATGAAGCCCCTGAGGAAAGACTGTTAAGTAGAAGACCCCCCTTGGACTTCGGTCCTGTGTATTATGTTTAATTTTTGGTCACGACTTGTGGATCGCCCCGTATGTTTCAGTTTCCTCACTTCTCTTTATAGATTATTTTATTGATACTGTTTTTGTATCTAGTGCTTGCATGGGTTATTTCAAATATGTATATTTACTTTATTTGTTCCAAAAATGTTTAGCATCTTTAGAGCACTTGTAGTTATTGTATTTTGTTCAATAGCAATCCGTCTACAACTTTATACATAAGAAACAAATATTTTCAGTACCAGGTCATTCGCCTGTTAACCCCCTCCCTTAGTTATGTTGATTTTTGTGCTATACTGTGTTAGCAAACAGGACAGAATTGACATGTTAAAACAAAATTTATCAATGCAGCCTATTGAATGGTATATTTATGAAACACCGCCATTAGTATTACTATCGGATAAAGTATTCTATCTGATGATATCCAACGTAATACTGAATTCCATCGTCCAAGAAATTATCCGAGATAAAATGAGATATCCTGGTGTGATCTATGATAAGTTGTCATAGCTGTGCTTCTCCTCTTCGCTATAATTAGAAATCTGCTTTGAAAAGGTTAGATGGCGCTGTGGCGCTGTAGAAAATTCAAATTTTGAAATGGTGGCTGAGCGCCATCCTAGAACAGTTTCTTTAAATAGAATAGGGGGTCGTGTGGTGTCTCAAAGCTCATCCAGAGTACTTTTACTAGATATAAAATCACTGTCTTTAAAAATCTCGCAATGATAGGTTGTCAAGCTGAGCGTTTTTGTACATTGAATCAAAACGTTATAGTACGTTATAGCAATTATCTTCATTTGAAAATATCGTTCTGAATGTGAAATAAAATATGGAAACATTCACTCAAAAAAATCACAGATATTTATATTTTTTTTTAGAATGAAATGATCCATATTTCATAACATATTCGGATAGACCTTTCCAAGAAGGCTGATATAACACACTATAACGTTTTTATGACTGGATGTTGAGGTTTGATCGACTCAATGTACGAAGTAGCTCAAATTTGGTAGCCTGCTATTCCGTGATCTCCAAAGATAGTGATTTTACATCTTGGGGACATACAGTTTTCATAAAGAGCTTTAATCTGAGATATCACACGACTCGCCTTTCCATTTGAAACATGTTCCAAAATGGCGTCCAGGAATCATGCACCCGCTCAACAAATAAGTATTAGGATACGAGGGGTGTCTTTTAAGTTTTGCATATGGAAATAAAACAACACGATAGGTAGTTTTAAATGACTTTATTGTTTTTCGAAGTATTCTCCAAGATTAATACACATCTGCATGCGCTCGAACCAATTTTCGAAGCACTTATTCCACTCGTTTGCTGGCAGATCCAAAACGGCATTTTTGAATGCGTCAACTGCTTCTTCTGGTGACTGGAACCTTTGACCGCGCAGTCTGTTTTTAATTTTCGGGAAAGTAAAGAAATCGTTAGGACATAGATCGGACTATATGAAGGATGGTCCAATAATTCCACGTTTTTTTCCGCTAAAACTGCCTTGTTTCTGGGGCAGTGTGCGGGCTTGCATTGTCTTGGTGGAGGATGATTCTTCTTTCGGGATTGATTTTTAGAAGCTCGGTGATGACTTTTGGCAAGCAAATGGTGGTTACCAATCCCCAGTAACAGTTCTTTTCTCACTAAAAGGAATTGTTGCAATATGACCCGCTTTTGACACAAATGTCGCGTCCATCTGTTTCGAAACACTTCGGGAACGGATGACTTTTGTTGGCTTTTCTTCACCTTGGAACACCAAAACAGCCGACTGTCGTTTATTTTCTGGTTCATAACAGTAAATCCACGATTCATCACCACTAACAATGCTGTACCCATTTTTTGAGATTGAGGTCTTTGAGATTTTCAAGAACGCCTCAATCTCGCGATATGTCACATGTCTATCTTCAATGATGAGTTTGCGCACATCATCGACGTTTTCCTGGGTGACGTTTTTGGTGCACCCACCCTGGGATCGTCGCTAAGACTCACCCGTCCACGTTTGAATTCTCCATACCAACGGGAAATTGCCAACTGATGTGGCGCTTCGTTGCCGAAAACAGACAGTAACTATTCTCTGTAGCTAGCTATATGCTCATATAGCTGGTTACAGTGACATTTATGAGACAATATCCTTTTCAAAGAACATTTCTAATTATTACGGAGAGGAAAAATATAGCTATGACAAATTCTCAGAGATGATGCCATGATAATTCATACCGGATAATTTTGGAACATAGTATTAAGTTGGCTATTTTCAAGTAGAATACGTTCATCAATGGTATAATATTGAATATGCCCTGAATGATTTACCATGCAGCTTTGATGCCGGCGTTAATCGGTTAATCGAGAGCTCATCCAATTTAGGAAATTAGCTGCAACATACGTGCAGTTATCATACGTACATGTAGACCCACAGGTATATGTAGCTAGCTGCATACACATACATACCTATTACCTACATACGAGTAGCTACCGCCAAACTAAATTGCTTGCCATTAATTTCTCACGAAGGATTACTTGCCACTCGATGTTATTTAGTTGCCTTCGGAGTAATGCCACAGGGCTTAGTAGAATTTGTTTCATATAGAGTTCCATTAACTGCTTTCCCGAGTACTTAAAGTCATAATCTCTTAAGCTGCTTCTAATGAAAGCTAACTCCTATGTCAAACTTTCTTGAGTTACTCGTGTTCTGTTTATGCTCCAGTTGAAATTTCATACGTTCTGAAAATGCGTGGAAAACTTTAGCAAGCATATGTATAGTTATCAGTAGAGGCTTTCTGTTTTTACAGTGGTTTTGATGCCAGAATATTAAAACCGATCAATATGATCAACCATGAATTTTCAGGTGTTTTCTTGCAACTGATACTTATCACTAGATGTGATACATTGAGCCGTATTCATAAAACAAAGGATATCCCTGTACTTGTAAATTTTGAAGGAAATCCTCCAGATGGTATTTATAATAATTTGAAGTAAGTGCTTTTGCTTTTTGAGTATAAGCATATCCTTCAAAGCAGTGACATATGTTAAAGGATACTCATAATCTTCACCTAATACTTGACATCGGAAGCATATCCTTCAAAAATTGTGTGAGTGTGGTCAGTAGCAGGCTCAACTTTGTAACGAAACGTGGTCAAATGATGATGGCGGAAATTGTGGATGTTAGGGATGTTAAAACGTATAAACCTCGTTACCTTCACTTGGTCGTGGCTTCAAATAATTATATCGGTTCGACAAAGCAAATGTACAATGGCTTGCGGACAGATTTTTAGTTGAGAATGAGAAAACTCGAGGAGGAGCACATTCATGTATTCATAAAATGAAGATATGTCTACGCTATCTCGGTGACCCTGGATATCAACAAGGTATTGGTCAGGAACTTGGTGTTAGTCAAGCAATGGTATCTCAGCCTGTGGATAGAGTTGTGAACAGCATAGTTGCACAGTCGAACGAATGGATCAAGTTTCCATGAACTGATGGAGGCCAAGCGGATATTGCAAAGCATGTATAACTTTCCGACAGCAATTGGTGTAATTGATTGTACACATATAGGAATCCTGAAACCAAATCGCCATGGAGATGAGTATATCAACCGAAAAGGGAAACCTAATTTAAATGTGTAAGCCACTTGTCATGCCAGAGAGATGTTCACAAGTATTGATGTCAGTTGGCCTGGATCAGTGCATGATTGCAGAATATAGAAAAATACACAGACTAGATCACAACTAATAAATAAAGCAAACTTGATGATGGCGGTTATGGTATTGAGCCATGCCTTATGAATCCCTTCAGAAATCCTACTCCAGGTACAGAAATAAATTATAATATGCTTTTAAAACAAGAAAAAGTTATAATTGAACGCTGTTTCGGCCAACTGAAACGCCGGTTTCCTATCCTACAGTATGTTTGCCGTGTAAAGTTGGAAAATGTGCCGACAATAATTATTGCTTGTATTGTACTCCACAATGTTGCGAAGAGCTTGGGCGATCCTGACTTTGAGTTAGTTGAACAAGACCCAGATGAAGATGAAAGAAATCATGAGAATGACGAACTTCCTCTCCGGCAACTAGGTCAACAAATAAGAAGAAACTTGAGTATTATAATTAATAGTTTTACTGATTAAAGTGTATTTATAAGTTATAATAAGTTCCTTTTTGTTTGGTACTGCTGTAATAGCACTAGACGTTGCAGTTCTTTTGTAGTTAACCCTTTGGTTTCCTCAGTTTCGTATTTCTCTGTTGCTAATTTTCTTTTTGGTGGCAATATCTTCTGAATTGCTGGCGCTGTAATACTAACTGTTTGCTCACTGCGCTCGGTATATAGTTCACTTCCTTCTTCTTGAACACTACCAACCTGAATGGCACCTCTAATTTTCCCAATTTTAGGATTACAGTCACCTTCCATAGCTTTCAGCAACTTTCTTTTCCAATCTAACAATTTAATTGCTTTATTACCAGTTTTTTTTAAATCTGTTTTTTTCTTCAATCTTGATTTCATGTTGTTGATTTTTTTTAATAAGCCTTTAGTGGTTTACCGAATGTTGATTAGTATTTTTTCATCATCTTCTTCAAGGCATCGTCCATTTTTATTTTTGTAACTTGTGACTTTTGCAAAATAATGGGAGCAACGGCAATTTCATCTTCGATGAACTGCAGGTCGTTCCCTTTATTTTTTATAGTTTCCTCATCACTTTAGAATGACATGCTTATTAATTTGATAAAAAACTGTATCCAGTAAAAATACGAAACGGTCTGTGTAAGCCCTGGAGTACAACTGTCAGTGATGCTGAGTGAACGAACTCCCACGTCAACTACATGCTGGAATAAGTCAGGACATGTCGCTCAAGATACAAATACCAGTCAACACTTTACTTCTTCTTGGAGGATATCCTCGCCAGTATAAGCTAATCATTATGAATATGAAAACAAGGATATGCTTATACTTCTACCTTTTTCTCAGAAGCAAGACCTTATATTTTTATCTTATGCTTCCAAGGATAAGCTTCAATAGTATGAATACGGCTCATTGATGTTATTTAGATGATCTTAACGTATAGTTAGTACTATCACTAGGAACTTGCGCACATGCTCTGCTTGAGAAAGAAAACACTACACACGTTCATATGGTATTGTAGTTATCCAGCAGCTGAAAAGTTTCTGCATAGGGGTGTTGTTGCAGCCTTTCTTCATGGCTGTGTGCTACTTCCTTGATCTGGTCGATCACCAGAGGGATATTCAGGTTGCGATGAATGTATCTATACGTATTAGGGAACTTGGGAATCTTTGTATAATTTCGATGTTGGAGCTCTTGGAGCAGCCCCATAGTTGACAACCATAGAGCCACACTAGTTTTAAGATTTGATTATAGATCATGACTCTGTTATGGAGCGATAGCTTTGATGGTCGTTCCAATAGTCAGTAATATTGCTCGTGTGGGAGGTTCAGTTTCTCCCTCTTTATTGCTATGGTGCTCTCACTTGAGTCTGGTGTCAAAGGTCATGTCTGAATATTTAGCGTTTGACTCCACTGGTATGATGGTGCAATTAACGATTATTTGCGGAGGTCTTGTGAATCTAATCTAATTCAATTTGACTGTATTACTTTTACTATTATAAATTATTGGTAACAGTCTGTACTTTATTAACAGAACTCAGTAGATAACGTTAGTAGAGGTGTAACGAATATCTGGTACAAGCTAGTATAATGTTGAATACTCAACCTCATGCACAACGAAATGTCTGCCTATTGCTAATCGCATTTCTAAACGGGCAATGTTTTTACTGCACTATCTAGCATCAATACTGTAGCCAACAACGTACGGCAATGTTTTTCGTATGGTCGAGCTATTATATATACTAAGTGACATATAAATCCGAACACCCAGTTTAAATGGTTTTATTTTAACAAAATTTTGTATAAGTACTTAATGAAGCATAATAAGTAAATGATAAAGTCGGAATATCTTGGTGGCCATGGTAACAATGTGACATCATTATGTTGAAAGAAGTCTATTGTGATTCTTGCAACATGTGGTCGGGCATTATCTTGTTGGAAAGTTGGATCTGCCAGGGTGTCAAGATAGGGTAAAAGATGGGGTTCTAGAACTTTGTGGATATAACGCTGCGCGTTCATGTTACCTCTGATGAAGATTAAAGGTGACCTGGAACCATAAGCTATAGCACCCCAAACCATAACTCCAACAGTGTGATGAACATGTCTTTCAACAAAAAACTGTGGATTCCTCCTTTCACCACGTCGCCTTCTAACCCTGGCACGACCATCGTGCATGCCTAAACAAAATCGAGACTCGTCACTAAAGACAATACTGTTCCATTCCTGATCCCAGAGCGACCGTTGTCTGCACCACTCAAGGCGATTACGTCGGTGTTCTCGAGTTAAAGGGAGGATCCAGTGTATGAAAACAAGCCAAAACTTCTCATTCGTCGGTAAACACTTCGCATGTCAATAGGTCTTCCGTGTTCTGCAAACCATTCATTTGCAATGGACCTGGTAGTGGAGAAACGGTCCCTTAAGGCCAATAATCTTAGGCGGCGATCTTCACGGTGTGTTGTTCTACGGCGGCGTCCAGTGCCCCTTGCTCTTTGCGGACGGCATTCTCGAAGCCATGCCTGACAACACCTAAACACACTTCTTTGCACTCTAACTGCGATTGCCCGAAAAGAAAGTCCAGCTTCCCGAAGTCCCACTATACGGCCCCTACCAAACTCACTAAGTTGACGAAATCGTACAGGTCTCCGTACTCTAGGCATCGTAACCGATCGTAAAGGATGTCAAGAAGCAAAATCCGCCAACGTTGATACTTTACTGCGGCTGAAATATTCATTTTTAGAGCGTTAGTGAATTAAAAAAAAGCAGTATAAAAACCGGAATGTCCAACTGATAAGGCTGAAAATTTTTTCACTTGTTATTTACAGTAAGATAAATACATTCACCAACTTTTATTAAAATAAAACCATTTAAACTGGGTGTTCGGATTTATATGTCACTTAGTATACGTATTGCGTCTCTGTTAAAGGGAATAATCCTTTACTCCATCCTCAAGAGTAAAAATAGTATTTTGGTTCTGGTTTTATTAACGTACCAAGGAAAAAGTAGTCCCAATCTAACAGCGCCTAAGATCGACTTGTGTCCGTCCACGAAACGCGGATGAATAACTATAAGTCCAAACAAAAATTAAAGACCAACACGTGAGATCCGACGAAGAAGTGAAGACTGCAGTCGCTCCTGAATGATCACTCTCTCGGGGCACCCATATTCGATGCAGCCAACAAACTCTGTAAACGTGGTAAAAGAGTCGCACCTGCGATTCTGACATCACTTTTGCGCTCTCCGTGTAGAGCTACAAAAATCAAGAGAGTACATTAAATTATGTACCTACCATGATATACCAGTCACATGCGTATTTTTGGGCTTATACATACTTTGACATTGACACCATAAATACTGCCAACTCTTAAAGAGGTAGCGTTGAGTATTATAATTTCCGAAAGATGTACATTTATAGACTTTTGAACTACTAGATACGCGTTCCGAACCTCAAGCTCAACAGTTACGGTTTGGCTGAGCAAAACCTGAGAAACGAATTTATGGGCAACTTCTAGTCGACTTACAAGTTAGGGTTACCAAGTTTGAAAGTTAACCAGCGATTGAGAACCTTGGCCTTGATGTAATGTATGTAATGTGAGCTGCCGCGATTAGTAAAATTTCGTCAGCTATTCTTGTCTGATTCTGTAGCTCTTCTGATGGTAAATTCTGAAAGGTATGTGTCTAGACATTTCAAATAATATTGCTAAGGTACAGCTGAGATACAGCTGACATAGTTGAGGTATATATGTAGCTGGGCAATATACTTCAATATGGTCATGGTATGGCTATAGTTACCATACTTACAGCTAGATATTGCTATAAAAATATTGCTCGTATAGATGCCGCGTAATAGATATAGAAATAGATCAGCTTTGGTCCAGTGCGGTACAGCCCTTCTAAAGGTTATCAGTATACTCTTGTTGCCCGTGCATAATTATGAATGAGGTGACATGGAAGCGGTACACCTGGCAAAACTAAGGATCAAGGGATCTTGCAGTGACCCTTGTCCAATGCTGGGAATTAGGGGAAGCATTAGAACTACCCTGAACGATTGGGCAGGCTACCCCAAACTATCGATGAAGGTAGTTATACGATTCAGTTTCCTTTACCTTAATCAATGCTCTTACAAGATCGATACCGCTAGCGCAGCTAAAATGTCTGTCTCATCTAGTCGTTGCCATCTATTACATTAATTGATGGTTGCATTTTTATGTTAATACATTTATATGCTTCTAATCCTGATAGTTCTAAACACTGAAGACAGCGTTGCGTGGAAAGTGCCGAGTCAACCCACTTGACACCACCTTTTTACTCTGGACGCAGTTAGATTGTTGCTGGTTCACAAGTCTCAAATGACAATCTAGATCATGCAATACTTGAGATTCAGGATTTGGTATCCGTCCAGATACTAAAACTGTTGCCTGTGACACTGTAGCTTTTCTCCTCTTGAAACTCCCACCACTTGACCCTGTGGAACAAAATGTAGCGCTTCATGATTGCTCGCATAAAAAAGTATGAAGAGGCCAGTCAATAAATTTCAGTGCTGGATTTTAATAGGTGGGCATATCAGCGATAATCGAGCGACGATGTTCAAATTCCATAACTGAAAATAAAAGGATTATTCGTTAAACTGGGTTACGCCGATGAAATTGAATATTTTAAATATATTGCACAATTGACATTGCCATGTTCGATAATCGTATAGAGGGTATTCGGGTGTATTTTATATGGAGTGAAAACAGGATCCATGTACCTATGACAGGCGGTTAAAGTAACAAACTGGTAGTTACTTATACGTATATCTACGAGCTCCTTCCCATTTCAGTTGGCCCAACTATTGAAATCTTAGTTTTTTTCTTATCAAACACAAATAATAAAAATGTAGCAGGGTGTTATAGGTTTAAAATATTAACAATGAATATTTTGATAATATATAGTAGAGAACACCAACTTTATCATTCCCTAATCAAATTTGCAGCACAAAAATAACACATGTTGCAATTCCAGCATATCAACGTATTTTCATTTCAATGCAAAATAAGTCTATAACGCATAGGTGGCTGTGAAAAATAAAAGCCATGATAATTGTTTTTATTAATCACAGCTGTCAGAATACGTTTAAAATAGTTTTGGGTAGTCAGGGTTTTCAAAATGGGTAGAGGAAAGGTTATTAGTGAGAAAATTCGGTTACTGATAATTAATTTTTTTAATTCTGGGAAATCAAACTCAGAAATTGCAACTTTGTTAGACTTATCGCGGTACAGTATGAGAAATATTGTTAGAAGATAACGTAACTGGTTCAGTTAATATTAAGCCACAATATGTGAAGAAAGTAATATCACAAATGCCGACCGAAGAGCATTAAGAAGAATAATCGTGTAAAACAGGCGTGCCAATTATTTACAATTAAGTGCTCTGTGGAGTGACGCTGTTGGAAGGAGAATTTCGAGGTCCACAACTCATAGAGAGCCCCACAAACTGGGATTTAGCACTTGCAAGGTAAGTTTTCTTATAAAAAAAAGTGAAGTAAAAACATTAAAGTTGCACAACTTGTTTATAAGCCAAAGAAAAGCAACTATTAACTCCACTGCAAAAGAAAAATCGGCTTAGATGGGCTAAAGGACATAGACAATGGACACCTCAACAATGGTGTGCAATACAATGGAGTGATGATGCCCGATTCGAAGTTTGTGTCGGTGACAGTCGCAGTAGAGTTATTCGCAAAAAAATGAAGCATTCCATGTTGACTGTCTGAAGAGAAAAGTGAAATTTCCAGCATCCATTATGGTCTGCGGCAGTATGCCATCAAAAGGAGTAGGAAAACTTCATTTTATTGATGAAAATGTGGATACAAACAAATATTTGGCAATTTTAGAAGAACCGCTACGAATTTGAAGACTTTCAAATATCTGCTAAGAAATCGTCGCCTCATCACCAACACGTGTCAAGTCCTGCAGTTTGCCTCGGTTTTCGGCGATAACTTTTTTCCTATGAGTCGGACCTTTTTACGTGTGGTCTCATTTTGTAGGTCTCATAAATACTTAAACATCCTATAAAGAGATTTTTTTCGTCCCTGCCAATTATTTAGATTGAATCCCAAAATACACGTCTTCTTATTATTTGTTATCGAATAAAAGGTTTTCCCACAAAAATTGGTGTACTCATTTTATCCGTCCATGTTTTGAATACCCCCTTGAGCAACTTGCAGTAATAAAACAAGACTTCATAATTATTTCGCAAACCAGGGGTATCTTCGTCTAATATAATTAGACTAATAGTGCTTCGCTGCAACACCAACCCCGAACATAATTAGTCAAACTTTACACATTTTTCAAATTACTATTGAGCAACAAACAGAACATAAATCACTTTTTAAGTGCAATCTGTATAGCTAATATATTGCTTAGGCTTAGATTTGTCACAAGTCACAATACTCATATATGTATACGTATAAATCGTAAGAATTAAGCTGTAAACGTAAGTGATGTCGAAGAGGACAGCGTTTGCAATACTAAAGCATACCAAAAATCGCAATACTCAGTTCCTATAGCTACTATAACTTATAGTTAGTATGCCTCTGTTGCCATGATGTGCCAGAAAGCAACACAATGGTGTTAGATTACAAAAGCAAGTGTCAGACGTCTAGGGGGAACCCGCGAACCCCGCGCCCTCTCTCTAAATCCGCCACTGCTCACTTCTGTGCATAACGACTGGGATTATTTCCTTACAAGGTGCAACTTGTGAAAGAGTTGAAACGAAATTACCACCCGCTTCGATATCGTTTCTCTGTGTGAGCTCTAAGTCAATTGGAAACGGACGACAATTTTGGTCGCCAAATCACCTTTTCCATCTGAGGTTACAAGCAGAACTGTAGGATTTGGGGCTCTGAAAATCCACATGTCGTCATAGAAAAACCAGTGCTTACAAAAAGAGTAACTGCTTGGTGTGGTTTTTTAAGTGATGGGATTATTGGTCCCTACTTTTTTCAAGATGAAGATGATAACAGCGTGACGGTAAACCGGGAACGCTATAGAGACATGTTGAGGAGTTTTTTGTGGCCATTATTAGACGACATGCACTTGCACAATCTCTGGTTCCAGCAGGATGGCGCATCATGCCACACCATCCATGAAACAATCGATCTTTTCCACACTAAGTTCGGTCATCGCGTTATCAGCCAATTTGGTGACGTTTATTGGCCAGCTCGCAGCTGTCATTTAACACCCATGGATTACTTCCTGTGAGGTACTGTTAAGGACCGCTGTTACACTAACGATCCTCAAACGATTGACGTTTTTAAGGAAAATATTCGTCGAGCTATTGATTAAATAGACTCACAAACTATTAAAAATGTGCTTTAAAATTGGGTTAAGAGGATGCCAGTCGCGGCAGATATTTAACTGAAATTGTTTTTCATTAATAATCGGAAGGTATTCTTTTGAATAAGGTATCGAGTGTTACATATTGAAGAGTGTAGTTTTAATACCAATTTAAAAAAGAAACCAACGGATATCCCACCCTTTTATTCAAGTTTCTCTAATGGAGTATTTCTCTACGTTTCACAGAAGCTTAAACACTTTTTAGACTTCCTCGGACTCTAAAAAATGTTCATACAACACTCGGTATGTTCTATAAAGGTTTAACTGGAAACAATAAACAGTCACTTGATTCTAAAAAGTATTACATAATTGTGCTAGGCTACAATCATCTAAAACTGGTTCTTTTTTTTCTTTTTCCTCTTCGCGAAGCAATAAACCATTTTTATATTTATAGTTCAACGAGGAAGTTATACACTTCCAAGGCCTCTGTAAAAGCCGTGTAAGTTGTCCAGATCTATGATATACACGTCCAATATATTTTTAATAAGAACTATTTGGAGTGCTTAGAGTCACGATAAAGGAAAAAGATCAATAAATCAGAGAACACGGTTATAGGCTGCAGACTCCAGACAGGAGTATTACTGGCAACTGGAAAAGCAAGAACATGCTTGGCATACACAGGGCTGCACAAAAGGCTCGGGGTCACAGGTGTTCCCTAGTCGGGGACTATTAGGAGTTATTCTCGTGGCATGAAACTTAGAATTGGTTCGATTCGATTCAAATGAAGTTAGGCAAAAGCAATTTATTTTGAATTTTTGCATCGCAGAGATTTCCAGTTTTCTTCTCGCTAATTCAATCTGTCAGAAGCATCAAAAGTAGATGAGAAAAAGGCAGACTTGATAGAAATGTAATTTATTTTCGACGACTTTCTCATGGTTTGACGTCTATTGAGCTGATCAGCAATTGACATTTTTGTTTGTTTATAACCTCAGATATGACTTCCAACTTAACTAGCGCTGTCTACTCTAGCTTTCCAGATAACCCTCCATTCTTGATGCTATACTTCTTGGATCTTGCATGAATTGGATATGAAAGAGTGAATTTTAATCGATGGTCTAACTTTAATGAAGCTGTTTCTGTTGTAGTTACTAGATAACTGTTACATCGTGTCGTATCTCAATTGGTTGAACCGGAAGTTGATTTCTCTCAAAATCAAATATGTACTAGCATGCCAGGTTTGCCAACGTTTTGATGGAATTGTACGCTGCGCAGAGAGGATGGTTATTTCTGCAGCGGTAGCCAATACTATCTCATTGTACGGGAAGTACTATAAACAGTATTGAGCAAACATAGTGATTGTTTCGGAAAAGATGCGCCGCTTGGCGCGATGAGAGATTTCAGTTTAAGGTATGTCAGCAATAACTATATTTCATTTTATAGAGCGAGAGCTGGTGCCACGCCCTTTTTTGGTTAATTAATAAAACACAATGATAAATACCAGTATCTTAGGACGGATTAAGCCACAACTCCCCGAGATGTTAGTCGGAACTTCTTTTGCTTGACAACTACACAAAAGGAGAATCTAACAGAGATGACGAAATTTAAGCACAGAGAGAGCCAAATAAAACAATATATTAAATGAATCACTTCTGGAGTGCGAGTAATTAAAAAAAGAAAGGATGTTATAAATCTTACATACAACCTGACAAAATTATTTTTCGAGATAACCCCGCGGGACGTCTACCATGATATACGCCCGAAGTATTTACAGATATTTTGCGCCTAAATATTAAACTTATCTGTAGGTCTTCTTTGTCAGGCGCGGCCGAGATGTCCTCAACTCTGGTCAAAAAGTGGCCAGTAGTGGGCACGTTACTGGGCAGGGGCTGCTTGCCTCGTTGCCAAAAATTATGGTAGTCAAAAAAGAACCCTAGAGCGAGGAAGACTGTTTAAAAATCTACTCTACTCTCTGTAGGCACTGCCCCCATATTTGAATACGTAGAATGTCCAATAACATCAAGAAGTCTCTAAGAGTTTCAATAAGCAATAGTAAATGTATAAAAATGTATGATATTTTACCTGTTCGCATCAGGATTTTTTTTTCAAGGGTATGGCTTCCACCAATTTGCAACAAGATGCAACCAACTGGAGGAGAAAGGATGATGATTCTTTTCTGCTTCTATTGAATAAAAGAAAGCAGATATTGAACGAAAGTCATCACATTAAGGCACGTGGTCCGAAAATATATAAAAAAGAAGTTACCGCTGAAGGTCAAAATCCCATTAAAAAAATGGAAGTCGCAGCACCCAAACCAAAATGACTCAACTTAAGTTACACAAAAAAAAGGATGCTAGACCATGAATTGGCGCTTGGGGCCTAATATCCCAGAGTTCGGAAAATGTCGAAACGACCCCTGCACCACGACCTCAACGAAAACAGAAAAGCGAATCACGCAGAACACGTAACGTTCCAGAAGAAGGTATCTTGAGTGGCCTTGAAGAAGATATGTTTTATAGGAAACTAACTAACGGAGAAAAACTACAGAGTCTTTTTGCTCATCGTCAACACCATACTGAATCGCTGAGAAAGAAAGATATAATACTAGTGAAATTATACAATCAATAAACTATTAAATTTGCTAAAAGAAAATCATTGGAAAGGGTTTGGCTTAGGAATGGGCACTCTATTATCAATGAAGAGAAATTCAAATTACGGATAAGTGATAAATAGTAAAAAAAAAGGTTACGTGATTTTGGCACATGATACTGGTTCCAAAAGTCCTGGCCAATCAAGTAACAGAACGAAAGGTTCTTCAAAAGGCGATATCCATATCAACAATCACAGAAATGATTGCGTATCTGGGTGGAACTTGTTCACAGGTTCTACACAGGGTTTCCCAGAATAACATGTTAATGTCCTGGAATAACGTGTCAGTGCTTTGTATACATACCATACAAGGACACAAAAAAATACTGCAACTTGTTCTTATAAAGGGACTTTTCCACGAAGCGTTGAAAGAGAGCAAGATCGCCGACGGTCCGTCAGTGCAAAGGAATCCCGAGACTGTCCGTTAGATAAGTATCATCAATCAATTGAACAGCCCTATTCTGAACAGCATCGATTATGGACAAGATAATCGAGCCGGCAGGACCCTAAGCATGTGAGCAGTATACTCGAGGCTAGGTCCTATCTGTCCTTTGTACTGATTGAGGAAAATATACGCAAAAAGCCCTGATTCGTGCGGAGTTAATTTTGAACGGACAACTATCTCCAGGTGGATCCCAAATGAGCACAAAAAGAGATGTTGGAATAAAGTTATGACAGTCACTCAGTCTAAGAGAACTCGGAGAGGCGCCACAAAGTGTGTTTGAAATTTTGACTGGTCATTGGATGTTCAGAAAGCACCTTCAATAAATAATGAATATGAAAGTACAGAAAAAGCAAAGAAACAACAAAGGTTGCTATCTTTGATTATATTTTGATCATCTCGGACTGTGTTCTATGTCCCGTCATTTGATACTTACTTAACCATTGGAAGTCAGTATTTTATGCCGAGTTATCGGAAAATCGGGTCGATAGCATATGCAGGGTGCGGCAGAGAAGACGGACGTTTTTAGGATGGGTAGTACTCTCCGCCTCCGTCTACGAGAGAGGTGGGGAGGGTATTTTACCAGTTGTCGTTATGGAGCCTTGGACATTCAGTTCCGAGCTAGCAGCCGTCACGAGCATACACTCGTGCGACTGCGACCCACCCGGACATACAGTGCGATCCTACTGTGATTTTCATCGCGGTACGATCGCCATCCACGATGGCGAAAGTAGAGAAGCTGGCGAGCCAGCTGAAGCAGAAAGAAGAGAATTTTGCAATGCTTGCTGAGCAGATGAAAAATCTGCAAGAAGCATTTGAGCGGGCGAGGGATGAAATCGATGAGGTAAAAAGGAAGCTCCTCAAAGCAAAGAGGAAGGCGAAGAAGACGGAGGAAGAAGAAGAAGAAGAGGACCAGGGAGAGGAGGACCAGAAGCCTACGGAGAACTTGGACATGGATGCCCAAAATATCGACGTAGAAGAAGCGGAGAAGAGGACGGACGACACCGACTTCAGTGTCGCCACCAGACGGAGGAAGCGGGTGCGAGTTTCCTCCTCCGAAGAAGAAGAAGAACCTAGGCAGCGAAAGATGCCAGCTGCCACAAAGAAGAGTGGTCCTAGAGCAACCAGGACCACCGAGGCCCCCATGGCAGGAACAGGAGTTCCGCCAATCAACATCGAGGGCACCGCTGATTGGTCATCCTTGAGTAGGATGATGAACAGCAAGGGGATTCAATTCTCCAAAGCGAGGACGGCGGGTACCAGTGTGAAGGTATTCACAAATACACCAGCTGACTACCGTCAGCTAGTCGCACTGCTTGAATCCATCAAGCGGCCCTTCTTCACATATCAACTGAAGGAGGACAGGATGGACCAGAGGGTCATTCGTGGGCTTCCGAGAGAGATGTCAGTCAATGACATCAAAGAGGATCTGGTGAGCCAAGGCATCGCAGACGCCGTGGTTCAGCAGCTGACCTCAAGGACCACAAAGAAGCCACTTCCGCTCTTCCTCGTCAAGACGAAGATGCCGGAAAAGCTTGCAGAGATCCAGAGGCTGGCCATGCTCACGGTCAGCTTCGAGAGGAAGAAAAAGTCTTCCGAGCCCAGCCAGTGCTACCGCTGCCAGCGGTACGGGCACACACAGCGGAACTGCCGTCTCGCTGAACGGTGCGTTAAGTGTGGAGAGGACCACAACAGCACCAGCTGCAGTCTGCCAGCGCCGCCAACAGGGCAACGAAACGCCAAGTGTTGCCTCTGTGGAGAAGGCCACCCCGCCAACTACAAGGGATGTAGTAAGGCGCCGAAGAAAGCTGCTTCTGCCCCCAAAGCAGTCCCCACCACAAATAGGACTTCTTACGCCCAAAAAGTGAAGAAGCCTATGTCCACTTCTGCCCCAGCAGCCGCCACTGCTACTGGAACTACTGCGCAGAAGCAACACGGCGATGACAGACTGCTAGCAATGATGCAAGCCATCATAACCCGCCTGGATGCACTCGAGGCCAAGATGCAAGACAAGCACTAGACCCGAAATGTCTACAGGTCAAAACGTAGAATCTCTACGCATTATCTCCTGGAACATCAACGGTTTCAGGGCACGGAAACCAGAAATCCAGGAGATACTAGACCAGTACCAACCAGAGGTGATGGCCATCCAAGAAACGAAGTTGGATGCTGCCCATAGTCTGACGTTCCCGCGGTACGAGACGTACCGCTACGACAGAAGGGGCAGAGGTGGAGGAGTCGCATTACTCGTCAAACGTACCTTGACGAGTCATGTCCTCGACGATGCCGCAGACATAAATGGGGACGGAATCACGGTCCAGGTCCATCACAACCACCGTCCCTACAGAATCACCTCCCTATATGTGCCACCAGGGGAGGCCCTAGACGAAGATGACATCGCTGACCTCCTGAGAGGCCCAGGAGCACGCATAGTCCATCGGAGATCTAAACTGCAAGTCTCCGGCTTGGAACAACAACGTCGAAGACAGGAATGCAAGGCAGCTCCAGGAACACGTCGATGCCCTGGCGGGGGTCATCGTCGGTCCGGAGCAACCAACCTACATTCCATTCGGCCTTGGGCGACCTGCGGTACTGGACATAGCCATCCTCCGCAACATCAGAGAGGAGTTCGAGATAGAGACCCTGGTGGAAGGATCGTCGGACCACAATCCGATTCTACTAACACTTGGTACAGGGTCTAGAACTCGAGATAGCTTGAGCACCAAACGGACGAACTGGAACCTTTACAAATCCAACGTCCAGAGGAACATCACTCAAATTCCAACCATCCGATCAGCGGAGGAACTGGACAACGCAGTAGAGGAGCTGGAGAATGCTGTCCTGCGAGCGCACGAGGACAGCACCCGCTCCGAGACTACGGCAGTTCCTAGATACCTAAATGGTCCAGCACCGCACCATATTAGGCACCTGATCAGGGAGAACAGAAGACTCAAGCGAGAACATCTCCAGCTGTTGACAGAGGAGTCGAGAGTTGCGCGAAACAGAGCATCGTTAGCTCTGAAGAACGCACTCGCGGAACTCCAAAACAACAGATGGAATGCAGCCTGTGCAGAACTAGAGACCCAGGATGGTACGGCCTGGTCTATGCAGCGAAAATTTCGTCGTCAGCGCACCACGATCCCCACTCTTCACGGCCAACGCGGCTTGGCCTACTCCAGTGAAGAAAAAGCCGAAGCATTCGCCGATTCGCTAGAATCCGAATGCAGACTCAATTACCATGAAGACGAGGACGACAACCACGAGGAGGCCGTGGAAGTCGCAGCCGAAAACATGAGGAGTCGACCACCTGGCCAGGAGACGGATCACCCCTCCAGTCCAGAGGAAATCCGTCTGATCATCCGCAGGTTGAAGGTCAGAAAGGCGCCGGGAAGGGACGGCATCAACAATAGGATGCTGAAGAACCTTCCCACCAAAGGCATTGCTGCGCTCACCAACATCGCCAATGCCACTCTGAGACTTAACCACTTCCCGCGGCGGTGGCGGGAAGCCCAGGTTATAATGCTCACCAAGCCAGGCAAGGACCGGAAGTTGCCCCAGAACTACCGGCCCATCAGCCTGGTTTCCTCGGTGGGCAAAGTAGTCGAAAAGGCTATCGCCGTTCGACTAGAGAAGCAGGCAGAAGAACTGCAACTTCTCCCCCCAGAGCAATTCGGCTTCAGATCCTCCCACAACACGGAACTCCAAGCGCTACGACTGACGGAAAACATCACCAGCGGCTTCAATCTCCAGGAGGCAACCGGTCTCGTCCTGCTGGACGTGGAACGAGCCTTCGACCGAGTTTTGGCACGATGGACTCATCGCCAAAATGGAAGCCGCCGGAATCGATGCGAACATGTGCCAACTGATCCAGAGCTATCTAACACAAAGATGGTTCACGGTGAAGATTGGTACATGCCATTCAACAAGACGTCAGCTGGAAGCAGGCGTGCCCCAGGGGTCAGCCTTAGCCCCCCTGCTCTACAACATCTATACTTACGATGTGCCGAAGACAGCTGACACAATGCTGGCCCTATATGCAGACGACACTGCTATAGCCGCCAAGCATAGACGACCCGAGATCATCCGTAGGAGACTACAGGGTGAACTGGACCAAATTCAGGACTGGTGCGTGAAATGGAAAATCCGCATCAACGTCCAGAAGACGCAGGCAATCTTCATTCAACGAAGAAGGATTGCAAGACCTCTCGAAGCATCCATCTTCGATGAAGATATCCAGTGGAGCGACAATGTCAAATATCTGGGGATCGTTTTTGACAAGTCCCTCACCTGGAAAGCGCACATAGAAGCTGTCATCGCAAAAACCAGAGCAGCCATGGCTCAACTCTATCCATTACTGGGTAGACACAGCCAGATGCCGCTAGCGACCAAGCTACGGCTGATCAAGGCCATCGCCAGACCTCAGCTCGCTTACGCCTCCGCGGTCTGGGGGTACGCTGCCCCCAGCTACCGCAAGCGACTTGCTGCTCTAGAGATGAAGCTACTCCGGATCGCCACCAATGCACCTTCCTACGTAAGGAACTCAACCTTGCGTAGAGACTTGCATTGGGATACCATCCACGAGTACATGAGGAAAAAAGCGGAGAAGACCTTCGAGAAAGCTCAGGACCACCCGAACGAGCAGCTACGATTCCTCATGGACTACGATCCGGACGAGAGGCCTCGCAACCGCAGAACCAGGTACCCCAGACCAAGGTCCCAGTTGGCACCCGCTAACTGGAACCTTGACTAGGAGACTAGGAGAATTTGCGGCTGCTCCCCCCCCCCACGGCGTGGATGCAGAGGACCAGGAACCACCGGGACCAGGACCCACCGGGACCAGGACCAACCAGGACCCGCCACGACCAGGACCCACCAGGACCAGGACCCTTCAGGACCAGGACCAGGAACAACATATTGGTAAGATGACTTGAAACTCTTGATTTTTCGAAAACAAGAGTTTCAAGAGAAACTAGCAGACCCTCTATAGATGATCGCTTAACGACATCGATAGAATGTGCGAGGTAAGGGAACCAACCCGGCGTTCCCAGAGACTGAAACACATGAGGAGACGTTGTAGCAGACCGCAGGTCACGCACAACACATGGCCTACCGAGACGCTGATGAGTCGGGCCACGCGGAGGTTTAGGGTTTAGTGGGTATTAGGTGATCTCTTCAAGACCCTGGAGCCCCACACACGTCGTAGCTCGTGCTATGGTATGGTGCGTAAATGCATTCCCCCCTCGTTAAAAAAAAAAAAAAAAAAAAAAAGCCTTGGGCAGTGGAGCACCGCGTTTCCGCCTATGATTGTTTCATCCGAAATAATGAGTCAGTCATCGTCGTACAGCGTGAGTTTCGTCGCCGCTTCAAGATTCATCGGAATAGAGCTGTTCCCTCTCGAAACACCATCCTTCGTTGGGTTGAATCACTTCGCAGGCATGGTGAACTAATCAACAGAAGACCAAGAGGAGCGCCGTGAACAGTTCGAACTCCTGAAAATGTTGAACGCGTTCGACAGGTCTTTCTTCGCAGTCCGACTCGATCTGCCCGGAAACATGCTGCTGCACTTCGCCTTAGTGATCGTTCGGTAAGGCAAATTTTGCATATGGATCTCCGCTTTCACCCCTACAAATTGGCCTTTGTGCAACAGTTACAGCCCGGAGATTATGCACAACGAATGAACTTCGCACGTGAGATGGAAGCACTGATCGATCAAAATGAGAACCTCACCAGATTTAGCCATATGCGATTTTTTCTCATGGGGACACCTCAAGGCTAGAGTATACGTGAACAAGCCCCGAACTCTGGACGAATTGAAGAGCGAAATTCACGTGGAAGTCGCCCAAGTTGAGAGAGCGATGTTGGAGAGAGTCTACGCGAACTTCCAAGAACGCCTCCAGCACTGCATCAACGATTTCGGCCACCACATGCCTGATGTGATTTTCCACACTTGAACTGTCTCAAATGCTATTTTCTTGTGAACCTGATTCCATCAATAAATTTGTTTTCGAGTAAAAATTAACTATTTTATGATTTTTTTAAAACCGTCCATCCTCTCTGCCGCACCCTGTACCTTAAAAATACAAGCTGTCTTTTTAACGTTTAATTTGTATCTGATAGTGTTGCGGAGTCCAAGTGTTGTTAGTTATTCGGAAGTTTGTCAGGTCTGCTAGCCGATAAATCAGGCACAGCCAAACAAAGGAAAAAAGATTTTTGGGATACAATCTATGTTTATATATTATGACTTTTTCAGAATGTTTTAATTTTGTTCAATATAAATTTGCACATGTGCGACTCCGACATTCCTCAATTTAATGAAGTTATAACCAGTGTTTCCTGTACTAACACTCTGAGGTGAAACTGGCGAGGTAGGGTAGCATGTCCGGCATGCCCGTAGCATCGTAGAAGGCCATAAGTCACAGGTGTTCTCTGCAGATTTCAGCTCTTGCAACCGGGTCAGAACACGCCTTCGCCGCAAAAGGAGGGCTGTAGTGTGCTTGTAATTAAAAAAATCCTTTTGCTCCTAGTATGGGAAAAGCATATACAATACTATCCAGCAGCACAACACTTTCACTTCGGCTGTCGAGGAGAACGGATTATTTGAAAAGTGTGTTCTGCGGACGACAACACAGCGTCAGTCATTCGATATTGCATGGTAGGTTGTTGTAGCATGAGCCCAGTTTTCACATCATAGAAATTAGCCTCTAAAGTGTAACTTTTTGGGAGTTGAGTTGATGCGTATTTTAACTGATACACCGTTCTTACTATTCAAAGTTTAATTTATTACTCTCACACTAATTTATTACAACTCTTGCAAGTAATTTATTACGAATTTATAACCGCATTAACAAGTATTCCATGCTGTTTCGGAGCTGTTGCTGACTCGCTGTCCGCAGTCCAGTCTACTCCGCCATCTGTGCGTATTTTTATTTTTTCAATCGATGGAACTCAAATAAATTGGGTGATTGAGGTTCTCTGTTTTCACTCACCTTCCAAGAACATTTCAATAAATTCAACACAGACTGTCGATATTGTAGTTGTGTTTGCACACAAAACTCAAAAACGTACGTCTGACAGCCTCCAAAAACAAACGTTCGCGCATAGTGGCCTTTTGCATTTATCTGTTTGAGGGAGATGGATGTATGAAAGTTCTTGCTCAAGTTTTAGTGTAAACCACCAACAGTCGTGCAGAGACTTATAGAGCAGCTTCGTTCAGCGAGCTACTCGAGATGGTGACACCCTTCACAGTGAAAACGAGAGAGGGACGCAATATCTCCAGAACTGAGATTGTTGGCCACTTTGTAAGCGGTACCTCTTTTGAAGAGCCGAAATTACAGAAACTTCGTTTTCAACCACATAATAGAGCGGAAACTGCCCGAGGAACAAAGTGTTGCACAAGCCGTGCCATACACGGTCAAACAACTACTCAAACAAGGCGTGTTTGCACAAATTATTTCGATCCTGACCGATTTATGGTCGAACCGTTTACACAAACACCGAGTTTGCGCAAATTGTTCGCACGTATATGGGGGGCTTAACATTTGTACAAGTTAAGGTTTATTTGATGATTGATACGAATGTGTGCGAGGTATGTGCTATCTATGACTCAGATAGGTTTTACAGGCTGCCATCTCTGAAACGGTATCGCAGTTCAATTTCTAAATTCGTTGAAACAATCCGTCATGCCGCCTACCCTTGTAAAGATTCGTCGCATCCATAAAATAGAAATAAACATAAAAACTAAGGGCAGAACAAACATTCGCATCTGCAAACCACCCAGTGAACGCCAAGGGAAACCAAATTCATATTTCGAAGAAAATAGATAATAGAACCGGATGCTATAAAGTTGGACTTTTCAAATATGCCGGGACAAAAACATGGTTTGGAGATCTATTCTGTAATAAAATTTGGTTGCTATAACTATAAAGTTACTACCAAAGGAGTGCTGAGAAAATTGAATCTCAACCATTTGGTTAGCAGATGTTAGAAACTACCCCGGGCGATGAACGGTCACGCGTCAGAGGCGTATCATGGGATATCTAAGACTTCCGAAGGCTAGCATATTACTAAAAATTGTCATAATTGTGGGAAAATATGAAAAAGAGGAGACAAACAGCTAGGTTTTTAGTAGAATTTTCCCCTAGCTGATAGGAGCAAGTGCGCCAGGCTGGATACGATTCTACCTTCTGTCAACGTACGCGTTGACAGATGCGGTGTTGGAAACTATCATTAGAGAGGGGCAGGTGAAACTAACGAAAGACTGCGTAGTTCCAACGAAGCTAACTTTGCAAAAATACATTAAAAATTCCAGAAGAGAGTCACCTTTAGTTTTACCTAAATGCTATGTATAATTTTATAATTAATTAAGAGGACATCTCGAATTGTGGCCTCAGCATTACATGAATTCCCAATCCATTGAAATTATTGAAAACTACAGGATTTGTCCCAAAGCAATTAAAGCCACGAGACGCGTAAACTTAAGGGAAGACTGTACGCTGAGGACACTCCTTGAGGTGGGACAAGGGAACGTAATTAACCAATAGTGTTTAAGGCCATTTTGAGTTCAAAAATTAAGGCTAACAATGATTGGCCAAGTTAGTTTCCATCTTTAGAGAATCAGACGACCATTGCAAGGGTTGTAAACTGATCGACCAATGAGGAGACGGGGGTTGAACTCATTAAGAAAAGTGACCAGCCTTCGGATAGAGGGGAAAATCCGCAACTGACCTCCGATAATTTTGAAACTAAAAACAGTTCTTCTCTTATCTTTGATTTGTACGGTTGAAAAAGTTGCTTCGATTTTCCCTCAGTTAGTGGCTGTTAATAAGTGTTGCATGGGTAGAATTTGTGTTAAGTTGTGTTCTCATCAGTAAGCACTTCCAGTTGCTTAAAAGGGGGCTTTTCCCTTCTATATTAGCCCTTCTGGCTAAAGCTAAAATAACACCGAGTCAACTAAGGATTCTATGCATTAGCTTGATTAATTAGCATCGTAAAGTTGAGATTCTTGAGTTTAGTTTTCCTATTAGGTTCAAACTTAAATTTATTGTAAATTAGTTGTCACCGTTCCTTTTAACTTAGTCGTGATTCACTCCTCCAGTGATCTTTTCCCCAGCATATTCTTTGTCATTGCTACTTCATTCTTCACGAGTGTATAGATATTTTGAGTCTGTAATTCAATTATTAATAAAAATGAGTCTCCTTTAACTTGAGTTCCATTAATTTCATTAACTGAAGTTAACTGAGTTCGAGGGTTCCGAAAGTATTCATTCGGGCGTTTACCACATTCTCTGATTACTTGGAGAACAGAGGAAGCATCATTACGCGTAAAGTGAGTGTTTCAATGAGCCAAGATTATATTACTTTACCTGTATGTCAGGTTCTACGCGAGTCTACCTCCTGTAGGAAGACAAGTAAAAGGTAACAGAATTGAAAATCAAGGGGTCTCGGACCAGTCCAGAAATTGAAATATTGGACTGGAGAACCGAACTATATGTTCAAGGCACGGCATTGAGAGGTCCGGGAGTCTCGGACGGAGTTCCTGTTACAGTATGAAATAAATAAGTTTTCGCAAGGGTATAAAGTAAATTGAATATTTCCTTGGTGTTTGTTAAATAATAATCTCTCTGTAATTTATGTACACTTCTTGAAAGCGTAATTTGACTAACCTTTCTAATAAGGAGAATTGTGTCGAACATAAGTTCTTGCGGATTCAGGCTTATAAGGTGAATATTATTATCCATAATAACGATTATAGCTTGGTGATGAAACATTTTAAAATCTCACCTCTTGATTTATGTTTTCTTCACAGAATCTTGAACAATCAAATTGACTGCTTTTAACTTTCATCGTCAGTACTGTGTATACTGTACGTTTTGTACAACTAATATTGGTTTAAACTCCCCACTGGTACGATTTCAAAGTAATCTGAACAACTATGGCGAATTTGCTGATATTTTTGAGAAACCAGAATGTCGATCACTCCCTAGTAAGCAACGTTCCCATTCTGTGTTTTATGGTTCTCGTTACTGAATTGGACATTATATCATTGTATTTTCTTATATGTGAATTACCAATAACAATGCTTTCAGCTTAGTATGTTTAACTATACTGTGGATTTCTATTTTGGAGATTTTCTCTGTTTGATGTATTTAATTTGTTAAATAAATAAATAAATAAATAAATAACCTATAACAAGTGTATGTTTTCAGAAATGTACGGGTTTAGCATAATATCAAAATGTACGCAACTATGAACTAGACGCGCCTTTGTATCCGCAAAGTCGGTGCACGCGGATCTCGTCGCATTCAAAGACTCAGGTACTATGTGATGTGCTATTTTGTTCGGTCTTGGTCTTCTACTTCTTTGCGCATCTCATCTAGTTTTCACGGATATGTAATACTGCAAGCATCACTCTTATGGTAGCACTTTTATTTTTGGTACTCAGGAGAACTAGCTGGCGCGTGGCGTTGCTGTGTAATACTGTGTATGCCGTGGCTGTAGCGTGCTTGTAATTAGAAAAACCCCTTTTGCTCTTAGTATTGTTCTAAGAACAGTGGATGGATGTAAGCTCGTTATTCACACTTGCCTACAAAAAGGGGTGCTGTTTGTGTTTTCCTTGTAGGATTTGCTAAAGCGACATACCTGTCAAGGGTTCAATTGTTGTTTGTTTTGACGGTTGTTTCAGAGACGTGGCTAGATATATGCTGATGGTGCATACTAGTAGGAAGTCTGAGATGTTTATTTCCACAACTGAGAAGATCCGGCATATGCTCAACAGCACAAAAAGTTGGAGCAAGCTCCCTGAGAGCAAATTCGGATGCATATTTAAAAATTAATGACAGATGGGTTCAGATAATCAATAATACATCAGAAAGCTGATAAATAATCAGGTGGAGGGGTAAGAAGTATCTAATGGAGAAATAATTGGCTTAGGTGACAAGGGAAGAGGAAGACGTAGCCTTTTTTGTGAAACACGTTGAGCAAGAAACTGTAGCCTGTTATATTTGGATGAAGCGTTTTCTAGCATCTAGCTACCCATTTGGTTCCAATGCTACTTGACGCACAGACCCTGAAACTGTGGCAGTACTGCGACAATAATTTGGCAAGCAACTAATTTTTGATTTAAGAGCGATACGTTGTCGCCTGGATCGTGTGATGTCACACTTCTAGATCTTTTCATTTGGAGCTTTGTTTCCACGGATGGGTAGTACAAATGAAGAATTAGAAATTAGCACAACTCATGTTATTCGCTAACCAGCACTTGCACGCATCATCGGAAATTGAACACATAACCCACAACCTTAGTGACGACCAACATTTAAAAGATATTTTCAAAAATGAAATTTCATAGATACTTCTTTATCCTGATCACAAAGGTAACCCGACACTGTTTTTATTTCATATCCTTTTGAAAAGAGAACCTCGCAATATATTATTACACTCACGTGCTTTGTTTAGAATGACTCTCTGTTTATTGAAATGGCTTTATGGTCTTGCTTCATAATGATGAATAATTGCTATGCCCAATAATTCTGTGATGAATCAAACTATATTCGGGCACCAAAGACAAAGCGAGTAGTATAACACACCGTACGCCACTGCTAGCACAGCATTCCTTTGTATAGGCAAAGTCGGAACGCACGGTGCTGGCTGTACGAGGGATGTCTTTTACGTTTTGCATATGGAAATAAAACAACACGGTAGGTAGTTTTAAATACTTTATTGTTTCTCGAAGTATTCTCCACGAAGCATCTGAATGTGCTCGAATCAAATTTCGAAGCACTTATTCCACTCGTTTGCTGGCAGATCCAAAGCGGCATTTTCGAATGCGTCAACTGCTTCTTCTGGTGACTGGAATCTTTGACCACGCAGTCTGTTTTTAATTTTCAGAAAGTGAATAAATCGTTAGGACTTAGATCGGGACTATATGGAGGATGGTCCAATAATTCCACGTTTTGTTCCGTTAAATACTGCCTTGTTTTTTGGGTTGTGTGCGAGCTTGCATTGTCTTGGTGGAGGATGATTCTTCTTTCGGGGTTGATATTTCGAAGCTCGGTGATGACTTTGGCAAACAAATGGTGGTATACCAATCCGCAGCAACAGTTCTTTGCTCGTTAAGAGGAATTGTTGCAATATGACCCGCTTTTGACACAAATGTCGCGACCATCTTTTTCGAAACAATTCAAAAACGGATGACTTTTGTTGGCTTTTCTTCACCTTGGAACACCCAAACAGCCGACTGTCGTTTATTTTCTGGTTCATAACAGTAAATCCACGAATCATCACCACTAACAATGCTGTACACATTTTTTGAGTTTCCGGAATTGAGACGGTCAAGCGGTTTTTGACACCAATTAACCCTGGCTGCTTTCTGCTCTTCAGTCAACAGGTGTGGTATCCAACTAGAAACTAATTTCCTTACTCCTAATTCTTGATGTAAAATTTTTTGAATTGAGGTCTTTGATATCTTCAAGGACGCCTCTATCTCGCAATATGTCGCATGTCTATCTTCAATGATGAGTTTTCCCATAGCATCGACGTTTTCCTGGGTGACTCCCGTTTTTGGTGCACCCACCCTGAGATCGTCGCTAAGACTCACCCGTCCACATTTGAATTCTCCATAACAACGGGAAATTGTCGACTGATGTGGCGCTTCGTTGCCGAAAACAGATAGTAACTCAGCAAGGCATTCTTGTTGCGATAATTGTCTCTGAAAGTTGTAATAAATTATGGCGCGAAAATGTTCTCGGTTGAGTTCCATTTTTCTAATGACTTGGTGACACTTAAAAATTCAATGTAATGAGAACACTGCACGTATTGTTGTGAAACTTTGAATTTAAGTTTACTAAAGAGTGAGGCCAAGATTCAGTAGTGACGTTCGATCCGCGCGGCCTACTATGTTTCTATATGCAAAACTTAAAAGACATCCCTCGTATTCAAGGGCACGGTAGCAGTGTTATGGTAATCTTTTTCATTTTGGTATCAGGCTATACAAAGTCTGTGAAGAATATGCCTTGTTATGACACACACTCATTGATCTGCTTATATTGGAATAATTCAAGCTGACTACAGGTTTTAGCATTGTACCTAGGACACCTAACAGCTGGGGTGATATTCCTAAATGTATCGTATCACAATTATTAACCTAGAAACAATCAAATCAAAAAGTTACATAGATCAAATTACTTTAACTTGACACAAATTCGCAGGTCTGCCATCTATAGTTGATTTCTATTCCTATTAGCTACAAGTATTTAAAGCCATAGGTTACCCAACATATAGTGTAGCGCTTCGACACACTGTATTATATAATTCTGGGAAGATGAAATCAAAAAGTCAGGTGGGGCAGGTCACTTCTCATGATGCTGCAGATATGTTAACCATGGAATAACTCGAGCCAGATGCAAGCATTGACAGTGATGTGGGGCGCATCATCCTGGAGGTAGCAGTACCACGGCTACGAGACTACTCTCTCTTACTGCATTCCATATGGTTACAAAAACAGGAGCAAATGAGTACCTGACATTTCCTATTGTTCAAACACTCATAGGTTATGTAGTATCTGGTGTTCCGCAAGGAAGTGTATTAGGTCCATTACTATTTATAATCTATACATCTGATTTATTAAATTTTATATCACATGATTGGAATATACATCTATATGCTGATGATGTACAAATGTATAAAGCTTGCAAGCCAAATGAAGTTAATTTATTGATTAAAGAGTTAAATGTAAATCTAGAAATGATTGCAAACTATTCCAAAAATTATTGTTTGAAACTGAATCCCACAAAAACTAAAGCTTGCTGCATTGGTTCTAGGTTAAATATTTCAAAATTTAAAGGGTTGATGAGTGCAGCCATTGTTTTAGGTGATACATCTGTTGAAATTGTAGAGGAGACTAAGAATTTAGGCATTTTGTTGGACACAAATTTAAGTTTTGAGAACCATGTCATTAATAAGCTTCGGGTATGCTATTGTAAATACAAGCCACTTTGGAGATACAAACATGTTTTAACCAGCGATATAAAATTAAGGCTTACCAATGCACTAATCCTCACTCACCTAGAATATGGCGCTACAGTATATTACAATTTTCTGACGGAAGAAATGAAGCACAAAATTCCAGTATTACAAAACTGCTGCATGAGATTCTGTTTCAAAGATATACATATACAAGAACATATTACTGGATATTATGTGAGAGAAAATCTTTTAAAATTCAAGTATCGTGTATTACTTCAGTATGGAACTCTACTATATAAAGTTTTAAAATATAAATTACCCAGATATCTGTTTATTGCTTTAGAGAAGAGATGTACACTCCGTAAAGTTTCCTTACGCAACAATGAATACTTCATTATTCCAGGTCATACAACATCTAAATTCAAAAAATGTTTTACTTACACGGCACCATATCTACTAAACGATCATTTAGAACTTTTTGAAGCACCTTCCATCCAAAACTTCAGAAATGAGATGGAAAAAGTGCTACTACAGCTGCAAAGATTTGAATCCACAAATTTAATTTATGGCGCTTGCTACACTACCCTCCATTAACACTCAGACTATATCGTATTATATACCTACTGTGTTGTGCATAATATATGTTGTGAATTCTGTTGATGTTAAAAAACGCTCATGAAGTTAACTTTTTAGGGGGAGGTGAAACATGGCCCTGCCAATCCTCTTTCCTTTTGGAATGTTGTCGTTTTTATATTTTTATGTATAAACATTCCAATAAAAATTATTATTATTATTATATAGATATTGTTGTTTATGATGTACAGCGTGTCTGCGGAAGGTTGGGAAATCTCGAAACTGATACTCAGTCCAAAAGTTGATAGTCTGCAAGATACAGGGTGTCAAAGATACATTTTTATTTTCTATTTTTCCTTATTGCTTCAGAAGTATTTCAGATTTTGGCTTAAAACTCGTTATAGGGAGGTTTTGCAGTATGAGAAACAAGAGTCCGTTATTTTTTATGGGCAAACTTCTAGAGGCCACTTACAGCACTATTTCGGTAAATAACTTATCATAACTTTTTTATGCATCCCTGTATACAAAAACTGAATGAAAAATCTTATTTTCTCATATTTCCACAACAAAAAAGGTTCACTTGTTAGAAGTGTATAAAGCTAATAGTTTTCGAGATATTTGTTTTTAAAGCATTACATCTTGCCAATCTGCACATTAAATGCTTATCAGAATATTAATCAAACGTATACTCCATGATGTTTAACAACTTATTGTCAACTTAAAATTATTCATGAAGTTTAAAGAAATATTAAAACAAACATTAAAAACCATAGCATCGCTACCCAGATATTCACCAAAGCAACTTGATTATTGTGTTATAAAAATATTTTATCACCATGGTACAAATAGTGCATTGGAACTTTTAAACATAAATATCTCGAAAACTATTAGCTTTAGATACTTCTAACAAGTGAACCTTTTTTTGTTGCGGAAATACGAGAAAATAAGATTTTTTGGCCCTCTAGAAGTTTGGAAATAAAAAATAATGGATTCTTGTTTTGCATACTAGAAAACCTCTCTATACCGAGTTTTATGCCAAAATCTGAAATACTTCTCAAGCAATAAGGAAAAATAGAAAATAAAATTGTAACTTTTGGACGAAGGTATGCTTAGGCCAATTCACATATTTTGGTTTGTAGTACCTCCAGTTTCAAGATTTACCAACCTTTCGTGGACACCCTGAATATTGTACTAATTAGTGCTAATGGGTGAGGATCTTTAGGTGAATTAATCCATGATTTAAAAGGTGCCTTTACCTTACCGTATGGATAAGGCATCATTCATCACCACTGAGCAGCTGCATTTTAGCGCTGCACTGGTTAAAATTTGCTTTGATCCAGCTGCGCAATGCCATCTGAATGAATTGGCCATGCACATAACATACTAAAGCATTAGTCAGACAGTACTGCGTCGATATTCAAATGCTGAGAGAGTTAGTGAACGCAGTCATTCTTTCATGTTATCTGGAACTATACTAAGTGACATATAAATCCGAACACTCAGTTTAAATGGTTTTATTTTAATAAAATTTTGTATAAGTACTTAATGAAGCATAATAAGTAAATGATAAACTTTTCAAAATGATTGTACTGCTTTAAAGCCCTTTGACCTTTAATAATGTGTGGATGCACTCTGATGTGCTACGCATTCTCCAACGCGCCTAGGCATGCTTCTGATCAGGTGGTCAATGTCCTCCTGTGGTATCTCATTCCAGGCAACCACCAACTCCTCTCGAAGTGCTTCTAGTGTCTGAGGAGGACGTTGCAAATTGAGCAATCTCCTACCCATCATATCCCACATGTGCTCAATTGGGGATAAGTCGGGAGATCTTGGTGGCCATGGTAACAATGTGACATCATTATGTTGAAAGAAGTCTATTGTGACTCTTGCAATATGTGGTCGGGCATTATCTTGTTGGAAAGTTGGATCTGCCAGGGTGTCAAGATAGGGTAAAATATGGGGTTCTAGAACTTCGTGGATATAACGCTGCGCGTTCATGTTACCTCTGATGAAGATAAAAGGTGACCTGGAACCATAAGCTATAGCACCCCAAACCATAACTCCAACAGTGTGATGAACATGTCTTTCAACAAAAAACTGTGGATTCCTCCTTTCACCACGTCGGCTTCTAACCCTGGCACGACCATCGTGCATGCCTAAACAAAATCGAGACTGGTCACTAAAGACAATACTGTTCCATTCCTGATCCCAGAGTGACCGTTGTCTGCGCCACCCAAGGCGATTACGTCGGTGTTCTCGAGTTAAAGGGAGGACCCAGTGTGGCCGGTATGAAAACAAGCCAAAACTTCTCATTCGTCGGTAAACACTTCGCATGCCAATAGGTCTTCCGTGTTCTGCAAACCATTCATTTGCAATGGACCTGGTAGTGGAGAAACGGTCCCTTAAGGCCAAAAATCTTAGGCGGCGATCTTCACGGTCTGTTGTTCTACGGCGGCGTCCAGTGCCCCTTGCTCTTTGCGTACGGCTTTCTCGAAGCCATGCCTGACAACACCTAACCACAGTGTCTACACTTCTTTGCACTCTAACTGCAATTGCCCGAAAAGAAAGTCCAGCTTCCCGAAGTCCCACTATACGGCCCCTACCAAACTCACTAAGTTGACGAAATCGTACAGGTCTCCGTACTCTAGGCATCGTAACCGATCGTAAAGGATGTCAAGAACCAAAATCCGCCAACGTTGATTCTTTACTGCGGCTGAAATATTCATTTTTAGAGCGTTAGTGAATTAAAAAAAAGCAGTATACAAACCGGAATGTCCAACTGATAAGGCTGAAAATTTTTTCATTTGTTATTTATAGTAAGATAAATACATTCACCACCTTTTATTAAAATAAAACCATTTAAACTGGGTGTTCGGATTTATATGTCACTTAGTATATTTTCAACGTTTTCGTTACTTCAGTATTACACAAATATACCTTATACAGGGTGTTTCACAACTTATCCGAGAAATGTTAACCACATTATGCACTGTTACGAAAGAAGTTGATTTCCCCCAAGAAAGAAAAAATGTAATTAAAGTTCTACAGAAATTAAGTTATAAACCCGGGTTTCAATAATGAATTGAAAAATAAATATCTGTATTTTGCGTTCATCGTCATGATATTAGAACACGCGTTAATAATTTATTGTGGCAAATGTTGTACCAAACAACTGACGAAAACGAAATACCAGGAATTTTTTGTGTTTTCATACTGATAGGAACGTGTAAATAAGGTTTAATCTGTATCGTGGGTGATCTGAATGAAGAATGGTCGATTTTTCTGAAGTTAAATAAGAAAGCATTTTGCGAGTTTATGTTTTTAGTTATTTATTAATAAAAGTGGCACATGTGTACACTAATTAGGAGTCGACATTGCTTTAGCATATGGAGAAGCAGGCAAAATCCGCGAGCGGCTTCTCGTTTGTATGCACACCGATTTCCAATTAGGCACATACCACATCAGGAAACATCTAGTTCAATTGTTCAATCGGATGGATGATCACCAGTATTTGGAATTTCTTCGGATTTGCCGATTCTTCTTGAAGATGTGCCATTGGCGGTCCGAGCACTGATGAGGTTTCTGTACGATGGGGCACCTTCGCATTTTCGTTTAGAAGTTCGTGATTCTTTCAATCAGGTATACCAGATATGCTGGATCGGAAGGGGTGGACCAATTGCATGGCCTCCACGGTCTCCGATCTAAATCCTCTGGACTTTTGTTTATGAGGATACTTGAAAAACGAGGTATACTACTACTACTACTATTAGGAGAAGAAGCAGAATCGATGACTTTGCAGCAGACAAAAAGTTACAAATAAATAACAAAGTAAAAGTATCGCCTTTTTTGGCTATTAATTGCGATGATCCACAGACATCGGTAATAGTGCACAGTTAATAGTTTATATTCGTTACATCGGCGGAGATGTCATTCAAGAAGAGATTTTGTACTCCCAATCTTTAACAGCAGGTACTACATCTGAAGATATATTTAATTCAATATCAAATTTTGTTGGAAAAAATGATTTGGATTGGAAGAAACTCACTGGACTTTGCACAGATGGCGCACCTCCAATGATAAGTGTACGATCGGGCTTAGCTAAAAAGCTCAAAGAAAAAAATCCCGCATTGGTTACTACACATTGTGTTATTCTTCGGCAAGCTTAGGCTTCCAAAACATTTCCACAGAAATTACGCCAGACTTTGGACTCGGCTATAAGGATTGTAAACTACTCGTACATCAAGAGCAGCGCTTTCAACAGTCGGTTATTTACTTTACTTGGCTGTCCACAGGCAACATGTTGGCTCGCCTTTATGAATTGAAAGAAGAGGAAATTCGTTTTCTTGAGTTCAAAGAAAAACACTATTTCTTGACAATGTTCAAAGATGACACATTCCAATGGAGGTTGGCTTATTTAACTGACATATTTGACTCCTTGAATGAGCTAAACTTGAAAGTTCAGGACAGAAACAACACTATAATAAGCAATTATGGTTATAGTCAGGGGTTCATATCAAAACTTTGGAATCAAAAATTGACATCTGAAAATGTTATATATTTTTCTCGGCTGTTTGAAGCAATTAAAAATAACATACTGGACGCAAATTTAAAAGCTGGCATAAAAACTCATTTGCAAGCGCTGGAAGACGAATTTCGCCGATACTATCGACACATCAATTCAGAGTCACCAATATGGCACATGACAAGAAATCCATTTGTTGTCGATGTGTCACAATTACCAGAAGAAGTTCAGGAAGTATTTCTAGAAATGAAGGCTGATTCGTCCATGAAAGATGTCTTCCATCTTTCAACATTGGAGAAATTTTGAATTTTTGTTAATTCGACACTTGCCTCTCTTGCTTTACGAATACTAGTTCCTTTTTCTTCAACTTGTGAGACAGGCTTATCTGCTCTAGTTTTAATCAAAATTAAACAGCGAAATCGTCTTGATGGCGATAGCGACCTGATGACAGTTCTGGCAACAACAGAACCTAGAATCAACCAACTGGTACAGGACATGCAATCTCAAGTGTCTCATTAGTACCTACTCTTATTTTATTCAAGTTTTTCTATAATAAACATTTATTAGTTTGTTTAAACTTTTAAAATTCCTTTATTAGAATTAAAATAAAAGTATTTGTACCTTTATAATGTGAGTTTTTTGTATTAATTGAAAAAGTAAAGGGGAGCATGAAAATATAATTTATAGTCCGGGGAGCTTCAACAAAAAAAAAATAATTGTTCGAGTAAGGGATGATATGTTACCTGGGGTGCATCATCTGCGACATGAATCGCGGTGGTAGCAATACCATGGCTACGAGGATGTTGGTTCCTGTAGTCCCTACAGTTGCCGTATCCCATATGGTCGCAGGAACAGGGGCAGGTTCGGATGTGCTGGCGCAGCTCTGGGTCGAGCGGCGGCAAGCCGCGATTCACCATCCGCGGAATGGTGGATGTCGTCGCCGTCGAGGAGGTCGCCTCCTGGTGATGTGCCTTTGGAGGTGCTGCATCGATCGGGCGTCAGGGGCCCCCGGGGGCTCGTCCGTGCCGTCCGTCCGTCGGACCGGGCCGTCCCTGGGCCCTCCGTGCGTCCGTGTTTGGCCCTTCGGCGTCGCGCACTGAGTGCTGGAGGAGGCTAGGGCAGCGGTGGAGGCGGCCCGGAGCGTCGCGGATCTGCCGCCCCCGCTGCCTGCCCGGACCACCGCTCCGGGACGATTCACGAGGTGCGCGGACCAGTCACACCAGGGACACCAGAACCATAGACCTTTTATTTCCTTGACTAGAGCCTTGCTGCACATGGAAAAGTGTTTCATCAGATACTCCATTAGTTTGTTTTCAAATACCGGGCTTTAGAAATACCTACTAGAACGTACGTTGATAGAGGTGTAAATTCTGAAAAATTATACAGTTGCACTGGTTAAAACTTGCTCTGATGCTGTTGCACTATGCCATCTGAATGAACTGGCCATGCACATAATATACTGAATTAAACTATTCTCAGTGCTTTCGAAACTTTAGTAATACATAAATATACCTTATACAGGGTGTTTCACAACTGATTCGACAAATTTTCACCACATATAACGTACACTGTTACGAAAGAAGTTGATTTCTCAAAAAAAAAAAATGTAATAAAAGTCCTACACAAATTAAATTATAAACCTGAGTTTCAATAATAAATTGAAAAATAAATCTGTATTTTGCGTTCATCGTCGTCATATTAGAACACGCAAATGTTGTACCAAAAAACTGACGAAAACAAAATACCGGGAATTTTTTGTTTTTTATATTGATAAGAACGTGTAAATAAGGTTTAACATGTATTGTGGGTGATCTGAATGAAGAACGGTTGATTTTTGTGAAGTTAAATAAGAAAGTATTTAGGGAGTTTATGTTTTCAGTTATTTATTAAAAAAAATGATACATGTGTACACTAAAGAGGCGTTAGTAGACATTGTTTTAGCGTACGGAGAAGCAGGGCAAAATTCGCAAGCGGCTTCTCATTTGTATGCACATCGATTTTCGAATAGGCACATATCACATCACGAAACATTTAGTTCAATTGTTTCGCGGGCACGTGCTAGTGGAGATTTGCGCCTCAGACGTGGAGTGGATGGGGGTCGGGTTCGCCCACAACTCGTTTTAAATGACGAAGACGAAATTTTTGATATTGTGGAAGAACATTCGGGAATAGGTACAACGCATTTAGCCCAACAGATCCCAAAAACATCACATGCAACAGCGTGGCGCATATTACATGATGCCCAACTGTGCCCTTATCACGTCTAGAGAGTCCAGGCGTTGTTACCTACAGACTACCCCATAAGAGTAAGATTTTGTGAGTAGATAACCAATCTTCATAATACACAATTGGTCCTCACGCAATGGTCCAGACACACTTCCAACATCGTTTTTCTTTAAACGTGTAGGCAGGTATTATCGATGAATGTCTAATTGTACCGTTCGTATTGCCAGGTCGGATGGATAGTCATCAGTATTTGGAATTTCTTCGCACTGAATTGCCGGTCCTACTTGAAGATGTGCAATTGGCGGTTTGAGCACGGATGTGGTTTCTACACTATAGGGCACCTCCGCATTTTCGTTTAGAAGTTCGTGATTTTTTTAATCAGGTATACCAGATACGCTGGATCGGAAGGGGTGGATCAATTGCATGGCCTCCACGGTCTCCCGATCTAAATCCTCTGGACTTCTTTTTATGGGGATACTTGAAAAAGGATATATACCGTACTTCACCTTAGAATTTTTAAGAATTGCGTGACTGAATCACAGTGGCTGTCGATAATTAGAGCCTTCAGGCACAGCAGGAAGGAGGTGTATTTGAATTAGACGCGCCCAAGCTTACAATGCAGTCAACGGAAACAATTTTGAGCAGCTTTTATAAGTAACTGAACTGTTAATCTGTATTATATTATTATCTCGATTTCTGTAGGACTTTTATTACATTTTTTTTGAGAAATCAACTTCTTTCGTAACAGTGCATATGTGGTTAAACCTTGTCGAAGAAGTTGTGGAACGCCCTGTATATCTACAGCTCGGCAGTTGATTGCAGAAGTTGAGCAAAATATGGCATGTATGGTGGTTTGGCCCTAAGTGTGGATATATGTAAAAATAGTTTGCTGGTTCTATTCTAGACAATTTGGTGCTTGAGACCACATGTTTGCTTATCGGCTCTCTTAGCTAAACACTAGAGATTATGCTGTAATTCATGTTGCATTATGTCAAACAAATTGATGATTTCGTTAAGCAAAGGCTTATTAACTGCATTTTGACATGGGTTTCGTACAGGTAAGTCTGTACATGTACCAAGATTAGGGTAATTATGTTATTACAATCGTTGAAAGATAGTCAAAAGATCGACGCCTGGGTAGCGCCTGAACTAGCCAAAATCGACATCATGATTCAAGTTTTGGTATATCGGAACGCTACTAGATTGTACTCTTTGGGTCCATTTTTGACCAAAAATGTTACTGAAGACGACGAATGAGTTATGCATCAAGAAGTTACATGATGGAAGTCGTAACGTGGACATCAAAAGTCTCTGCTAATAATGTTGAAATCGAATCCGGACAGTGTGGGTGATGAAGTTGTACTATGAGACAATGAACTCGGGAAAATATTATGCCTAGATGTAACGGGTGATTTTTTAAGAGGTATAGGATTTGATTTTCAAAAAAACACAAACAGTTTGAAAAAACGATTAAATCTTTATTTGAGTCGATAGAACGGTAATTTAATGTTTAAAGATTATTTCATGTAAATGTTGGCCGCGGCTCCGCTTTAGATGGCCCATGCGCAAGGTCCAATTTTGGCACACTCTCTCCAACATATCGGCCGGTATCTCACGAATAAATGCTTCAATATTGGCTTCCAGTGCGTCAATCGTTGCTGGTTTATCCCTGTAGACATTAGCCTTAACATGGCCCCACAAGAAATAGTCCAACGGCGTTAAATCACACGATCTAGGCGGCCTATTGACGGGCCCCAAACGTGAGTTAAACTGTTCACCGAACTTGCCTCTCAATAGGGCCATTGTTTCGTGTGCGGTGTGGCATGTGGCACCGTCTTGTTGAAACCACATGTCAGCCAAGTCTAGCTCTTCCATTTTGCGCAAAAACAAGTTTGTTATCATCGCACGGTAGCGCTCGCCATTCACAGTTACGCCATTGTCGTCTTTGAAGAAGTACGGCCCGATGATTCCACCGGCCCATAATCCACACCAAACAGTGATTTTTTCGGGATGCATTGATAGCTCTTGCAATGCTTCTGGCTGGTCTTCACTCCAGATGCGGCAATTTTGCCTCTTAACGTACCCATTCAACCAGAAATGAGCTTCGTCGCTGAACACAATTTTTCGATAAAAATGTGGATCTTCCTCCAACTTTGCCCGCGCCCATTCACCAAATTGGAAACGTTGTGGGAGGTCGTGTGGCTTGAATTCTTGCACCAGCTGTATCTTATAAGGTTTTACACCCAAATCCTGTCGCAAAATTTTCCACGTAGTGGAGTAACAGAGGCCCAATTGCTGCGAACGGTGGCGAATCGACATTTCACGGTCATCACTAACTACTGGCGGATACAGCCGCAATATTTTCTTCAGTCCTCACTCTACGCCTGCGTGTTGGTGGTTTAATGTCCAATAATGTAAACTGGGTTCGAAATTTAGTCACAAGCTTCCGAATAGCTCCCTCAGCAGGCCGACCAAATTGCCCATAAATTGGAAGCAGTGCTCGATGCACTCTCTTAACCGAGCATGAATTTTGATAGTAAAATTCAATAATTTGCAAGCGTTGTTCGATCGTAAGTCGATTCATGGTTAAATTATAGATCAAACTGAACTGACTTAGGCAGCAGCCGTGCGCTGTGCGGGTTCGAGTCCCGTCCCAGGAGAAATTTTTCTCTTGGCTATGGATGTTGTGATTGTCCGTAGGTGGTAGATGGTCTCTGACTGTCAAACGCGGAGGTATCACCCGGCGGATCTCGTAGGCGGAGCCAGAATGTGTGCATGTTGCATGCACACGTGTTCCCTTGCCAGAGTCCGTGTGGCGTCCCCCCCTTTCCACGTATCCCCCTATAGCCCCACGGTACCCAATGGGTGCTTAGGCCTTAGGCCTTCGTGGTAGTTGGAGTATAAAAAAAAAGTTTGACAATGACACAAGACACGATTCACGCGTCATCTGTCAAAAACAGTGTTGCCAAAAAGATACTAGCAAAAAAATCACCCATTATAAAGTGGTCATCGTAAATAGAAAGTGTGTAATTATATACTAGGTGCCATATAAAATGCAATACCCAAAATTATTAGCAGGTAGTATACGCTGATGAAATGTTGAAGGGATTCCGAGCCGTATTTTTTGTAAAAGCTTTACTTTTTTTACTTAATATTCAGTGATTTTTCTGTGTTGGGTCTATTTGTTTCATTGTTGTTTCATTGCATTTCACCCAACTTTCCGAGTTTGAGAGGGGTCCGATAACCGGGTTACGTGAAGTCGGATTTTTTTTTTAAGAAAGAAGGCCGAAATCGACAACTTAGAGGTACTGAATGTCAAAGACAGACTACAGCGTGACATGACCATTATTTGAGGCAAATAGCACTTAGGACCGACTTTCCACAACAACAATGGCAGTTGCGAACCAGTGGTTTGATGCTGTCCGAAGGGCAATAACAATGAGGACAGTTTATCGCCGAATAAGGTCCTTTGGACTGTTTTCATACCATTTCCATCTTTTACTACCTCTGACCCGTCGGCAACGATTGGTATTGAGTAAGGAACGACTTAAATGGAGTACCTATAGAACGGGACTCAGTCGTGTCCAGCGATAAATCCACTCTATATTTGGGCACACATGATGGCCGTGCAAGAGTAAGGAGGAGACGTGGTGAAAGACCAATAATCCATCGAACGGCATATTCATGGTACTGTGGGTGTTATGGTATGAGATGCCATTGCTTACGACAGCAAGTCACGATTAGTGTTCATTCGAGGCAGCATGACTGCCCAGCGCTATATCCACGAAGTCTAATAACCACATCTGCTTCCCTTTCTGGAAACGTTGTAAGATCCACTTTTTCAGCATTACAATGCAGGACCTCATGTCGCACGTGTTTGTTTAGAATTTTTAAATGAGTCCGGAGTAAATCTACTTCAGTGGTTTCCACTATCTCCAGACCTTTCTCCTATCGAACATGATGGCCACATGATTTTGACAGCTGAAGATTCGAGTGACGAAAGGCTATACCATTTTTTCATACAAAAGTCCCCAGCGTTCAAATCCGCAGAGCTCTCTCTACAACCCAATAAATCTAACAATTTTGGAAAAATATCGTGCCTGCCTGTATTATCAGGAACTCTCTGACTTCTACATAATTTGCCCCTTAGCTATTTTCTGTTTCGACAGATGACCATTCTCCAAATTTGGCACAACTGTGGCTCAGTTTCACCAACAATTTGAGAAATGTTTTGCTTCAAATCATTAGATTGCATAATCTCGCGAACCGGCGGATATCATTATTGCGAAAAATCACGCAGCCATCGGAAAAAGATGTTTGTGACAATTCCACCTGAATTGAAATTGTGGTATATTGCCCTACATACAACCCTGATCGAAAATCTTCATTCGTTACTGAGTATAATGCTATTTTGACATATCTACTGAATGGTAGCCAATTTTCAGATACACAGATGTCAAATCATTTCAATTGTTATTAATAATAATTGCCAATCAAATTGTATGATATCCTTTAATCAAAATTCTAAATGGGCGAAATGTTCATTAATCACAGCCTGGCTGGTCCCAATTTGCAAGCAGCGACAGTTTCGAAAATGTTTGGGGTAATTCACGAAACCAGTGTTGTATAGTATGTTCCGATATATTTGGATTTTAATTTTTCATACCTTTTGTACAAAAGTGTAAGAATGGTCGAGAATCACTGACTTTTTAGCTGAAAGGTAAGCAGGTAAACTAGGTTGTTTGATTTCACAAAACAAAAGCTTATAAAACGCCAAACAGAATTACTAGAACGAATTGCGTTTAACCGATCTTGAATATTTTTTCACGGCCGTACTTTTCTTGTGGGAAGTTCTTACCGATCAAAACTCTACATCAAATAAAGATAATTGAAAAAAGTATTGCGGTTGTCACACATCACATACGATAAAACGAAATAGATTCGGTTTTGGTCGATACCTATTGAATACATATTTAAATTTCCCATACAATTTAATTTTCCACCATACTCATACATGCCTACACGACATATCGAAATCGGTGTTTAATCACAGCCACTAATGAGCCGTTGAAAGTAAAATGATAAAAATAGCGTGATCTGCTCATATCACCCACCAACGCATTTATAATGCAAAAGCGATTGATGTGTGGGGTGATGGATGACTTTAGCTCCGGTGCAGGCAGCGACGCAAACCTTGGAATCTCTTGCATAGATTGCAGATATCAGGATCGGGAACATTGAGAACATATAAAAGTGAATACCGAGGCACCACGATAGAAACTTGAAGACACCTGGTTGGTCTGATTTTTGAACTGCCTAATGGTTGTAGAACTGAGAAAAGCCTGCTCAGATGGATTGTTCCACAATCTCAAAACCCTAGAAACATAAGAGCGGTTATACCGATCAGTTCTAGACGTACTTAGTCTGACAGAGCTAGGAGGGCAGGCAGAAGCCAGCGGCATCATGGAGGAGAGTTCGGAGGGGCAAAGTCCGTTGGAGTAGCGACAGAAGAGAGCCAGATCGCTGACTGCTGGTCGGTACAAAAGGGACTGTCCGTTAGAGAAGTGTTATCAATCAGGTTCAGCCACCCTTTGAACATGAATGTGAAGTTTTTTGTTTGACAATTGACAAGAAAATAAAGTGGTGGTTGGTATTCAAAGGTTTCCGTGAAAAACACCCTGAATCTTCGAAACGGCGGAGCCGATTTCAACAAACTTAGGACAGTTGAAAAGAGGTATTCTTGGCCTACAAATATTATAATATTTGCAGTTTTCTTAGTTTCACATGTGACCGCTAGAGGGCTTTTGTAACATTCCGACAAAAAAATTAAACGCATTGGTATGATTTTTTCATCAAAAAGTTACTCAATGGTGTCTTTTTTTATATCGAAACAGCCGCGCAGGCAGAAGCCTAAATGCCGGAACACCGCGGCTGCTATGATGATCCCAAAGAAATTTTGTTAATACGATTTTTGAACTGCCTAAGGTTAGTAAAACTAGGAAAAGCCTCCTCCTGTAGATTGTTCCACAATCTAGACACCCTCGGGACAAAGGAGCGGTCGTATCGGCCAGTTCTGGATGTACGAAGTTTGACACGGCTGGATGGGACGCCGAAGTCAGGCGGGTCTGTCTGGCAGGCACATCGTGCGGCGGCATCATGGCAGAGAGCTCTGAGGAGCAAAGCTCGTTGGTGTAGCGATAGAAAAGAGATAGATCGCCGACGGCCCGCCGGTGCGAAAGAGTCGCGAGACTGTCTGTTAGAGAAGAGTCATCGATCAGTCGGACCGCCCTCCTCTGGACAGCATCGAGCATGGACAATGTAGTCGGGGCGGCAGCACCCCAAATGTGTGAGCAATACTCGAGGCTAGTCCTTATCTGCGCCTTGTATAGAGTGAGAAGGTCATGCGGAGAAAAGTACTTCTTAGCCCTAAACAAATAGCCTAGCTTTTTCCCAGCAGCTGAAGCTATTGAAGAGATGTGTTCGTGCCAGATCAGGTCCTCGGTGATCTGGATACGACCAGCCGAAATGAATGGCTCTTTGGTAGAACTCGACCGTCCATCGAAACTGTATGAGCGCTAGGACGCTTTTTGTTCGTCAAAGTACAGTACTGTGTTTTGGAAGCATTGAACTGTACAAGATTGTTGCGTCCCCAAGCACTGATAGCCTCCAGGTCTCTTGTCAGAGAAGAAGTCGTCGCTAGTCTTCTTTTTTCCAGCTCAGCGGCAGAGATCGGCTGGTCACTCTGAATTCCTGCATGTAGAGTGCTGTCATCAGCGAAGCTGTGGATTGGGTTGATCGTGCAGGAAAGGAGGTCGTTGATATGTAAGAGAAACAGTGTTGGAGCCAAGACCGATCGAACACCCGCGTTGACGTTGTGGGATGAAGAGGAGAATCCGTCAATTACGACGGATATCTTGCGGCCAGAGATAGAGTCAGCCACCCATCTGCAAAGCTTTGCTTAAGAGGGCAGCGTGCCACAGCTGATCGAACGCTTTCGTGATGTCAAGAGCAACGACATGAGCCTCACCATGAGACTGGATGAGTTTACTCCACAGTTGCGTGACGTAAGCTAGGAGGTCCCCTGTGGATCGTTGGTGCCGGAAACCGTACTGCCTGTCGCTAATCAAGCTGTGACGTTCGAGGTAGTACAGAAGCTCGCGATTTATGCACCTCTCCATCACTTTACTTATAACAGAAAGCAGAGCTATAAGCTATAGTTGTAAGGGTCGGTTTAGATCCTTTTTTTGGGATGGGCTGTACATGAGCAAATTTCCAGTTTTCTGGGAAGGTGCCGGATTCATAAGATATCTGGAAGAGACTGGAGCAAGTTCCGCTGCACATCTCTTCAGTACAATGGCAGGAATCAAGTCCGGACCAGAAGCTTTGTTGATGTCGAGCGACAAGAGCACTCGTCTTACGGTCTTATGCCTGAATGTTACCTCCCGCATAGTGTGGGGAACCCTTTGAATTGACGGCACTTGGGCGTTAGTGGGGACGTCCATGGTGGAGTTGGCAGCAAAGATCTTGGCTAGCACTTCCGCCTTGGCCTTTGACTCGGATACAACAGTTCCATTCTGACACGTAAGTGGTGGAAGGCTACTGTGTGAGAAGTTCTTTTCAATCTGCTTGGCCAGCGTCCAGAAAGACCGACTGCCATTGCGCTGTGACATTACCCTGTGCCTAACTTTTATATCATGCTGGTTTTTGGCATTGCGAACCGCTTCGTTATATTTGTTTCTGGACTCGACGTCGGCTTGTCTGTTCTCTACAGTGGGGTTTTGTAAGTAGGTTCTGTGAGGCCCGTCACCAGCTGGGTCAGCTCTTGAGTAAGAGCGAACGCTTCGACTGCACGACCTGCTGCATCGGTCTTATTTGAGCCCAACCAAAGCTCATTATGGGCATTGAAATCACCGAGAAGAACTACCTCTGAAGCGGGGTGATTGATGTTCAGGAAGTCGATCTGGACGGCGAGGTATTCGAGTAGGTCATCCCAGTTATGGTTCGAGGGAGAGCGATAAAGGCAGCAAATAAATTTGGGAGATGTTTTGGAGATGAGGCGAAGCCACAGAATGTCCTTTCGGTCTGATTCCAAAAAAAGATCCCTGGAGCAGGAAAGACTGCTGCGGACAAAAGCCACAACTCCCCCGTTCTTTCTCAGATTGGAGTGCACCTCGTAGTTTGGGAAGTTGAGATGGTTAATCGGTGCAGTCTCTGAGATTTTTGTCTCCGCCAAGAAAAGCACGGCGGGACGATTGGATTGCAGGTAGTGATGAACAGCATCAATGTTGCTGTTGATCCCGCAGATGTTCGAAAAACAAATTTTATCTTCGATGTTGTTCCCTCGAGCCCACCCTCCACCTGGACATTCCGAGAGTGGAGTGAGTTTACGTCCGGAGTTTTTAGTGCTCGAGGGATCCATCATCATTAATTTCTTTGTTTTGGTAGATAACCGACTGCATAGCTTAGGTGTGGAAACATGCGGACATTTATAAGACACCCTGGGAAAAGCTAGCGGGTGGTACTGCTTCGGTCGACTGGTCCTTGTCTACCACCTTCTTTTTACGTGTTAGTGATGTTAAATAGACCTAAAGTGGCCCGTTGGCGGACTTGTACCGCCACCCGGCAATCGGTACTGAGGTATTCCTTAACGCGTGCACAATCACTTGGACGGGAAGAAGTTGTATACTGGATACAACAACTTCCGGAACAAGCATTTGCCACGGCCCTCGCTCAGTAGGGGCTAGGTCTAAACAAGCTCGTGAAAACCGCATCTCGATATCTTGTTCCTAGCCTAAAATTTAGGTAAGAAGAAAATTTTATAAAGAAATCTCTTAAATTTCTATTGCTTTAAACTAATTTTTCTTAAATTTATTAAGTTATAACCCTAAAAAGGACCGATTTAAAAAAGTAACGTTTTTAATGTCAACGTAAATGCTCGAAATGCTGACCATCACTTTCTATGCATTCCTGAAGCCTCTCATGGGTAGAAAAAACTGCAGCGTCAATTTCGGCTCTCGGCTATATCTAAACTAACAAAAGTTTCCCATAAATGTAGGTCCTAAGATGTACCGTGTGCCGATGTAGCTATATTTATCTCAAGCATTTAGCGTTATTAGAAAAAGCTCATTAATCATTTACCAGCACCTGTGTAAAAGATTTTAAAACTGAGTGCGTTTAAAATACGTTAAATAAAATAATACTGAGCCTAGAACCATATACAATAGATGACTTTTTAAGATTTGAATAATATGCTATAGAGTAAGACTTTATCGTTATTTTTGTCTGGTTGACGCTATTTGTATCACATGTGATTTACAGCCTTTGTATAGCGTTTGTATTTGCAATTAAAGATTACTGTTCTTGTTATTGTTATTATTATAATCAAGCGAAAACATTGACAACAGTGATCATAAACATTGACCGCAGTGAACATTTTCCTCTTATCTGTGAGAATCCAGTGACCGAGTGAACGGTGAAAGCAGCCCCATCTATAAGGAGATTTCTGTTTACAGAAGTGCTACGCCCCAGAAACCTTCCTTCGTGAAAACAATCCACTAGCCATAAAGTATTAACGCAGGTCGTTTGTGAGGTTTGAGCTCATTTGCGGTTGCACAAAGGGGCTTGCAGCGCCGTTTATACAACAGGCCCGGCAACAGCCTTCAAGGTGCACATCATGGTAATGGGGCGATGACCCACTGCTATTACTGACCGAAATATTGCTTGTGTTATAGTCTGGTATCGCTAGAGCTCCTCCATGGAGGATTCGCCGCCTAACAAATATCTATTTCATGAAACTTTCTCAGAATAAGTATTAGGTATTATCTCATCTGATATATTTTGGAGCGCACATTTTCAGGATTTTATAAGTTTTTGTGTAGCAGCTTCAGACTGTCGTTATTCTGAAACCACTCACATTTAGGGTAATGGTGCATATTAAGTCATTTTTAACCAGTACATTAAGTTTTGTCTTCATCGGATTCTATTAATTTTCAAAATATCGAATGAAGTCTACTAAAGTAGACCATCTGAAAGGAAGCAGTTACAAATTGTTCGACAACGAAAAACCTTATAATAAAGCGGTTAGAGTTTGGTATAGGATATTATCGGTTGAAATTGATATGATTGCTTTCCGTCTCCCGTAACCAAGACCAACTGCAGACACCGCTGTATCGTGCTCATACGCAACTCATCCATGCGACTTAGGTGTTAGGTCTACGAGCCCCTTCCCACTTCAGTTGGCCCACTTCAAGATTTGTACCAAAATATGCCTTTATAAACTAAGCATGACAAAACTATTTACTTCTAAAACAATTTATTTTCTCAAAAACATTTTAGATACACTCTAGTCGTAAAAAATACATATTTGAAATCACTCAGACCTATAACTAATAGAACATCTGAACAAGCGAATAAATGCGCGAAGTTAACAAAGTAACAATTGAAATATTACCATTGGGTAACATCACCTTTATTTTGGTGTAAAACAATCCCATATTTCTTGAAGCTTTTGTCTCAGTTCGGTGATTGTACGAGCAGGATGTTGTCGTAGAACCTTTTTCATCTCGTGCCACAAAGTTTCAATAGGTGACAGATCTGGACTGCTAGAACCCATTTCAAAAGTGGTACATTATTTTCTTCCATCCATTTTATAGCCTTTTTTGAGGTATGGCACGCTGAACCATCTTGCTGAAACACAAAATCTTGGCCGGATGTCAAACATTCTTCCATCACTGGTAAAAGCGATTCTTCTAAAATTGCCAAATATTTGTTTGTATCCACATTTCTCACTGCAATAACTCTACTGCGACTGTCACCAACACAAACTTCGAATCGGGCATCATCACTCCATTGTATTGCACACCATTGTTGAGATGTCCATTGTCTATGTTCTTTAGCCCATCTAAGCCGATTTTTCTTTTGCAGAGGAGTTAATAGTGGCTTTTCTTTGGCCTATAAAAAAGTTGTGCTTTAGGATTTTTACTTCACTATTTTTATAAGAAAACTTAACTTGCAAGTGCTAAATCCCAGTTTGTGGGCCTCTCTATGAGTTGTGGACCTTGAAATTCTCCTTCCAACAGCGTCACTCCACAGAGCACTTAATTGTAAATAATTCGCACGCCTTCTTAATGCTCTTCGGTCGGCATTTGTGATATTACTTTTTTTCACATATCGTGGTTTAATATTAACTGAATCAGTTACGTTATATCTTCTAACAATATCTCTCACACTGTACCGCGATAAGTCTAACAAAGTTGCAATTTCTGAATTTGATTTCCCAGAATTAAAAAAATTAATTATCAGTAACCGAATTTTCTCACTACTTAATAACCTTTCCTCTACCCATTTTGAACACCTTAACTACCCAAAACTATTTTAAACGTATTCTGACAGTTGTGATTAATAAAAACAATTGTCATGGCTTTTATTTTTCACAGCCACCTATGCATTATAGACTTATTTTGCATTGAAATGAAAATAGGGTGATATGCTGCAAATTTGATTAGGGAGTGATAAAGTTTTCTACTATATATTATCAAAATATTCATTGTTAATATTTTAAACCTATAACACCCTGCTACATTTTTATTATTTGTGTTTTATAAGAAAAAAAACTAAGATTCCAATAGTTGGGCCAACTGAAGTGGGAAGGGGCTCGTAGTCGTAGAGACAGACGAAACGGGAAGCTTGCGGGCTGTGGAAGAATGGAGTACATGAAAAGATTTAAATGTTGAACCACGCAAAATAAAATGACTATTAAACGAAACAACGTTTTCAATATAGCTTACGCATTGATAGAATTCAAACCAGGAAAGTACATGGATAAGACATATGACATTTTAGAGATAGTAAACTCTGGAAAAATTTTGTTTTGATGTTTCTATGTATGTATTTATTTGTCGCACTTATCGCACAAATCAATTTTTTTTCGGTACTCTGTTTTCGAACTTCAGCTTGTCAAAAATAAGGTACGATGAGTTTGATAAGATTCCGTCATTGTCACTGTGAGACATTCAAAGAATAATTTTGAAAAGATAGAACGTGTGTGGTGAATTCTAAGGCTGCTTTTCTCGGGAAATAATCAAAGGTAAGTTTAGTTGTTCCCAATGCATCGTATAGATTAAGATCTCTTTGGAAGCACAACCGTACATTTTTTTAGCTGCTCACCTTGCACAAAATCTTGCAGCTGCTAATGGTAATAGGTAGGATATTTATCACATAGGTGGTGACACCACGATCGAAGGAACTATCAGAGGCTGTCGCATCTCTATGAGATATGTGTATACAGAGTGTGAAACTTCAGCGAGAATGGTGCTTCTCTAGATGCGATCTCAATGCTTGCTCCTGCGCTTTGAGTAATCAGTAACCCAAACCCACATCTTTTCTGGATGAATTCATTTCGAATTATTGGAGTTCAGATCATTCCCGAATTCTTTTAATTCCTAGAACCTACTGTCACAGCACTCAGTCAAAAACACGGATATGTTGATGCTAAACCGTGGGAAAATGTATATTTTCCGCTATCTGTTGTATCTATTTAATCGGCGTGAGACAAGGTAGATTCCTATCGTGGATTATCTTTATCTTTTTTTCGGTATTATTTCTTTATCTACTTCTGATATATACAAAACTGCACATATAAAAGTACATCTCATTAGCATGGACATGTACTGCATTGTAGAAACTCTTATTTGATTTATGAACTTAAAAACAGGAAATAACTGAACTTTATAGCTTCATACGATTAGTGTAAGTTCAGCTGTTTGACTACTTAACATAGCTGAGAGTATTGATGGTAAGTATAACTTATTTCTACAAATCTATTAATCCAGTCTTTTTGAGCTCCACTTCCACCACGCTCATAGATTGTTAGAAAGTTGGAAAAATATAGATATAATGTTTTTAATGATTTGAAACCTTTCTAGGTTTTCTGTCGATACCTAAACTGTCACTTCATCATTATTCAGAAATGAAGAAGCACTGCATTACATCACTTCCAAAACTTGAAAATTTTAAAATAGTTATAGCTGATTTGCCCACTACTAGGACAAAAATAATAATAATAATTGAGATATTTAAAAAAAGTAATGTTGATGTATCTCGATCAAGTTATGATTATATGACTTTTCATTGGGATGTTATGGATATAATTTTCGTATCCATTTTAAGATAAAACCACCAATCCCAAACCGCAGATAAGTGTTACACTCCAAGGTTAGTTATTTATGGTCTTGTAAGTACCTTTATACCCAACTGGCTCAATAATGTTTACTAGTCAGATAAATTAAGCTATGTAATTATCTCACAACATACTCTTTTTCACAAAAAAACACTCAAATAATGAACCATTTGGAGGTACACAGAAAGCACGCTATCATAGTGAAACCCACAGGCAAAATGGATGCCGGTAAATGGGCCGGCTCAGGTCCGCTTGTCGCTCGGGGTCACACGCACATGCGCCGTAACCGAAAATATTTAATGAATATTATCTAAATTATGGAGTTTTAATATTTTCTATCGATTGAAAAGTAAATATTTGAAGAATATTATAAAAGAAATGTTGTATTTAAAATATTTAGAAGATATTGAATAAATACATAATAAAAATATTACATCCAAAATATTTATTAAATATTTGTTTAAGATAAAAAATATTTAAGTAAGATAAAAATATTGAGTAAATATTTAATGAATATTTCGGAACATGGAAAATGTAATGCTCGGATTTGTGCTTATGTGTTAGTATGAAATAATTATATTGGCATGCGAATATAAGCACTTTTAGTCAATCAGATCAATCCGATGTTCGCCCATTTTAACAAATTTTTCCGACACCTGTTTCAATGTAACCTCAATGTCAAGTCGTAACTTATACTGAACTGTCTGTTCACCTTTTCGGGGTGGCTCCCCTCCAGCCCCTCCTCCACCGCCACTGCTCATTGCTTAATTATGCACATGCATGTTTTGACCACGGCCTAGAATTTATTAGATGTCGTAAAGAGATCTGTTGCCAAATTTGATTACATTAAAAAAGAACCATTGATTCTCAATGGATAGAGCCACTTGTCGGGCTCTTTGTTTATTGCTACCATATACTTTGTAGATTAGGAACTGATTTCCCATACCAGAGGTTAGCAACCACTAATTTAAACGTTTCTTCATCTTTCTCGATCAGAAAATTCTACATCACTCATGTTAGTCCAATCCTTCCACCACCCTTTCCGCTAAACAGGTACTGTAGATGAACACAAACTTTTATCATATCTATCAGCAATGCCGATGATTCATATCATAAAGTTTCACATGGCAAAAGTTCTACCGTGTATTTGATAAAATCTAATCGTAGTTATTATACATGAGAAAAGTGAATCAGAGAGATTATCAGTGTGGGAAAATGGAAAAAATTATCAGATGTTGTTACATTTGCAATTTATCATCAATTGTGAAGTATTGTGTAGGTCAGTTTAGCTCAATTACAAATCTAATAAAGTCAGTGGAAATTATTGTTTTTAAATTAGTAATACTGCACATTATTTACATGCAGATTAATGCATTGTTGTGCGTGCATGGTTCCACTACAGTCTACTGTGTCTTGTAGTCTAATCATATTAGACGAAAATACCCCTGGTTTTGCGAAATAATTGTAAAGTCTGTTTTTATTGCTGCAAGTTGTTCAAGGGGGTATTCAAGACATGGACGCATAAAATAGGTCCACCAATTTTTGTGGGAAAACTTTGGTTAGAAGAAAAAACGTAACCTTTGTCTTTCGCATAAAAATAACATTTATCTTTCTGAATGATTTGTAATTCATATCGGCAAGGTAAGCACGTGTATTTTGCTATTAAATGCTCTTTGAACGAACCTTGTATATAGCTCACTAAGCTAGAAGTGATGGCCGGAAAACAGGTGTTTTGGAATAAGGAATTAGAAATTCTCAAAAAACTACTTTACCAATATATTCCAATTTTGTTGTTGTTATATAGAAGTATGAATCCTACGGATTTGGAGAATTTCAAGCAGTTGCATGAAATTATCGTCGCATTACCAACAATTGTCGAAACCTGCATTTTGCCTCGTTTTTCGGCCATAACATTTTTGTTATTAGTCTGATCTTCTTACGTGTGGTCTCATTATGTAGGTCTCATAAATACCTAAAAATCTCATTTAAAAAGTTTTTTCGTTAGTGTCAACACTTTCGATTAAATCCCAAAAATCACGTTTTCTCATTCTTTGTTGTCAAATAAAAGGTTTTTACATACCCGCTTGAACTACTTGCATCAATAAAACCAGACTTTACAATTATTCCGGCGTAACTTGCTAATATGATTAGACTATTAGTAGTTAGAAGTCTGGGGAGCCAATTGTGTATAATAAAGCATACAGTGCTTTTGAGAGAGTCCCTTTACTTATTTTTTAAACCGGTCAAGTTAGCAAGCTGAGATTTAGGATGATGACATTGACGCACGAAAACTACATTTGATGTAAAAATAACAGTCGAACATTTCAAGATGTACCATTCTTTTAAACCGAGTGGGAGCTACGTAGTATCTTATTTTCAAGTTCCTTCTGGGACAAGGTTGAGCGTCAGGTTGAGGTTATAGACTACTGTTAAAAATCTTCAAAATGAGGTATCACACGACCGCCCATTCTGCTTGAAAAATGTGTCAAATTGGCGTCCAGATGACGTTTTGGAGTACCCAAAGAGCAGAACTACATGAGGGGCTGTACTGACTTATCTCTCAATAGTTCTAAAATATTCCAAAATATAAAATTCCATTGTCAAACTGACACAATGAGAATGACAGGATGCAATTCAAAATGGCGTTATTATTTATCTCGGAGAGAGAAATGCTATTTCCCAATGAGGAGTTGCGGTTACTAATTATCATTTCTCGAGTTAGTAGTGCAAAAAATATAGTACTCATGCATCAGTTTCATGATCGCAAATTTAAGCTTGCTAACTTCACCTGTACCAGAAATAAGTAGAGGGGGGGCTTTTTGAAAACTATTTTATCATAGTAGTACCCAAAGATTTCTCAATGGGCAACGTCACTTGTCGCAACATTCTGCCGTTGTTACCATATTCTTTTCCGTAGATTTTCAGAATAATTTAGAGAGTAAAGCAATTTTTACAAACTTACTTGTCTCGTACTTTGCAGGATTATCCAACACCGGTCGCTCCTTCAAAGATTTTTCTGTCGCCATCGCAAATCAGCAGATGCTTCTTATGCAAAGAATACCTTTCTGTTGAACCAATAACAAAAACTCCTGATTCAGAATACATATGCGGAAGATGTCACACTCAATCTGAAGGCAATATTGCTGACTGCTACAATGCTTCAGGTCACCTGTTTCTGCCTTGTAGATACGACATCCAAGGTTGTAAGACGTTTATTAAATATGGGGATGTTTTATGGCATGAAAACAGATGCAGATTTAAATCGATCACATGCCCTGCGGTTGGATGTGATTCAAAAATTGCTAGGACAAACATGTTGCTACATTTTAGGAAAATGCATCAAGAGCTTATCTTGACAACTAGGGAGATATCATTATCAACACTCAGTAGATTTGAAAATAGGCTTTATGTCCATGACGATCAAATTCTATTAGTTCAAACAAGAATCTCAGACACGTTTTTATATATCAGACTTACAAAGGTCCAAGAAAAACATATTTACAGTACGAGATTATTTTACCGAGTGAAGTTGCTTGACAAAAATATACCTGTCCCTTTATATGTTTGTAAAGTACCTGTAACTGAAGATATGCTCAAGCTCAACTTGAAGCTCCTAGATGCGCAAGTATACTTTGACATTTATGACAGAAGATATGAGAAGTTAACACGCAACTTCACCAGTATACCTTTGTCTAAGTTGAGGTGTACTATTTGTCAGTTTTATACTTTACCAACTTCTTACACATGTACAAAAATGCACATCTTTTGTGAAACATGTGAACAAAGGCTGCAAATCTGCAATATATGTCAAACGCCTTTAAAACAAGACAAAGTCTTCTCACTCAAATATATTGGAGCATTTATCAGTATTCCTTGTTGTTATAGATATTTAGGCTGTAAGTTTGGAGGAACGCCACAAGATGTCATTAAACACGAGCGAACATTTCATGATTTTAATCCAACCGAATATCAAACCGTTAATCCTGGTCAAGAGATCTTGTTAGATTTGAGCCATGACAGCTTCGAAGAAACATATTATAGTTATTGTCAAGGAATGTCGATCAAATTTGTGATCAAGTATACAAAAGGTATTAGAATGACAACTTGTGTCATGGTTAATGATCAACTAGACGTACGTTTGAAGTATGACTTGGAACTATCCACTGAAAGCCGAAAGCTGGAGTTCGAAGGTCAGATTGTTGGTTTATGTTTGCAAAATGGACCGGAATGCTCAGTTAGTGTGCCTATGGAATTACTCAAAGATATCATGGATAGTTGTGGGGGAGCAAAACTTATATTTAGACTGATTGCATATCGCTGACGAATCAGAACAACAATACTTATCACTGCAGTTTATGCAGTTTACTGTGATACAGATAGTTTTTTGTTTATATCTGTATTTAAATAAAAATTGTAATAACTACCTCGTTTGATTGTGTTACCCTAAACGTATAAGCGTGAAGGGTTTTTCAAAGTTCCTTAGCATTATTATGGCGGTTACTATAAGCACCTCCATACATTACATGCATGTCTGCCATTTCCTGAATAGTGTGCCATAACATTTTTTTAGCAAAAAATAATAAGTCAATTTTTCCCAGTGACATGCAATAAAATGGGTTTTATTTTTTTCTCAAAAACGAAGTGAGATACGAATAAAATACAAGAGACAAAGAAGTTGTATTTTTAGATGCTTAATCAAACAATGAATATTAAAGTTACAAAAAAGACAGTGGCGTATATTTCTTTCCATAATATTCGCTAAGATGCCCTCCGGGACGCCACTGGACCAAATAATTTTAATCTATTTAGGGCTAAATTAGCCTTTTAATGCAACAAATCAGATATTAATAAATAGAACATTTTTAAATTTATCACCTTGTATATCCGGATCCATGTTTGTCGAAACTTTTTTCATATTTTTTAACAAGGAATCACGCTCTCAAATATCTCCGTCTATTTTTCGAAGAACCTGTATATTACACCATGCCTAACTCAAAGGCTGGATCCACCCTGAAGCCCCCCAGAACTTTTTTCTAGATACGCCAGTGGTAACTACTGTGAAGAAGCTGGGATATACGTTAAAGGTAGGGAGTATGTTTTGATATCTATAGTCTGGTACAAAACGAAATAACACATTGTATACTTCTGCTAAAGTAACACGCCTTTGAACACGGTGCGCTCCTATTTTGCCGATATAGAGACACATCTCCTTAGCAGTGACTTACGATGTGTTATGTTGCCCTCTTCCGTTTTGGCACCCGAGTATAGCCTGGTTACTTCGTACAAGGAGTTGGCTTCATTTACCTGGGGTGATAGAGTCCCGACTACACGATTGACGCTTGATGTCAACTTGTTATAAGCATACCAAAAGGTATATTGAACTCTGTACATCGAAAATTACGAATAATTTATCTAAAGTTCTACTTACTTACTTACTTTAGAAGTTCAAAATGGCGCCAATTATTATGTATATTATTATGTTCGGCCTATATCCAAACCCAGCATCATAAGACCTAGATTTGAAAAAAATGACCAAAGAAATTGCATGTAAGATATAGTTAACCTCCAAGTAGGTTTCTAATAGACTGAACATAAAGAACATTTTTATTTTTTTTTAATATACAGTGGAGTAATTTGAGGAAGGCTACTACATCAAATTACTAAAGTGGGACAAATGAGCATGTTTTAAAAACAGTTGTATTACAAAAAAAAAACATAATGGCTCGGGTATATTTGAAGAAATGAAATAGAAACTTGACTATATATACCTGAGTAAAGATTTTTTGGAATGAATTTTTGTTTGCACCTTCACATATTTGTAAATGAGATAAATAATCACTGGTGCATTTGTTTCACTATCAAATATGTGTGACAATGATCTCTACTGCCGGTCACACACTATCGGGTACACCTGACAGGTACGCCTGAACAGTTACCCCTGTCAGGTGTCCCTGATACTACCAGGAGCACAGACACTCTTCATGTAGATCTGTCGAGTTTCTCAGTTCACTTCATGGATTCTCCAGCAGATAATCAACTCTTTCTCGCCCCATTTTTGAGAAACGTAACAACAGACGGATGAAACGCAAACAATGGTGTAAGGACTGGTTGAAGAGAAGAAATAAATTTACTCATATCAATCTCCTTAATGAATTAGGTCATGAACCATCTGGTTATAACAATTTCCTGCGCATGAACGAATAAGTGTAGAACGAGTTGCTGTCACTTCTATCCTGCTTGATTAAAAAGAAAGATACACAAATGAAAGCAGCTATATCCTCACACGAAATACTGACTGCTCCTTTCGAACATTGGATCTCAAACTGTTGATTTTTTTTTAACAATTGTCTCGTTTGCATCTAGCTCTATTTCCTTCAATTTATTCGCTAATTTCCTGTATGCAGCATCTCTCTTGTCTCTATTACGATAGTCATTATCTTTCACTTTCCACAAGCAAAGTTTACTTATATAAATTTCAATAAAATGACCAAGAACTTCATCATTCATAATTTAAACTGTCAACATAATGATTGTTAAATACTGAGACCTCATCAGGTTTCACCGCCACACACACATCAAGTCTACTCGCCTGACGGCAAGAACAGGTCACCTGAGAGGATAGTAAAGCCGGCCACTCACGTACCGGTAGACCTAGCAGGCACACCTGTGCAGGTATACCGAAGACCTGACAAGCCCACACACGCTATGGTAAAATTCTAGAATTTGTTCGGTCTAGTAATGATGGCGTCGAGAGATGACGATGTATTGGCAGTGCTAGGTCTCGTATTAGTTTTAAATAAACGTGAAAAGCAAAAACGAGGAAAATGGTGCAAAGATTGGTTGCTAAAGCGAAAAAATTATAGTCATGTTAATTTATTGAACGAGTTGAAATTTGAACCTAAAGATTTCCAAAACTATCTACGAATGGATGAGGCAACATACTTAAAATTACTTTCTATGATTAGTCCTTTTATTACAAAGAAGGATACTGTAATGAGAAATTGCATTTCACCTCATCAGAGATTAACTGCAACTCTAAGATTCCTAGCAACAGGAAGAAGTTATGAAGATATGAAGTATTCTACAATTATTTCACCTCAGGCTCTCGGAAAAATAATTCCCGAAACATGTGCGGCTTTGTATAAAATCTGTGCAAAGAATATTTGAAAGTAAGTAAAAAACAAATTATTATTTTTCAAGAAGTATTTATTAAACATTATTATTTTAATAATAACATTACGAATAGGTGTTATTTTTTTATTATTGTTTTTTGTATTGTCGCATATCGAAAAACTTAATTTTTTGTACTTAATCAGTGGCAGTGAAGTTGGTAATACAAGAAGCAACAGATGTATTGTTTAATTCTGTAAGCACTACATTAACTTCAGACGTGTGTTGGTTTTCTTGATATTGAGAAGAATGTTGTGCAGAATTGATCTGTGAGAATTGCTGGGAATATTTATAATTACATAGTTCATTTGCTTCTGAGTGAATGCCTTGCATATAATTTGGACTTGGAGTAAGGGTACTAATAATAAGGCTGGGAGTGGACGAATATGATGGGGAACTTGAAACCGACTGATGAGAAAATTTAACTGGCTGATATTGCTGCATGCTTCGATTTTTGGCATTAAACATTTCTTGCATGTTAACGCAACTATGTTGGAGTGTAAGATTGCCAAGTTCTGCGTCAAACATAACGTCGTTGATTATTTTTCTGCAATTAGGCTCTGTCTTTTATCCATTTCTCTCAGTTTAATAGCAACACTTTTCCCGAACACGTCGAAACGGCCTTCCTCTATACGTGGACGCTTGAAATGTTCTTGCACAGTAGTCAAAACATCCTTGGCCAAAGAATCTTGATTTTGCTTTCCTGGCCTTGATCGAGGGGTATTCATTGTGTTACTTTTTCTCTTAGAACACGCGGCATTTTCATTTTGTATTGACGGCTCCGTATCGTCTGCTGTAATAGGCTCTTGAGATGGAGAACCAGCGTCATCATTTCCTCGTACTGATTCAATCTGAAATAATAAAACGTTACTATCGTTTGAATAATATTACTTTTTTGGATTGCTATTGTCTTCATTTGTAATTTTCCTCTCAAAGTTTCAAAAAATATATATGCGTAATCGTTATCAAGTCAATAATATTCACATTATTAGTATTACGATTAGAGAGAGTTAATTGGGTAACTATGATTACTGCTTGGCTTGTCTTAACTTGATTGCGGTTAAAGTTGCATATCCATATAAAAATATTGTGATCAAAAGAACAACATTGTCTAAAATTGCTAAACATTAATATTTTATAGTCTTTTTTCAGTTTCCAAAATGCCAGGAAGATTGGAAAGAGATAGCGGAATTATTTGAAGCACGATGGAACTTTCCACACTGTTTGGGAGGAATCGACGGCAAACAAGTTGACATCATTCCGCCAGCTGGAGGTGGATCTGAATTTTTCAATTATAAAGGCCGAAACAGTATGGTACTTTTAGGAATTTTTAATGCCAAGTATCTATTTATTTTAGCAGATTTTGGAACCAATGGAAGAGTTTCAGATGGTGGTGTCCTCCAAAATACAAAATTTTTCGAAATGTTGACAAAAAGTGAATTACATATTCCAACCGAAGAACATGTCAAAGGAACTAATAGAAATCTGCCGTATGTTTTTATCGCTGACGATGCTTTTGCTTTATGGAATGACATGATGAAACCTTTTCGACAAGCGGACTTGACCTCGCAAGAAAAAAAAATTTAATTACAGATTATCTCGAGCAAGGCGCATCGTTGAAAGTGCGTTTGGAATATTGGCTTCACGATTTCGTATATTTCATACTCAAATTAATGTAGAACCTAATAACATTGTTAAAATAGTAATGGCTATAGTCGTGCTACACAATTTTTTAATACAAAATTCACCAAGATCGTATTCACCTCAAAAATGTGTTCAACAAGAAAATGATGACGGAACCATCATCACTTATGGATACAATACACAAAATTCTAACATGGAAAATTTAGAGCAAGGAAACCGCGAAAATATCAATGATGCAGCAAAAAATGTTAGGGAAAACTTTGTGCATTATTTTAATCGTGAGGGCAGGGTACCATGGCAAACGATTTTATTAAGTAAATACATAATAGATATGAATAATATAAATAATAATAAACATGAATAATAGTTAATTGTGTTTGAGTTTCTTTTTTATTGATATTCCCACGTGTAAATAATTTTATGAAAAAAAATATTATTATTATAATAATAATTTTACTAGATAATTAAACTTTTTGAATATTTTATTAATTTACCTCATAGAAAGTCTCCTCTTCTGTATCCAAGTTTGATGTCGAATTTCTTGGCGTTTCTTGGTTACCAAGAAAATCAAACAAATTATAGTACCACAACTTGGGATGGTAAACTTCATCTGCCGATGCTCCAGACGTTAGCGAATCTTCATATTTTTTCTTTTCTTTTCTTACATTACTGCGTAGATTATTAATTTTTTACAACCGCATTTTTATCCACGTTAGGATCCATTTCCTTTAGCTTTTCGGTTAGTTTCTTATAAGCTGCCTCTCTTTTGTCCCGATCATGGTATTCTTTGGCCTTAATTCGCCATAAACAAGGCAGAAGTTCATAAATTTCTATAAATTCAATAAGCACTCTTCGTTGGTCGTCAGCACTTATTAACGCCATTATGAGTTGGCACACACGTTCCGGTACAACGTACGGCAACACTCCGGCACAGGTCGACCGAATCGAGTTTCAATTCTGCTCCGGTTGCCTGTACATGTTCTCTGAACTGAACAGGTTTGCTCACTCACACGTTGCGGTAAACCTGTACAGGCATACCTGTCAGGTCTACCGGAACGTGAGTGGCTGGCTTTATTCTCGCCACACCCTATCGGTACACCTGACAGGTATAACTGTTCAGGTGTACCTATCAGGTGTACCTTCGACGAAGATATCCAGTGGAGCGACAAAGTCAAATATCTGGGGATCGTATTTGACAAGTCCCTCACCTGGAAAGCCCACATAGAAGCTGTCATCGCAAAGACCAGAGCAGACATGGCTCAACTCTATCCATTACTGGGTAGACACAGCCGGATGCCGCTAGCGACCAAGCTACGGCTGATCAAGGCCATCGCCAGACCTCAGCTCGCTTACGCCTCCGCGGTCTGGGGGTACGCTGCCCCCAGCTACCGCAAGCGACTTGCTGCTCTAGAGATGAACCTACTCCGGATCGCCACCAGTGCACCATCCTACGTAAAAAACTCAACCTTGCGTAGAGACCTGCATTGGGACACCATTCACGAGTACATGAGGAAAAAAGCGGAGAAGACCTTCTAGACAGCTCAGGACCACCCGAACGAGCAGCTACGATTCCTCATGGACTACGATCCGGACGAGAGGCCACCAGGTACCCTAGACCAAGGTCCCAGTTGGCACCCGCTAACTGGAACCTTGACTAGGAGACTAGGAGAACCCGCGGTTGCTCCCCCCCCCCCACAGCGTGGATGCAGAGGACCAGGAACCACCGGGACCAGGACCCACCGGGACCAGGACCAACCAGGACCAGGACCCGCCACGACCAGGACCCACCAGGACCAGGACCCTTCAGGACCAGGACCAGGAACAATATATAGGTAAGAGGACATGAAACTCTTGATTTTTCGAAAACAAGAGTTTCAAGAGAACCTAGCAGACCCTCTATCGATGATCGCTTAACGACATCGATAGAATGTGCGAGGTAAAGGGAACCAACCCGGCGTTCCCAGAGACTGAAACACATGAGGACACGTTGTAGCAGACCGCAGGTCACGCACAACACATGGCCTACCGAGACGCTGATGAGTCGGGCCACGCGGAGGTTAGGGTTTAGTGGATATTAGGTGGTCTCCTCAAGACAACCTGGAGTCCCACACACGCCGTAGCTCGGGCTATGGTATGGTGCGTAAACGCATTCCCCCCTCACCAAAAAAAAAAAAAATAAATAAATATTGCGGGAGTCAGAAATCTCTTAATAAAAACGTCTTCAATATTTACAGCCAATCCCGTCCTACATACATACAAATAAGTTTCTGAAAGAAAACGAAATTTGAGCAGTTTTTATTTATTCCTGTTTTGTTTTTTACGTAACTCCGCCACCACTGGATCCATTTTTAAAATCCAGCATTTTCGTCCGCGGCTTAGTAGCAGCCTTGTGCCAAATTTCGTTCAGCGAGAGAGAGAGATAGAGAGAGCGACAGATAGACAGGGCATCTGAAGTGAGTGACCGAAAAATCATATTTCATTTCCCAGATGTTTCGCGATTACAATACTTCCTCTCCAGTTGGCGTGGAAGTAAACATTTAAATTGATCTTGTTTAGCTTTAGCAGGTAAGCTTTCGCCGTCCGTACAATATTTGTTTATCTCATCGAAGCAGTGATTATCTCACCTGATATTTTTCAGTGCTTGTTTTTCTACATAACAGCATGCAACAATAAGAGCTCATCACCTTCATGCTTCGCGCCTTAATCGACAACCGCTGGCAGAATAAGGTGGATTACATAAAACACATTTTCTTTCAGCGTTATTGTGCAACGTAAAGCCTGCGTCACATTATTATACAATGAGAGGATTTTCCAGTGACACCGCGATCCATAAAAGAAAAAGTTCGAGTCGCTGCAATGTAGGGCAAGGGAAAATCAATTCCACTCACACTCCATGGTAACAGATTCATTATGAGTATCTTTGACAAAGGAATATCGGGTGCATACGGATGCTTTATACTGGCATCCTACTTCTGGATGTGTTGAAGATGCGGCACAAGGGCCTCTATGAACTGATCCAAAAGGCCCTCCGCTTCTGGCTCCTAAAACTTTTGAAGTTCTCTCTTGAAGGTAGGGAATTCCGTACCAAAATTAAGGGTCTGTCAACAAGTGCCGAAATCCCTCAAAGTACTCGCCTTAGACCATTCATTTATTCGCTTCTTATTCATGGACTTTTGCTCCAGCAATTGAAAAGTATATTTCTATGTTGATGACACTGCTCTAATGGTCCAGTAGTGTTCCGGGAATCTGGTTCACGAAAGGCTGAAAAGTGTGGTGGACGAGGTATTGGAATCGGAGAATCAGTGCGAAAACTAAAAAACGTAGCGGCGCCCTGAATCGATAAAAACCTACCCTAAGCTATGAAGAATCTCAAAATTAAGTTTGATAACCGAAGTTCGGTTATACAGGATGGTTATTAGGCCAGCGATCACTTACGCATGTGTGGCTCGTTGCCTATTCTGCAGGTTTTGAACAGAGCCTTGCTCACAATCACTAACGATCCATGGTGTGTCTCTAAAGAGACCCTTACCTAAGACACTTCATCAAATAACATGCAAAGCTACCTTATAGCCAAGCGGAATCGCATAGCAACCCTTTGTTACGTGAGCCAGTAGACTACACAGTTCGCAGGCTCACAAGACCGCGGCTCGCACTGTGAACAAAATTAAAATCATGCAACTTTAGGTCTAACCAAAATTTCATTTTTCACAACCAATCTCTAAATTCATTTTATTAATAATTTAAAATTCCCTAGTATTAATTATCAATGTCAAGGCACCCCTCAAGCTGACGCACATCCTCCTTCCTCCCTTTCTCTCTTCTTCCGCGATTGCTCACTGACGTCTTTGGTGTCTGGCCAACCAGGCTTGACAGACATACTGGCCTACGATATTTTAACCAAGAGCAGATTACCTACAGACTGCTCTGACAGACAATGACGAATAGAAGATAAAGCTGTGGAGTAACCCACTTGTAATGTATAAAGATCCCAATCCGATAATTGGTTGTAGTGGATCCTCTAAACGATCAATGCTCTTCTAGCAATATTTGGCTATAGCTGTAACACAGTCAACATATGCTCACATATTACAGCATATGGCTCGGCTATGGCTATATATCTCGTTCAAATTTCCAATATTGCCTGCAATGTGCATACACATACACATTTTAAAAGCATTAATCAGAAGAACTAAAAAATATTGCCGCTTGTTGCAGTTAGATAATGCAGTGAAAATATTGTAATAAACCTCTTCCTCCCCTGGTAAAGATGGGATGACGGCTGCTGTACTTAAAAACTGCGCTTCAGCACTGGCCCTACCATTAAGCTTGATATTCACATCGTCTTTTAGATCTCATACCCTAGCCTCATGCTGGCTTAGTGCTTCTGTTACCCCTGTATTCAAAAAGGGCGACAAATCCTCCGCTAAAAATTATCGACCAATAAGTCTCATTCCTATCGCCGCCAAAATAGCTGAAAGAATCATATTAGATAAGCTCCTGTCATTTGCTTTCGAAAATGACCTTATCCCTAAGAATCAGCATGGATTTCTCCCTGGTCGATCAATAATGACCAACCTTCTCCACTCTCTCAACGATTGTACTCAGTATCTGGACACAAAGACTCCTGTTGATATAATCTACTTAGATTTTTCTAGGGCTTTCGATCGCGTACCACATAGAAGGCTTCTGTTTAAGTTGGAATGTATGGGAATAAGAGGTGAGTTGTTACTGTGGATTAAGGCTTTTCTCACCGGGAGGACTTTCTCTGTGCGCGTCAGTGATAGCCAGTCTCACCTTCATCATGTAGCAAGTGGAGTTCCTCAAGGCTCTGTCTTGGGGCCAGTGCTGTTCCTTCTGTATACAAGTGACCTGCCCACATTGATTTCCTCCACATGTTCAGCTTATGCCGACGACACCAAGATTTACAATACTGTCGTAAATTCTGCTATGCTTCAACGAGATCTTGATATTGTTTGTCAATGGTCAGTCAGTTGGCTTTTACCCTTAAATCTAACTAAGTGTTGTGTCCTTCACCTCAGGAAGACAAATCCGCGATTTACATACAAGATCTCTGACCACAACATCGAAGCAGTTTCCAGCCACACTGATCTGGGCGTTGTAGTCATCGATCGTCTTTCCTGGTCAGAGCATATTCACCACGTTACATCAAAATCCAAGAAACTTCTATACATGCTGGAGAGGTCTTTCAAAGGATCCGATGTCAACACTTGCGCCTACATTTACAAGGCATTCGTGAGGCCAATTCTTGAATTCGCTGGCCCGGTATGGGACACTGTGCTTCTGCGCGATATAAATCTCGTCGAATCAGTACAACTTCGGGCTGCTCGTATCCCTTTTGGAGCACGAAGACCAAGCTATGAACATCGCCTTGGATAATTCAACCTGACCTCATTCTCTGAGCGAAGACTTCGTGGCGATCTTATAGTTATGTTCAGGATACTTCATGGTTTGATGGGCACCAACCTCATGCATCTATACCGTCTGTCGCGCAGCAATCTACGCGGACACAGCTTCAAACTGCATAAGGAGCCATTTAAAACAACAGTCCGACAGTGGTTTCTTCCCAACCGCATATCCAACACCTGGAATAGTTTACCTAAATGTGTGGTTGGTGCCACTTCAGTTAATAGCTTCAAAGTGCAGTATGATAGCTGGAGGAGTGTACAAACTTTATAGCTATGAACTGTCTTTTTTATTTTTTATTTTTTTCTATTTGATGTATTTGTGTTACGTGTCCGTACACTATATTTACTGCATGAGCTTATAGTACTGTGTACTCTGCTCATCTCAATTATCATAATAATAATAATAATAATAATAATAATAATAATAAATATTGACACAAAATAAGCAATCGAAAAACGAGAAATGAATCTGGAGTCGGCGAGCTGTGGTCATGTTTGATATTCATGTGGCACTAACATGCGCAAAACTTTTGCATCATAAATCTGATTTACATCTTTACGAATGACAGCAATTTGCATTCAGGCAATCAAAGTACCAGATCGATCTCTGTGATAGAGTTGAATATCGGTTTCCTACGAAAGAAATGGATATTATTTTAGAAATAATTTTGTGCAGCATAGAAGCGCATATACATTTTCTTGTGTGTCCAGAAGGATCAACTTCCATTGCGCTATGACATTACTCTGCGCCTAACCTTTGCAACCTGCTGGTCTTTATTACGGGGGCGGTTCAATAAGTACCCGTGTTTGACGAAAGAGGGCGTTCCTGAGGGAAGTTAATGTTGTCATCGTGTGCTGTCATCTGTCAACCGACGACCCAACAAATTTCAGACTGATTGATAGGTTAGTTTGGATTTGGCAGCTATTCGAGTAACAAGAAAAAGAGCAGTATCGTTCGGTAATTCGCTTTTTGTTTTTGAATGGGAAAAAATGCGAGAAGATACAAGCAAAGTTGGATGCTGCTTATGGGGACACTTCGGCAACTATGACCACAGTTAGTTATTGGTTCAACGGATTTAAACGTGGACGTACATCAGTTTTTGATGAAGATCGACCAGGACGCCCGGGAGACGTGGTTACCGAGGAAATCATTCAAAAAGTCCACGACATGACTCTCGCTGATCGACGAACGAAAGTGCTCGAAGTAGCAGAGGCCGTAGGAGTGTCGTCCGGAACGGCAATCAATATTAACTGTTAACTTCGAAGCAGTGTTTAGAGCAATTTAAGCGAAATCCGAAGAAGTTTTTGCGTCGAGTTGTCACCGTCGATGAAACCTGGATTCATAATTACACACCAGAAACTAAGCAGCAATCAAAACAATGGATTTCTCCCGGTGAATCTGCTCCAAAGAAGGCGAAGGCGGTCCCATCGGCCAGAAGGTCATGGCGACGATTTTTCGGGATGCGAACGGCGTCATCCACGTGGATGTTTTTAGAAATAGGAAGAACGATTACTGAACAATACTGTAGTGAGTTATTGGACGGAAGTGCTGACGCTGCCCCCCGCATTCACCTGATCTGGCCCCTTCAGACTTTTACTTGTTCCCTGACATGAAGAAAGGGCTCGCGGGGGAAAAATTAAGCCCAAACTAGCAAGTCATCGCCGAGCCAGAAGCGTATATTGGAGAGTTCGACAAATCCTTTTTTTGGGGGGTGGAACGGTGGAAAAGTGTATCTTTCTAAAAGGGATTATGTTGAAGAATAAAAAGAATTTTTTTTGGAAAAAATGGTGTCTTCATTTGTAATACGGATACTTACTGAACCGCGCTCGTATATATGCGCCGAGACTTCAAACAATGAAATTTGCCAGGAAGGTCTGATGTGCCTAGATTTTCTGTCAGCAAATCAGCCGTTGACTGTGTGATTTAGGCAGTTCCCCTGTATGAGGGATGTACTCCTTTATCCTATCGTAGATGACTGCAGTTGCTGCCGTGCGGGCAGACAACCGACGCATTCGAGTAATCAAAATATGTATTGTTTAAGGAAAGCTGGAAAAAAGTATATGAGATTGATGCTGTCCAGAAGACGGCTGTTCGACTGATTACTTCCTCAAATGTTAGCTTCAATCCGGTGACAAAATTCTTTTCTACCGATATGCCAACGTATTTCGTTTCTCTAACTTCCTTTCATGATGCGGCTGTTCTTAGGTGTGCCTGACAACCAGGCAGGCTTCACCTTCTCCATCTAACCAACTCGGTACATTGAGAACTGACCATGTACAAGCACTTCTTTGTTTTCTCAGATCTACTAATACCAGACAGACCAATTTTTTTAATCCAGAGAAGTGTGGGTAGTTTGCTATTTAGACTGCTCCAGTATAAACAAAATTAAGCATGCGGTAAGTACTTACATTTTATGCACATTACGGCATCATTTCTAATACTTTTCAAACCGTGGTTGAATTTCTTCAATTTGTAGAGAGTGATTCACAAGTCGTGACAAAAAATAAAACATCATACACAGGATCGCGTTTTAAGGGGGTCCTCTTTGTAACATTTTTTCCTCGAGGGCTTCATTAAAAAGATACGGGGTGTTGAAGTTTAAAAATAAAAACAATTTTTTTATTTCTAATATCTTCAAAACCGTCACCTGGATTAAACCAAAATTTGGTATGTCCATTCACCTAAGTATTGTCCATATTCAGAAGTCTTTATTTACAATTAACGTACACCAGTGGCGGAGATACAGGGGATTAGTGGCATTATTTTTCCAAATAAAAATAGTATATCACTGTTTCGTCTGGAAACGCACAATGTTTCGAATTTTACCTTCAATTTTCTACCAATAATATCTCATGTATTTTTTCCCTAGAGTACATTGCCGCTAAAGCATTCTCATCACATAACCCGTACACAAAAATAGTATCGGCGTACTCATCATTGCTGAATTCCATTTCACAACACTCAAAAATGGAGAAAATAAACTTTTGACTTGACTTAGACAAAAAAAAAATGGTAGTGGTAACGATAACAACCGTATAACAAATAACTTTGACAAACTATCTTCTAGGAAACGTCAAGTAGGTATCAAGGCCTCCTATTTTATTTTGAAACTAATTGTATCTCGGCTCTCCATGAATGATCTAATTTGTTTTATTTTTATTTTTACGAAAACAGTGCCCTCTAGGAAAAATACAAGTATAATTTGAAAAACTGTACGTTTCGAAAAAAAAAACAGTGGCTTACTATTTTTATTCGAAAAGATAATGCCACACATCCCCTGTAACACCGCCACTGGTGCAGGATAATTTTAAGTAAAGACTTTTGAATGTGGACAATACGGTAAATCCACATACCAAATTTGAGTTCATTCCAGGTGGCGGTTTTAAAGATAATAAGAATATGTTTTTTACTTTTAAACTGTTTTTAGTGTTGATGTTTCATTTTTGGCCACGACTTGTGAATCACCCTGTATTGAGGAATGTATAATTAAAACTATACATTGATTCCATTTGCTTCACTCCAACTTCAAGGAATCACCGAAAACTAAATTAGGCCAGACGTTATTGGTTCCATTCTAAAGGAATCTGTGTAGAGTAGTCCGCGTCGTGTTAAAAAATGAGACCAAAACAGTTTTTTTGAAAAAATGCATCTTAAGAGACAGTTTAAACTTGGAGAAAATGGATCCGCTTTTGTGATGACGACACTCATGTTATCTCTAATCACTGATATTGAACAGTTGTTATATAGTAGATAATATATCATAAATAGGAGTTCCTAAAAGCTTTCGCACACTTTTTATATAGCCCAATAGTTGTCCGTAGTTCCCAATATTGTTGTAAACGATAATATCGATATAATTTGGTTACAAACTACTTTAGTTATGTGGACGGAATATTACTCATAAACAAATACGTTCTGGGAAAATCTATTTATGACATGACATTTGAGGGCACATTTCTGAAATATTAGCCATTATACAGGGTGTCCCAATTTCGACCTACATATCAAAGTTGTGATTTTTCAAATAGAATGCCTCAAATTTTATTGCATATTTGGATACACCAATTCGAAAGAATAAAATTGATATAACATACTATGGGATTTTGGCAATTAGCTACTGCGATATAAGGTGTTTTGTCTAGAAAAACCCCCCACTTCGGCAACGCCATTTTGAAATTTGGAGTGCTGAATTTTGTACCAAAAAAAACTTATACACCTCAGCTTTCATCTTGTTTGTTACTTTTTCGAATTTTAATTTTTACTCATACAGGGTGGTCGAAAACGCAAATTGTAGTTTTTCTCAAAAATTTCAAATGTATTACCCTGTATTATTGTGCAAGTTTGGATTCAATTTTTATAGGCTTTTTTTTGATACTAGACACAAGGGTTTTTACGTCTATTTTTTCGGTTATTAGCACGTCTTTTATGGACCGGCTTAATTCCCTAAATATCGCATCATCCTTGGAAACAAATAAATTGTTGATTAGTTACAAACTGTCAAAATTAGCTTTGTGAGCATTATGATTAAAAACGTGTTTGAAAATGAATTTTTCTAAAGAAATAATGGTGAATATGGTGTTCGTTTTGGGCGAAGCCCAATGAAATAGTTTCCTAGCATCTCGCCTTATATCTTGGCCTCTATATCTTGGCCTCCTAGATCACCAGATATGACACCGATAGACTTTTTTCTATGGGGCTAAAGCAAGAGGTTTATATATATATATCTATCATCGACCAAGGAAAATATGAAGGGAAGGATTAAGGATGCTTTTTTGAACATAAGGGCATGCTGAGGGATGTGCAACGGTCATTTATCCAAAGACTACGGCTGTGTATTCAACATGATGGAAATATTTTCGAGCAGTTTTTGTAGACTGTTATTAGTTTTTACGTCAAATCTGTATTCTTAGTGGAAATATAGAACTAGCCCACTGTTTGTGTTTTGTTTCCATGGATGATGTGACTTTTTTTCCTTAATTTTGGTGTTTTGTTCTATTAAAACCTTAATCTAGTGATTTTATCTAAATCAAACCTTATACCAAAAAAAGCTTATTTGAAATTGAATCCAAACTTGCACAAATATACAGGGTGGTGCATTTGAAATTTTTGAGAAAAAGTACAATTCGCGTTTTTGACCACCCTGTATGAGCAAAAATGAAAATTTGAAAAAGTAACAAATAAGATAAAAGCTGAGGTGACAAAGTTTTTTTTGATACAAAATTCCGCACTTCAAATTTCAAAATGGCGGATTGAGGGGTTGCCGAATTGGACAGTTTTTCTGGAAAAAACACCTTACATCTCAGTAGCTAATTACCAAAACCTCATAGTATGTTATATCAATATTCTTCTTTTAAATTAGTTTATCTAAATATGCAATAAAATTTGAGGCATTCTATTTAAAAAATCACTACTTTGATATGTAGGTCAAAATTGGGACACCCTGTATAATTGTCAATATTTTAGATATATGCCCTCAAAAGTCATGTATAACATCACATAAATAGGTTTTCCTAAAATGTATTTGTTTATGAGTAATATTCCGTCCACACGTAGATGGGCCACCCTGTATTATTGGAAAGGTGGATAGTAAATATACTAAGTGACATATAAATCCGAACACCCAGTTTAAATGGTTTTATTTTAATAAAAGCTGGTGAATGTATTTATCTTACTGTAAATAACAAGTGAAAAAATGTTCAGCCTTATCAGTTGGACATTCCGGTTTTTATACTGCTTTTTTTCAATTCACTAATGCTCTAAAAATGAATATTTCAGCCGCAGTAAAGAATCAACGTTGGCGGATTTTGGTTCTTGACATCCTTTACGATCGGTTACGATGCCTAGAGTACGGAGACCTGTACGATTTCGTCAACTTAGTGAGTTTGATAGGGGCCGTATAGTGGGACTTCGGGAAGCTGGACTTTCTTTTCGGGCAATTGCAGTTAGAGTGCAAAGGAGTGTAGACACTGTGGTTAGGTGTTGTCAGGCATGGCTTCGAGAAGGCCGTACGCAAAGAGCAAGGGGCACTGGACGCCGCCGTAGAACAACAGACCGTGAAGATCGCCACCTAAGATTATTGGCCTTAAGGGACCGTTTCTCCACTACCAGGTCCATTGCGAATGAATGGTTTGTAGAACACGGAAGACCTATTGGCATGCGAAGTGTTTACCGACGAATGAGAAGTTTTGCCTTGTTTTCATACCGGCCACACTGGGTCCTCCCTTTAACTCGAGAACACCGACGTAATCGCCTTGAGTGGTGCAGACAACGGTCACTCTGGGATCAGGAATGGAACAGTATTGTCTTTAGTGACGAGTCTCGATTTTGTTTTGGCATGCACGATGGTCGTGCCAGGGTTAGAAGGCGACGTGGTGAAAGGAGGAATCCACAGTTTTTTGTTGAAAGACATGTTCATCACACTGTTGGAGTTATGGTTTGGGGTGCTATAGCTTATGGTTCCAGGTCACCTTTAATCTTCATCAGAGGTAACATGAACGCGCAGCGTTATATCCACGAAGTTCTAGAACCCGATCTTTTACCCCATCTTGACACCCTGGTAGATCCAACTTTCCAACAAGATAATGCCCGACCACATGTTGCAAGAGTCACAATAGACTTCTTTCAACATAATGATGTCACATTGTTACCATGGCCACCAAGATCTCCCGACTTATCCCCAACTGAGCACGTGTGGGATATGATGGGTAGAAGATTGCTCAATTTGCAACGTCCTCCTCAGACTCTGGAAGCACTTCGAGAGGAGTTGGTGGTTGCCTGGAATGAGATACCACAGGAGGACATTGACCACCTGATCAGAAGCATGCCTAGGCGCGTTGGAGAATGCGTAGCACATCAGGGTGCATCCACACATGATTAAGGTCAAAGGGCTTTAAAGCAGTGCAATCATTTTGAAATTTTTATCATTTACTTATTATGCTTCATTAAGTACTTATACAAAATTTTATTAAAATAAAACCATTTAAACTGGGCGTTCGGATTTATATGTCACTTAGTATACTTATACATCAATCCAGAGTAGAAAGAATAAAGAGAATAAAATTTTGTTTACTTGTTACGTTTTGTTGTAAGCTTGGATCTTAATTCTAACGTCGACGACCGATGTCAGCAAGACGTGGGACTGCATTGACAAAATGATAACATGAGAAGGTATTTGCCATAGCATGGTGACAACAACGAGTTTTTAATATTCTGCTTTAGAAGGAGCATGGTATGGCCCTCCATGCTCCACATACCTTTCATTTACGTTTAAATACTTAGCAACATAGGGTCGGCTCTCTTGTAGGAACAAAATGAGTAAATGTGTCGAACGCAAGTTGCGCAACATGTGCCAGATATCCTGACATGCTGCTGCGCATGTGCTCAGGCAGCTGCGGAGCATATTAAAGGCAATCAGCCCGTCACTTGACATTTACGATAGTCGGCTTAATAGTTGACCGTAACATTAAGTATCTTGCCATTAGCAAATTGAAAATTCTTGTATTCAAGTGCTTTATGTTTTTGACTCATTGCTACATCGTCCCTGTTGATCCATCTTCCCCGCCTCTGTGCCAGATTCCCACAGGCGCGCAAGCACATCCCCAGCCTCCCGGTCGATACGATCTTTCGGAAGTCGAGATCGCGCATGTTTAAACCTGTTGCCTTTTGTGTCCGGGCGTAATGACAGCCTACGAATGGCTGCCGAGACGTCTCCGCGATTAAGTGCTTGTGGTGTCAGTGAGTGGAGGACCCGACCAGCATCAAATCATCTCCAAATGATGCGCCTCACGACAATTGTTAGTTGTTACTTGCTAGAAGATCGTCGGACTTGCTGAAACTACTGACCGGATTTTACAGGTACGAGAAAACGGTTCTGGTGTCATTGACTCGTTTGAACATGCCCACTCAGATAGAATTTATGGCCTGGCGTGCCGAAAATTGGAGCAATTGTGAGAGAAAAGGATAGTGTTATGTTTATCTTCTACCATGGCACTCTTTATATAATCCAAGTGGGATCAGAAAATAAACAGCAGTGGAACATAGTAGTATATATTTTGTTAATATTAATTTTTCTACCATTATTCATATCGACAGAAGTTCAACCAAGCTAATATACGCCCCATTGCCATTTAAGTAAGTAAGTTAAATTGTCGGATTCTCAAAAAAGTATTTGGTATAACAATCATGTCTCGAATCAAGTTTGAGTGTCACCAGATACTAACTGCTTAATTTCATGCATTCATAGACTTTTTAGAAGTTTACTTCATCATGCTCGTACACTACAACTCCTTGAAGATAATTTGCAAACATAGTTCTGTTAAATCTATACCGGGGTGTGTTAAGCTTTTTGTAGCTGCAATGTCTATCTTTGTATCGGCAGTAGCTCATATTATGATGGTCTCCTAAAATGAAAAAAGAAGGTTCTATTGGCACAATCACCCTTACTTAAATTATGTTAAATACATACTGATAGGTTATGATATAGGCCAAACCACAGACATTTTTTGGCGTCCAGTTAAAAGCAATTCTTATACGAGATAATAAATTGATCAAAATGAAGAATAATACTGAACTTTTCTAAACGAGTGATACATGTTTTTCATTTATCAACGGATGCAATATAAAGTTTGTTCAAAGTTCTTTTGTGTCACATCTTCAAATTCCAAAGTTTAAAAACGCGGAAATTGTTCATGTAACATTAGAATCTTGTCCTGTGGTTTTCATGTTGGTAATTCCCCATGTTTGCCTGTCTGAAGTATACCGGGTGTCAACTAAATCGTTTTACAAAGCACTATTCAATTGCTGTTTAAAGAAGAACCTTGTAATCTTGTGTGAAGGTATGACTTATAAAAACTCAGATTATCCACTAAAAATAAGTGAATATTGCTTCCGGTTTGACCGGAAGTGAGTATGAAACAAGAATTTTAAATAGGATCCTGTATATATTTTTACATATTTGGATAGAGCTTAAAATTTCCTTTTCAACGGTGTACCACAAGTTGCGATTGATTTTCAAAATGGAGGTATAAATGGCATTTATGCCAAATTTAATATGGCGGCGTTTTGACAGTATCCATGGATTCTGTGCCAAACGACCCGCTAATTAAAGAGACAAAATGCATCCTCTTGTCGCGTCTATAATGAGTTGGCAAAACAAAAAAGTTGTCATAAATTTGGGACCATTTTTGTTTTTACGTAAGATGTCAAAATGTATTTAAAATTCTCTCAGAATTTTGAATAGGAAACGGAGCTTTCTCAATGCTAATAATAAAGAGCATCTTATTATCGAAAGAAAAATGTTCAACAGCACGTTTCTTTTGTATTTTTTTATTTCTAACAATAACAAGAACCATAACGGAAATTAGCAAAGTAAAAACTAAGTACCAACAGTAACTAAAAAACAAATAACTTAGCAGATAAATTACTAATTAAAAATTAGGAAAAATTATTCAAGTAAGTGTTCTATGCGTTGGTCGTCGAGTTGTATGTCATAACCTGACTCTCTTAATGTTCTCTATAAGCCATTTTCGTAAATGCTCTTGAGATATGTTTTCTATGGCTGTTCTAATTCTATTTTCCAGTACTTCTAGAAACGGTGGAGGAATGACATAACCTTTTTGTTTTAAATAGCCAAAAATTGAAAAATCCAGAGAGGTTAAATCTGGCGACCTTGCATGCCAACGGTTTATAGCCAATTTCCACCGAATCGTTAATTTAAGTAATTAGTTATAACCCTAGAGTGGTGAGCAGGGACGCCATCCTGCTGGTATAACAAATGTTCGTGGTTCTGCAGATTTTCTCTAAAATGTTCTATTTGGTTTTGTAAAAATTCCAAGTACATGTCACCATTTAACGGTTGATAGAAAAATATAGGACCAATGATATTAAGCCCTGCTATGCCTAATCCAACATTCACTCCAAAACGTTCCTGGAAGGCACCTTCTCTCAATAGCCTTTGGTTCTCCTTAGCTCAATACCGATTAAGCATCCCTAGATTAGTAAGCCTGGATTTAACTGAAAAAATAATACGATGACGGAAGACAGCATTTATGTTCAGATTATTCAAAAACCAGTTGCAATAATTAAGCCGTCTTGGAAAATAATTTTCAAACAGATGGTGATGAATTTGTTACTAAAAAGATGTAAAATTTTTCTTGCACTTTCGTGGGAAATTTGACGCTGCTCATTTATTTCGCGAGTAGAAGCAGTACGATCATATTCTACATATGCTAGGACGTTTATTTTGACTTATTCGCTTACTATAAAACTATTACCATTAACAGGATCGTTATGTTCATTTTTCAAATGTTCTACGAGCCAAGAATAATAGGCGTGTGATGGAGTTTGACGATCTGGAAACCGCTCCTGATATAATCTTGCGCCGCGCCTCGAATTCCTTTGGGATTCATCATAAATAAGAAGCCTGTCGATTTGATGATCTCTCAAATAATTCAAATATTTGTAGTAAGTTAACCACTAAATAAACAAACGAAATAAAAAATATTACACAATAAATGATGCAGAAGCGTGGAAACGAGACTGATAGTTGACAGTAATTTTAAAGGCTTCCCCGTTCATTTGTTTCCAAAGCATCCCCAGATCTTTGTGCAAACAAATGAAATATTCATCCCTGTTAATTATTACAATTCTGGCTTTTTAAAATATAGAAAAGAAAACAAAATAATTATAATAAAAAATGAAAAGCATCGATATTTTCTGCCACGTGACTAGGTAAATACCTATTAGCTGTGCTCAGATAATAACAAATACTAATTTTCTAATAAGCTAGAATGCATGATATAGCTATCCAAAATTTTTCTCTAAGACAAGTTCCTTATAGTGGACATTTTTTAGAGATAACACGACATTCTTCATTAGTAGTATTTAGAAAACACAGTTTCCTATTCAAATTCTGTGAAAACTTTTAAATACATTTCGACATTTTTTTGTTTCACCAACTCAATGCAGAATCGATTTTGCCTCTCATTTTAGCGGTAAGTTTGGAAAAAAGTCCATAGATATTGTCAAAACGCAGCCATATTGAATTTGGCGTAAATGCCATTTTGAAAAAGAATGACAACTTGTGATACATTGTTGAAAAGGGAATTTTAAGCTTTATGCAAATATGTAAAAATATATACAGGGTCTTATTTAAACTTCATGTTTCATACTCACTTTCGGTCAAACCGGAAGCGATATTCAGCTGTTTCTTAATGTATAATCTGAGTTTTTAGATGTCGTATCTTCACACAAAGTTTCAAGGTTATTCTTTAAACAGCAATTGGATAGTGCCTTGTAAAACAATTTCGTTGACACCCGATATATTATCAAAAAAGTGTGGATGGTACTTGAAGAAGGTCACCATCCTAAACATATGTGGTTTGATTAGGCCAGACCAACAACTGAGATTAACAGAAATTGTATGTGAATTGGGTCGACTGTGTAATCGCAAAATTCTTTATGTATGGTATTTCATATTTTTTTGGGTATATTTATTATTACAAACAAAGGTTAACGCAGTGAAACATGTGAACTTGACTGATGAGCTTTAATGAGGCGCGTTGAGGGAGTTGCAGCAATGTACTTTGTGATCGCATCCGATTGGATAATTGATGCATGTGTCACTTATACATGTTACCTTAGAAGGCATGCATGAAAGAAATGTAGGGTCAAATCAAATTACTTGGTTCCCCTATTTCTCAATCTTTAGACTAAGGAAATGCGTATATGCATGTAAAAATAAACTCATACCTGCATAGGTAAATATCGTTATAGTTCAGCCATTAATTACTGTAGTAGGTGTTTAAGTATGCGTCAGCATTTCTTTGAGAACAACCAGATCCGCATGGATCAAAATATTTGGAAACACACCACCTTATATATAGAGCAACAACCTATATTTTAATTAGTACATCGGTTATAGCCTCTTGAGTCAGTTCAAGAAGACTTTTTATACCATTACGGGTGATTATAAAATGTTTCTTTGACCTTGCTATATACGTAAATCATTTCGAAGGCGTTGACTCAAATGGAGTGTATTTAAGGTAAGTGATAGGTTCTTGACTCAACCATCTTCAAAAATTGGCGAACATTGGTGGAGTGCATCAGAAGATTGCACTTTCAAAGTTATCATCTACTACGTTTGTAAAGTGCTTTCATAACAGCGCCTCTGCGCTATATTGTATAATTTTTAAATGAAATGGAATGTCATGCCCTAGAATATAATCACTACCTTCCAAATTGATGCACTGGCAGGGTGTCAGAGTTTTTATGCATTGAATTGCCTATTACTTAAGAATAAATCATCAGAACGTTATATACATTTGAGAACTTCCTACCACGGATTTATCGACAGTTTCTTAACCAAAAGCTACTTCACTCCCTTTCACCCTCTACCCCCAGGGATCGTCCCCTTAAAAATTCTAAATGACAAGGGGTATCGAGTAATAGCTTATTTGAAACGCCTTTCAATGACCTTTATTTTCACGTTTGATTTTTTGAAATCGGTCGATTTGTTTTCAAGAAAATTAGATAAATCTTTATCTTAATTTGTTCAGATAGAAAACAAAAACACAGGAAAATATCACTTTTTATTTCAATAAGTATTCAAAATGTTGCTTGTTATTGGTCAAACAATGATATAGGCGATGCTCAAATTCCTGATGGACATTTTCAAAAACATGTTGTGGGATATCGTGGCAGCCTTGGATGATGCGTTGACGAAGTTCATCCAAACTCTCATGTTGGGGTGTAAGTACAATAGATGTCAAATGGCCCCATATAAAAAAGTCTAATGGCGTCAAATCAGGAAATTTAGCAGGCCATTCTATAGGCCCTCTTCGCCCTATCCATTTATCTGTAAACTCGTCGCCTAGCCATTGCGTCATCAAGTATAAGGTTTCCGTAGATCACGTTTTTTCTTTGCAGCAGATCCAGCTTGAGTGAATTTAGTAACAAGGTCCACAACATAATTATGCGAAGTTATCTTCTCTGGATATCTGGCTTTAAGCATGACGGCAGTTTGCAGAACACATTGATTTTGGGTACCATAAATTAGAAGCATTTCCGCTCTTTCTACTAGTGTGTAAACCGTTTTGGAACTAAAATCTGAATCAATATATTAATTTTCACTATCCCAAGATTGTCACAAAGGTAACTGACAGAAAATTGAATTCTTTGTTTCCCGTGGCAACAAATAACTAAAGAAGTATAACAATCAATGCAGTTCGCCTAGGATGAAAACAATGCGGAAAAAATTCGGGTTGCTATTTGGTTGTTGCCACGTCTAATCTTCCGGATTGCTGTTTATGTTGGTAGTTTCCGTTTTAAATTATAAGTGAATTGTAGATTTGGCAAACCCTAACGGGCAACATTTTGAACACTTATTGAAATAAAAAGTGATATTTTCGTGTGTTTTTATTTCTATCTGAACAAACTAAGGTAAATAAAGATTTTTCTAATTTTCTTGAAAATGAATCGACTGATTATAAAAAATCAAACGTCAAAATAAGGGACTTCGAAAGACCTTTCAAACAAGCTATTACTCGATACCCCTTCTCATTTAAAATTCTTAAGGGAATGACCCTGGGGGCCAAGGGTGAAAGGGGGTGACGTAGTTCATGGTTAAAAAGTTTACCCCCTTGACAAATCCTTTAACGTGTCTCGGCATTTTTTCATTTAAGCAGTGGTTTTCGATAACTCCGTGGTGGAAAGTTTTCAAACGAACACCCAGTATACATAGTATGTTACGTCATTTGATTTCTTTTGGAAGCGTCTATCTAAGTATGCAATAAAATATGACACATTACGTTTACGAAAAATTGACAGATTTTGAAAATTTTTAATGGAATCTTCCATATTTTATTACACAACCGGTTAGACTCTTTCAAGAGAACATGTTACAAACTATAGCATTCTGATGAATAAACCACTCAATGTACAATAACGATCAGCTTTAACAGCTTGCTAGATGTGAAAGATATCGATTTATGTTGTAGGGCTACAAAGTACTCATAAGTACCTTGAAAGTGAGGTATCATACTACTCCTCATCCCTATTAAAAAAATATTTCAACTGACACTTCAACGCTAATACGAGGTATTCATGCATAAATTTGAAAAAATAAATAAATAAAAAATGTTTTGATTCAAATCAAATTGCATGTAAGTATATATGTAAGATGTACCATGTCTTCGAATCCACTAACACCACATTTATCTACAAACACTCGAACTGTCAAAAAGTGACACTAAAGATACTAATTTAATCACAGAAATGTCAAAAAATCGACCTATGCCAATTGCACTTTGATCCTCACTGCATAGTATGAGAACTAGGAGACATCCTTGACTGGCTTCTACCTAGTCCGAATTCGTTGGTTCAAGCCAGCCCGTTACGCAGCTGCTACTCGCTCTTGCACACACACACACACACGAAGACATGAATTAGGTGACAGGAGACGTTTTATACATACCCTTTAACTACAGAACTCGACAGGCTGTTTCGTATTGGGACGAACATGTAAATGAAGTAATTTTAAAGTCTGTAGAGTTACAACACTCTACGTTTTCTAATTGTCGTATCAAACCATCGCGATGCTGAAATAGCTATTTGTGTAATAAGAGCACCAAAATATGTAAGCAAATGAGTTTGTTGTTATGGTGAGAAACTACATAAATCTTTGAAATGGTAAAATTCTGTGGGAGTTTCACATTTTGTCGTTATGTTTCATACCATTTTTGTCTACACCAAAAAACAGTGACTTTGACCAGCTTTGTAAGAAATATTAGACTGGGCAGTTGATTTTTTTCTCTACACTAGTCGTATTGCGCAGTTAGACAGTTGGTACGAGACTAATACTTAGGAAGCGTTTTTGCTAGTCTAGAGTGGTGAAACTGCTTTGCGCTTTAGGCCCCAACTCTACGCCTCGGGCCATATACGCGATCTTATCGCCCTAAATACATAAATAACTACATATGTATACTATGTCTGTATACTGGGTTATTTTTCTGGCTAGAATTGTATTAGAATTGATGAAAACCCCCAATGACGCAACAACCACCGTCATAAAGCGTCTTGATATTTCATGCGTAGTATGTTATTTGATATGGATAAGAGAGTCAGAACCGCATAAAGTCCCCAACTGTTAATTATCATTCAGTCGCTAACGTCTAAAACAACTGTGCATGTTAATTTACGCCAAAGTACCCCTGATTACCTTTGCCCTTTCTGTCGACCTGAAGCGCTGATGTTATCAACACACGAACAATGTAAAGTCCACAAAATCAAAGCAGGGCAACTCTCAAAACTCTACGTTTCTCCCTAAGTTATAATCAGAGAAACGTTTTGGTATTATTGCTGAAGGTAAGGTATTTAATGGAACCCTGAAAATTTTTTTATACATTCTCTTCGATTGATACAGTAGGTGTGGGGCCAGGAATGGTTGACTAAGAGTAGATCCTGTTTCACGGAACCTCTTAATCCAGTTTTTCAATAGGTTCTTACTTCGGACATCTCTTTGTCCGTATACAAAATTTCTGAAGGGCAGCTGCGTATGAACCACCACTCTTAAAGTAAGCCTCGATGGCAAAAGCACGTTGCGCTCCGGCCCAACGTTCCATCGTGATTATTTAACCCGCACTCCGAACCCGTCGATCACAAGACCTTTCCCCACTTCCTCGCGAATACGGTTGTCGCGTAATTCAAATTTGAAATGTGAACTTTCCCACTGGTATTAGCTGTGCTCGACGGGATGTCGTCCTTTCTGAAGATACGTTATGTTCAAAGTTATAAATTAAGATTTTTTACGTTTTTGAAATCCAGCAAATTTGCATATGTAATTTCCAGAATGGATAATAAAAAGTGGATGCCCAAGTTATTTTTAGCTTTGAATCTCAACTAAGTGTATTTGAGACAAGAATCCAATGGAATTATCGTCAACACATATTACTATGCACGTATGCATTGCCGTTACCTCCAGTAATACCATCTCTGAAGAAGATTTTGCATCACATCAGAGCGAAACATTGATAGCTGAAACCTCATGACGTTTATGCAACATTACATCTATAGTCAACGCCAAACAAAGTGGCGTGCACGTCATCAAGGTGGGTGTGTTGAAAAATTTACATTGTTGCCAAACTTTTTGTAAAATAATAAAATTTATTATTTACATATCTAGGTTTATAAGCAATATTAACCTCAAATGAGAACAAAAATAATAGTATAATAAAATTATAGATCTGTACTTGCATAATCATTAAGTATGACAATTATTGATCAGATGACACTATGAAACTACCATATTTAATTGATAGCTTAAAGGTACTGAATAAAAATCCAAATGGGGTCCTCCAAATTTTATGCATGGTATTTATTTTACAGAATTCATACAGAAAAATGCATTCTAAAATTAGGTAAGCTACTGGTGTAAGCTTTTTCTGTACAATAAAGTTAGTCGGAGTTTCTTTCTTCAGCGCTGTCTGAATCTGAATCTTCATCACTCTCAAAGTTGATTATTAAAGGTCTGGTCGATCAAAAATTCGTTCTCTTTCATACCATTTAAAAATTTCTTGCTCAGTATGTCGAACACTATTTTTCCACATGTCTGGGGTAACCGTTTGTAGAGCCTCGTTCCACATATCCAAACAGTCTTTTTCACTGTTACCATCTCTACCAATATGTCTGTTATAGTAACCTTTTGCTATGCCCCAAATTAACTCAATAGGGTTAAATATACAATGGTAAGGAGGCAGACGAAGAACTTTGTGCCCATGTTGTTCCGCCAATTCATCAATCACGTATATTTTAGGTGGTTTGTTTCTAAAAAAGCAGTTATTTTAAGAATAGGAATAAACAAAAGAAATACATATAAACTGTCGACCAAAATATATATAATTGAGAAGCATTATGTACCGAGCAACAATACTCAATAGCTCTGTTTTAAACATTGTGTTTAAAAATGGTATGTTTTGATTTGTCAACCAGTCTTGGATATTTTTTTTTGTCCATGCATTGTTGGGCACTTTGTTCAATATCATGCTGTGATAAGGGGCGTTATCCAGTATAATCATAGATGGACTCTCCAATTTTTCTAATAACTGATGTTGAAACCATTTCAAAAAATTGTCCTGGTTCATCTCTCCATGGTAATCGCTCAATTTTGTTTTCGAAGAAAATATCGCTTCACTACCCTCAATAAACCCATTTTCATTTCCAGCATGTAATATAATGTATCTAAAATATATTAGTTTTAAATTTTATAGTGCAAATTGTGTAAAAGTACATACCTTTTACCATCTGTTTTAATAGCTTTCACGCTTTTTTGGTTTCCATTTTGCCAAGAGCGACCTATGGTCCCATTTTGAAATATCCAAGTTTCATCGAGGAAGACAAACTGGTATAAGGCCTCAACCTTGGCTTGATTGTATTGCCTTAGAAATTCCACCCTTTTCAAAGCTATACTTGGTAGTTCCATGAGCCCTCGTCGCGGATTGTCCTTAAGCCACTTAAATCCAAGATCTCTAAGCAACAGCCTTAAAGACGTGGCACTACCATCAAATAATGCCCTATCTCTTAATCGAGACCATAAAGTTTGTATCGTAACTTGTTCTTCTGAAACCATGTGTAATATGACATTATAATTTAGTTAACAAATTAATGCAAAGTTCTGATAAGTTATTATAATAAGATCTTACTTTTGTGATACATATTATAGATCACTTCTCGAATGGCACTTGTATCCAATGTCGCTGTGTTGGTTACACGTTTAATATAACTCCGCTTTTTCTTGGGCGATTCTAAATTTGCACCCTCGGAAATACGACTAACTGTCCTTAAACTAATTTTCAAAGCAGCAGCAACACGCTACAAAAAATGAAATAAAATTTCACTATTACTAATATACATTACATATAATTATTAGTAACCTACCTCTTGAACAGCATTTAAAGGCAACAAAGGCCCGTTGTTGTCCCTTTCTTGCTCAAAGTAGTGCATTAACGAGGCCACGAGTTCCTTACACCGACTATTTAACTGTTTGGGCATCTTTATATACCAAAATTGCCTTTATCTACTCGTAAAATGAATAATTTTGTTTTGAAACAAACAGTTGTTGATTTACAGTATGCGGGGCCAAAGGATTTATAAAGATTTGAAATGCCACAAATTGATTCAGTGTCAAAATTAATACAAATGTCAGTTCCCAGTTTAAATAAGTTTCAAGGTGACAAAGTGTCAACGCTGCGAAATCGGTTTAGTGCGTTTACATGTCGATAAGTGATTGGAGCGTTTGCAAAACATTTTATTTCGCATAATGCGTCTAAATTTATCAGAAAGCAACTTATGTGATATTTTAATAACAATGTTTATATGACTATTAACCATAATAAGAGAGTAATGACCATTTTACAATTTATATATCACATTAATATGAAACTGCAATAGAGCAATTGTTTGTGATAGAAACCTAGGCATTAGGTCGGGGAATTTTTATCGTGATGACGTGCACGCCACTTTGTTTGGCGTTGACTATACAAAACGAGTTCACAACGTGTCCAACAGCTAGTGCTAAGTTAACATCTTGCAGAAAAACCTACATAATGTCACAAAAAACAATGTAATGTTAAAACAATCTATATAATGTCACTTTTCAAGATACTGCCGGTTTCGATGGCTGGTCGAGCTATACCAAAGGATATTTTACGGCTAGACATACGACTAGAAGGTATATTTGTTTCAAAATGAAAAAATATAGACGCTTACGAAGATACAGTATTCTGATCTTATTATGTCCGCAAAATACATTTATTATTCTTTGTTAAGCGTCTCTTTAATCGAATCCGTGCATATATACGTATGCATTTATACCGACACTGAAATAGAGGTACATTGTAAAATTGAATACAATGTAATATTGCTTTGCCTGGAGCTGCCCTTTATTAGAAAGGAAATGAAAGACAGACTCGGCGGTCTAGAAATGGAATAATTTACTTTGAAACTACATCGAGTTACTGATTGAGTTTTATTAGTCTTGTAGAATTCGTTTTCATTTCATGGCACTTTCAAGCTTTATTGTGATGAAAGTGGGTCACAAAAAGGTGAAATACCGCAATCAGGGAGTTTTTTCATTCTGGTCATATTCTACTTGAGAATCCAATCATGTACTCTATTTTGGCGTCAAAAAAAAATCATCCAAGATGAAATGCCATTCCTGGCGTCACCTATGAGAGTAGCAATTTGTCATGGATATGTTTTTCCAATTATCAATAATGAGAACTTTACTTTGTATAGGTTTGTGTTTTAGAGAAGGCGCTATAATGAACTATATGCTCACATATGCTCATATAATTGGCTACTGCGCCCTGTATAAGAGGCTTAACTTTTCAAAGTAGACTTCTAATTATTGCGGAGAGGGGGTACATAGCTACGATAAACTCTCATAGATGATGTCAGGATATCTCATTTCAACTCGAATAATAGTTTGGACACCATAATACATGGTTGTTGGTAGGCAAAGTGCTTTAGCACAGACAAGTCACATACGTTATCCATATACAGGTATATTACATGATCTGACGGAGTTGGCCTACCTGATTTTTAAAGACTTATTGTCGAATAATACAATACACTTTTGGTACATATGTATATCGTATCAGTGGTAATAACAAACTAACATGGAATACAATAAAATAGAACTGGATAAGGCGGTTCTGATCCAGGGAAACTAGATCCTCTTTTTCAGTGGTACTTTACCGCATGTGAATAAGCTACAACTACCGCAAAGCACAACGTACGTATTTTGAGCAGTCTGTATCTTTATTAAGGATTTATAGCTAGCAACTATTTACTATTTAGTTGAACACTCGGCAAAAGGCAAAAGACAATGCATATTCCAGTGGGTACGTTGACGCGTTTTTTAGCACGAGATCAACTAAGCCTTTAAATTTGAATATTTTTACTCAGTCCTTAATCAAACTTACTGGCTAAATACAGATCTGGGAGAAAAACGCAAGTATTCAATTTTGATTTATATTCTTCTGTCTACAGTACCCCGTGTTTAAATTGTTGAATAATAATTTTTCTTAATAACAACCACATATTGAGTGCACTTATTTTTCAATTTTACTTTCTGTGTTTAACCGTTTTCTTTTGTATTCTCTTGTCTCGCCTATTGTTTCTCCTCTGGTCTGTAATTAGATATCTCTCTGTTGAGCAGGTGTATTTGCATAGATAAATAAATAAGTACTCCTTAATAAATGAAATATAACCTTCAGGCTTCCTTACATCCCTTAAAATAAGGCATTCTTGAAAGTAAGGACTATGCGAAGTATCAAGGAAGCTTCAATTTGGAAAAGGCCATCTAGTTCCTTGAGAACCATCTTTGATTGACTTTCTTTCACATTTTCCATGACAGGAAAGCAAATGAGGCGTGCTCAGAGTAAGAGTGCCTCAAGTGAAGGAATCACTATGTGTTCGGCCTTAAGAAGCAACATACATATCTACACCATACTTTTTTAGATCTAAACTAATTATCTGCAGGATCCGACTATTAATTCCGTTCGCACCGGTTTGTTATGATGTGTAGGAACGGTATTTCCGTTGACAGATAGCCGCCTTCAACAGAAAAAGATTGAATTTTTGCTCATAGCTATTAGGAACCTGAGGAGCTCAGTCTGCTGCTGGAATTAAGGTATTTCTATGTTTATAAAATCATGAACGGCCTTGATCACCGGCATTATTTATTTTTCAATACACTTTGGTTAACGCTTTTGTATAGGCAGGCGATGTTGACACACAAATAGCTACAAAGGCATTCAGGCCAGGTAGAGAAACCTCTGGCAGATATGAAGCTCTCATTAGTTACCTTGTTTTTCATAGGCTAAAAACAGCAGTTGCTTTGATCAGTAAACAGTGTGCTGAAAATAATGGAAGTGGGTCACATATAAACCTCTAGACATTTTGTCAACGTTTGCAAATGGATGTGTAAGGTGAATTGGTACTATATCGCTAAAGTTATTACCAGAATACAGACTTTTGGGATATGAAAAGTAATATAATTTTAAAGATCATATTATTGTTTATCAAGCAATACTTAGATACAGCTTCGACTATGCAGTTCATACTTGATGTGGTTCAAGGGGTGCTGTCTAACTAATCGGGAATGTTCTGACTATACCATACATGACCCTTTTTCCAAAAAAATGCTAGGCTGTAAGTTTTTGGAGCGTTCGGATATTCAATAGACGTATAGTATCTACAGTCTGAGACCTCTATCTTTTGTACTGGTATGCCAACGAGTTTTATTCACTGAGTCCTCCTTCATGATGCCTCCGCATTTTGTGCCTGCCAGACGGACACGTGAGACTTCTGCTTTTCATTCGAGCCCGAGCAAGCTCTGTACATGAAGGACTTTCCGGTACGACTGCCTCTTTGTCTCCAGTGAAGCGAGAATGTTGATCAATACACCAGAAGACACTTTGTTTTCATGGCTACTTCAGTATATGTAGTATTAAAACGTAAATCATTTCATGATTTTAACCACTGAATGGAGCTTGTCCTTTTCGGATTACTGATATATTTTAGCCATAGTTCGATGTTAAAAAAGCATGTAGAAGCTACACAGAAATGGAGATAAATATCTTTTAGAATACCTGCAACTGACTTCAAATACTTTGAGGGCGTTAAACATATTTTTCTGTGTAAGCATAACTTCGTGAAAGTTTCACTGTATCATTAAACTTTACGAAAAATACAAAGATGGTGCGTAAGAGCCGCTCACTTCGGCTGGTCGGAGTTCAGACGAACGAGGACTTGACCTGACACGAATACATCTCGTCAATAGCGGCAGCTGCTGGAAAAAAGCTAGGCTGTTTGTTAAGGGCTAAGAAGTCCTTTTCTTCACATGGCCTCTCCACTCTCTACGAGGCCCAGGTAAGAAATAGCCTTACATGATTGCGGTGCTGCCGCCCCGACTACATTATTCAAGATTGATGCAGTTCAGAGTAGGGCTCTTCTAAAGATCGACTGTGGCTTCCCGACCTGACCGTATCAAACTTCGAACTTTCAGAACTGGTCAATATGACCGCAACTTTGTCTCTAGAGTATTAAGATTGTGGAACGGATGGATGGATGCTTATTCCAGTTCTACCAACCTTAGGAAGTTCAAAAATTGGATTAACAAACTTTCTTTAAGCTCCTTACTTAGGCTTCGCGGCGGCTTATACAAAAATAAATGCTTTGTAAGTTTAAATTTTTATTCGGCGTGAAGGGAGAAAATAGCAATCCTTTTTATCCAATAGTTCTGTAATATATCGTGCACGTAAAGACCCACACCCTTTGCTGTTGGCACTCTGTATGATGAACATTTAAAAAATGCCTCTATGGATGAGAACAAGATAATGTTAACCATGAAAATGCATTCATATACTGCTGTAATTGTGCTATGCATCCTGTTCGTATAATAACAATAATATAATTGGAGACGAAGAATGAGTTTTTTATGATGGAGTTGTACATGATGAAAATTGCGGCATGTACCCCAGAGGTTTCAACAAACAATGCCGGAGCCCAATTTGGTCTCGCGGTGTATGTAGATGGTGAGGTTATAAAGGCGTCCTTTCAGTTATTTTAGCAGGATGAAGCAAGCATACGTATTCTGCTTTGTATAAATTGTTTTGCAGAAAAAGCGGCCAGATAGACGTATTGGAGGCAACGCCCAACCATAAACTTCTATAGCTACAAACAAATAAATTGCAAAGCTATGGATGGGAAATGATACAAAACGAATCATATTCTCCAGATCTAGCATCATCCGGTTTGCTCATTTTCCGATCTTTGTGAGACGAGCTTGATGTATAAAAATTCGAGTAACTGATGGTCTTCAGAATCACCTCTCTGAACTTTTTGAACAAAAGTCCGCGGACATCTACGCAAGGAGCATAATTACTTAAACAAACCGTTGTAAGGTGGCCAATATATTAAATACCCAAACACCCAGAAAACTTGACAACTACACATTTTTTTAAAAAACAGTTCAAAGATAAGTTTCACGATATCTAAAAAGCAATTTGTCGACGACCTCAAAGATGTCATAGACAATGACCTTAGAGGCGATTTGGAGGTCAAGCTTGTAAATTCAAATAGCAACCACTATGTTTTGATAATTGATAATCCACATCAGAGTGAATTTTCATGAATGAGGTCAAGCGGTCATATTAAGTGTTTCAATCAGTATGACTTATTGTGATGTCTGAAAATTACACGAATACCCCAAAAGCTTTACAACCACGAATTTATCGGAAAAAGTGTTATAAGAAAGGTTTTAGTATATTTTGTAAGTGACCTAGGCATTGACCTTAGAGGTCATTTGGAGGTCAAGTTTGTAATTTCAAATAGCAACCAACATTTTTGACAACAGATCCGTGTCGAGTTCGATATTTTACACCAGAGTGCAGGAGTGTGGATACATAAGGTCAAGCAGTCATAAATAGTTCAGTCAGTATGACCTACTCTAGCATCTGTGGCCATTCTCTAGGCCATATTTAAGGTGCATTGACAAAATTGCTTTTCAGACATCCTAAAGTCTTCATCGGATACTTCTTTTCAAAAAACTCATGGTTGCCTAGATTTCGATGTGTACTTCTCACACGACACAGTACTTCATACTGATCAAACCACTTATGACCTTTTTGGCCGTATATATGAACATGCACTCTGATGTAGAATCTCCAACTCGACACGAATCTGCCGCCGAAATAGTGGTAGATACTTGAATTTACAAACTTGACCTCATTGCCTCAGGTCATACTTGATGTCATCGACTAATTGCTTTCTTTGATATCGTGGAACTTTTCCTAAGACCCAAAAATGCATGGTTGCCAAATTTTACGGGCGCTCGGGTACATTGAAGTTTGATATTTTTTCCCCAATCCATCGTCTAATTTTACAAGCGATGTTGCTAAGCTTGACCAACATGGATTTAGAAAAGGAAAATCTACTACAGATGCAATTTTGGCTGCAATGGATGAAATTAACTCTAATATCAACAAAAAGTTACCTACTTTTGGTATCTTTGTTGATCTAAAAAATGCCTTTTATACGGTTAAACATGTCGAGCTTCTGAAAGTTGTGGAAAGATTGGGATTTAGGGGAGCGTCACAAATCCTTTTAAAAAATTACCTTTCAAGTCGGGCACAGACTGTCAAAATCACTAACACTTACAGTAAAAAAATGTACATCAAGTGTGGTGTGCCTCAAGGAACAGTACTAGGGCCACTATTATTTAGTCTCTACTTAAATGACTTATTCAAAATTAACAGTTCTAGAAAGATTATATGTTTTGCAGATGACACCCTAGTATTATATAAAGCTGATGACTGGAGCACACTGAAGCAAATAGCTGAAAAGGATTTTATAAGGATCATTGTTTGGTTTGATACTAAAATTTTAACAGTTAACTTCAAAAAAACAAAATTTATTGCATTTACATCCTATTCAAAATTTTTACCTACCTTCGAAAAATTTCCGTTAATTATCATGGCCAAAAGACCAAAATCGATAGAGTTAACACTTTGAAATATCTTGGAATATTTATAGACTCACATCTAAGGTGGGATAACCATATTAAATATGTTATCAAAAAAATTAGAAATGTTGCCTATAAACTCAAAATGCTTGCTTACATTCTTACAGAAAGTTATCTGCGAATCCTATACCATGCCTTAGTTGAAACCCATATAATATACGGCATCACAGCCTGGGGTGCCGCCTGCAAGACATATATTTCTGACCTGAATATAGCACAAAAAACTGTTTTGAAAGCCTTTTTTCATAAGCCAAGATTATATCCAACGAACAACTTATATCAAGAAACAGGGATACTTGATACAAGACAACTTTATTTCTTACATGCCACCACCTTATACCATAAGTATTGTAAAAAAAGAAAAAATCCTATAAACACGAGCATAACACACGATTTCGAATAGGCTCATCTAATATCCAAAGACCACACAAAACATTATTCAAAAAATCATTTAAATTCTTAGCAGCTAAATTATATAATGTAGTACCAAACGAAATAAAGATACTTAATTTTGGAAAAAAATTTAGAAGAAAATTGAAAGACTGGGTTAGTAATGTGCAGCGAACGACTATACATAATTATATAGAAAACTAAAACTACAAAATTCCAATTACATTAATACCTTTTAGATTTAACAATAATTGTTATACACATATATGATTGATTGTTAGTTATTAAGATATAAACCACACACAATGGTTTTTTCATATTTATTTGCCCATTTTTTGTACTTTGGTGAATAAATATTATTATTATTATTATTGTCATTATTACTAATTTCCTGTTCCAGGCATAATATGAGCCACCGGGCCGCCTTCCTGGGCGGGGGTTGGGCACGCGGCGGCACGTCGGAAGTGGTACGAAGGGCGCATCCGGCTTCCGGCGCCCAGTGGAACGTCCAGGTGGTCAAAGGAAAAGTCAACGGCAAGTGCCTGTGGAACGCCTGCAAGGCTCTCAGCCTGGGACTACTGCTCATGGTATTAGGTGCTGCTATGGCTACCATTGGTATGAGGAATTTTTGGACAAAATACACCGTCTACACTGAGATTTTTTTTAATTATTCCAATTAAAAAATGTAATTAACTATGTGACAGCTAACAAGTTTTATAATTAAACTTTTTATAACAGTTTACTTGAATTTATGAAAATAATTTAATTAAGCCAAAACGTAACAGCTTAATTAAATTTATTGAGTAGTTCTCTTAGATTGATTAAAATTAATAAACTATTAAAATGAGTTTACCTGCTCCAAGTAAAACATGTTAATTATATCTATTAAAATTGTTTAATTAGTCTAGATAAAAGTCTTTGCCTAGTTTTAATTAATTATTTTATAGATTTAAAAGGATATTTGATATTTAAAAGAACAAATTTCATTTTACTGAATCAAAAAAATTTGGAAAACTTGATGTTGCTGAATGAAGTTTTGGAATCAAAATAAAAACTTAATTTTTTTATTTTGATTCCAAAACTTCATTCAGCAACATCAAGTTTTGTCAACTATTTGTTTGCTTGTTTGTCTAGAAACAGGTTATATCATCATTTACTAGAAGCAGTTCTTTGTTTTAAATTCAGAGCGTAGGGAAAGGGATATCTGAAACCGAATAAAGCCACTTGAGTTTGTATACAAAAATTGTACTTTTATTTCTAATAATAAAACTTGCACTCCCACGTTCCAATATAATCACATAGACAGGGTGTCCGCAAAGTTGAGGTTTTCCTTTACACGACGTCTAGATCTTGAGAAAATAAGCGGATTTTCCTAGTAGCATATACGAGTACTCCAATGTCTTAAGAGAACCGAGATATTGGGCTCCGCAAACTCAATCAAACCTGATCCAAACCGAAGCCGATCCTGTCTCATCCCCTGATCACGTCCACAGCGCCACCGCCAGAGTACAGTTATTCGACGTACGACTACGATGTAAATACGGATTTTACGACAGAGCCGTACTTGGAATTTCAATTCAACTGAACAGTGAGTACTTTTTCATTCATTTTTTTTAACTTGTTCGCTCACGGTTCACCACACGTTAGCTTTGTTATATCTAGCGAAGTTGTCTGAAAAGGAAAGCCCCAACTTTGCGGACACAGTGTATGAGCAAACTCGACTGCGCGACACCAAACTAGGATATTTTCAAATACTACAAAGTCCACACCGAAAGAAGGCTCCACTTTCTTTGTATACAATAGACTTAAAAATTAAGCACATGTTGACCTAAATATAGCTACATAAATTAAATTTCAAAAATCTCCGCATTCAGCCACGTCAGCAGTGACTCCCTTATATATACTAAGTGACATATAAATCCGAACACCCAGTTTAAATGGTTTTATTTTAATAAAATTTTGTATAAGTACTTAATGAAGCATAATAAGTAAATGATAAAAATTTCAAAATGATTGCACTGCTTTAAAGCCCTTTGACCTTTAATAATGTGTGGATGCACCCTGATGTGCTACGCATTCTCCAACGCGCCTAGGCATGCTTCTGATCAGGTGGTCAATGTCCTCCTGTGGTATCTCATTCCAGGCAACCACCAACTCCTCCCGAAGTGCTTCTAGAGTCTGAGGAGGACGTTGCAAATTGAGCAATCTCCTACCCATCATATCCCACCCGTGCTCAATTGGGGATAAGTCGGAAGATCTTGGTGGCCATGGTAACAATGTGACATCATTATGTTGAAAGAAGTCTATTGTGACTCTTGCAACATGTGGTCGGGCATTATGTTGTTGGAAAGTTGGATCTGCCAGGGTGTCAAGATAGGGTAAGAGATGGGGTTCTAGAACTTCGTGGATATAACGCTGCGCGTTCGTGTTACCTCTGATGAAGATTAAAGGTGACCTGGAACCATAAGCTATAGCACCCCAAACCATAACTCCAACAGTGTGATGAACATGTCTTTCAACAAAAAACTGCGGATTCCTCCTTTCACCACGTCGCCTTCTAACCCTGGCACGACCATCGTGCATGCCTAAACAAAATCGAGACTCGTCACTAAAGACAATACTGTTCCATTCCTGATCACAGAGTGACCGTTGTCTGCACCATTCAAGGCGATTACGTCGGTGTTCTCGAGTTAAAGGGAGGACCCAGTGTGGCCGGTATGAAAACAAGCCAAAACTTCTCATTCGTCGGTAAACACTTCGCATGCCAATAGGTCTTCCGTGTTCTGCAAACCATTAATTTGCAATGGACCTGGTAGTGGAGAAACGATCCCTTAAGGCCAATAATCTTAGGCGGCGATCTTCATGGTCTGTTGTTCTACGGCGGCGTCCAGTGCCCCTTGCTCTTTGCGTACGGCCTTCTCGAAGCCATGCCTGACAACACCTAACCACAGTGTCTACACTTATTTGCACTCTAACTGCAATTGTCCGAAAAGAAAGTCCAGCTTCCCGAAGTCCCACTATACGGCCCCTATCAAACTCACTAAGTTGACGAAATCGTACAGGTCTCCGTACTCTAGGCATCGTAACCGATCGTAAAGTATGTCAAGAACCAAAATCCGCCAACGTTTATTCTTTACTGCGGCTGAAACATTCATTTTTGGAGCGTTATTAAAAAAAAGCGTGAATTAAAAAAAAGCAGTATAAAAACCGGAATGTCCAACTGATAAGGCTGAAAATTTTTTCACTTGTTACTTACAGTAAAATAAATACATTCACCAACTTTTATTAAAATAAAACCATTTAAACTGGGTGTTCGGATTTATATGTCACTTAGTATATTTGGGGGCGAGAAATATTCTAACCATGATTATAGGTCACTAAGCGCCTTATGCTCGAGTATTCCACTTGATCACAGAAATAAATCCATTTCACAGCTGCTACACCGACAACTGCAGCTTTCGAATATGATGCTCTTCGCGAGAAAATCGCAAATAAAACTCAGGAGTTCGAAGCGCGTCACCGGCACTGCGTCTGAGACATACTTTCGATCATTCAGGAATGAAGGGCCGATTCCTGCCAAGTCCGCGATTCAAATAAACAGATTAATTGCTTCTATTAAAATGTTTAATTGTTTTAAATGTACCTTTTCTACATAAACTGCATTACCTAAATTAATTAAATAGTTTATAAAACAAATACACGGTTTGCTGTTTCCAAGAAAATTAGTTTAATAGTATATTATTTTCAAATAAACTGGTTCCAGAAAATTTTGTTCAATTAATTCAATTTAACCGGTTAAGTTAGGTACTTATAGTAAATAAGAAATTTATCACGGGTAACGAAAATTTTGCAGAACAACTGTTTAATTGACCACGCTTTTTCAGTGTACGAATCTTTTTATTAATGAATATTAGTAGGGAATAGACTATTCTACCTCTATCCCAGTGGTGCTCAACCTGCTCAGCTTCAGACTCTTAAGTGTAAGCATAGCCTTTCCCAGTATCGCTCATAACCTAGAATCTCCGAACCACGGGGATGCGTGCTCCTAGTTCCATCTCTCCCTTTGGTGAGCAAAATGAAGTGTGGCTGAGGCTGCTACATCCCGAATAGTCGTCAAGCGGCATGGCATTGTCGGCATCTCAGCGTTGCATCTCATATCAAAATTACTATAGTCGCCTTATGAATAATTTAACCAGATATATTAATAATATGCGATGGCTGGACCGTAATAGTTTATTTAAATATTTATTACTTCCTGCAGCACATAACTGTGACCGGAGAACCTTTTTACTTATTCAAAAAGCTCGTAAGCTCGCAAGATGTAATTTACCTTACGGTTTTCACATTTGTTCTCCATGCCCCAACATAGAAAATCATTATTCACTAGGTTTTCACATCGTGTACGTTTCAATGTAGTTTAAAACATCACCTTATATTTATTCCTCAACGCTTTTATTGTTATTATACTAACTTTTTACTAATCTAAATTCGTGTGACTAATACTATTTGAGGCTTAGGTGACAGAACAGCCGTGACTAAACTTTGCCCATTTATAACTTATTGTTAGTTATAAATAAAGACGTTTATTATTAAACAGGTTGTCCCACGTAGAACTGCAGCGATCGATTACTCGAAAACTTCAGACAATTATGAAAACTTGGGGTTATGGTACAACTGATATGAGGAATTCGACTAAAATATTTTCAAAATGGTGACACTTCTGGTTGCACCGGAGGCAGATACTGAGTTGCTTTTTTGAATAGAACACCCTGAATATTATTGAATTTTTAAAATCTTCTCAAGATTCTAAATGTATTCCATGTTCTACAAATGCAGGTCAATAAAAGCTCATTAATTTTACGGGTATGTACTTGTACATGAAAACCAATCGAAGGAGTTTTTCTTTAAGGGATTTCAAGATGAAAATTGTTCAAAGATATGTCTACAATTGTCACCTTTTCATAATATAGGTTGCTCGAAATATTTTTTTTTGTTAGGTTGACCACTTACTTGTGTCGCCACTGATATCACCATCAGGTTAAACAACTTCTTAGAACTCTCATTACTTTTGCACACCTATCAGTATAGCAGTCCATTTTTGAGAAAAAAACATTACATTGAGGAATAATTGATAACAAGAGCTCCATAATGAACAATTATGGATTCTTTCGGAAAGTCAAGGTGATAGGTAAATGTTACGAGACCTATGAAAAGTGTATCTCTAACCGTTTAACTGAATAACTGTGTAAAGCTTATGCAAAACCAGTGACCTGCTGGAAACACCTTCTTAAAAATAGAAGCGTATTTGTGTATAAGCTACATAAGCACGTTCCTCCTTTTTCGAATAAAATACTATATTGAACCCAAAACAGTCTTTTAAGCTCGTTTCTCCATTAGTGACAAAGTTTTGGTTCATTTCAGCCCGCTTAGTGTAATGGACCAGAATCAATTTCCTATTAGTAACTGACAAATTTCCCCTAATGTCTCGGCCCAATATCGTCTAAATTGAATAAGATTTAAAAAAGAATATTTTTATGATCTGTTTACTTACTATAGCTTCTGTAGCTGGCTATATGGTCATATAGTTGACTACAACACCATCTATAAAACACTTTCCTTTACTAAGTAGATTTCTAATTAGTGGTGAGATTAAAAACATAGCTGTGACATCTTCTCGTAGATGAGGATTTTTTGAATGCAGGTTGTTTGGCTATCTGCAGGTAGAATACGTTAATCAATTGTTATAGTAATGGCACTATAAAGCGAACCTACGTTGATGTTTTGGAACATATGACAAACTTGTTTTCCAGATAATTCCATAATTACTTAAGGAGCGACATCTCCAAGTTTAGAAAGATAGAAAATATCTATCATTACGATAAAATATCCTGTTTCCAGGTTACTATGCGGACCACCTCTCAGTTGCTCAAGAAGTTAGAGGAAATCGTACCGTAAAGGTGAAGAATGAATCTCGAGGCTTCCATCTCAACAATTTGTCCTATGCTGGTCCCATTGTCATGGGAGTTGGAGGTAACTTGACTTTTCATAGGAGGATACAATTTATATAAATTGCTCCAAAAATTTCTACAACAGAAATTCCGTCAAATAAATATAGAGCTAGGTATTTTTTACCCGAGAGTAAAATAATGCCAACGCAAACGGACAGACAGAAATAACTGATAATCTAGATGTCGCAAAAAAACCTATAATTGATATTCTAATAGTTTCAGTCATAATCATCATAATATTTCTCTGGGGTTTTATCGGCGGATAATATTTCAGATCATAAATTGATTTACTGCGATCTTAACGTTTCAAAGGAAAGTAAATCACCTAAAATAATAAAACATCGTTCTTTTAACCTGAATAATTTTCTAGCAGATGTGCAAAGTTTGCCGTGGAATAATATATTATATGAGAATAATATTGATAATAAAATTAAAATTAAATAATATAATTTTTACATTGTTTAGTAAGCATGCACGAACAAAGGAATCACTAATAACATATCCAAAAGCGCCTTGGTTAACTAACAATATTAAATTATTTATGAAACAAAGAGATGCAGCAATGCAAAAATTTAAAAAATCAAAGCTTCAATCAGACTGGGTAGATTATAAACATTTAAGAAAATTTACTTTATCGTTGATAAGAAAGAAGAGAAGAAGGAATACATAGAATCTTTTAAAGGTAACTCCAAAAAACTGTGGTCAGTTTTAAAAAGTTTTAATATTTGTTTTACAAAAAATAATGAAATTCCCCAGTCTGTATCAGAACCTAAAGATATTAATAGCTTTTTTGCTACTTTTCTACAAAATAAATCTAACTGTTCGGAAAAAATTCAACTTTATAAAAACAATGCCTTTAAAAATAACTTAAACTTTAACTTTAAATTAGCAAAAATAACAAATATAAACAAAATTTTAAACAACATAAAAAGTAATGCAACCGGGATAGATGATATTTATAATGTTAAAATATTGTAGTCCGTTGAAACAAGCTACTTTCCCGACAAGTGGAAAATCTCTATAGGAAAACCATTACCAAAAATAACTAATACATCAAGTTTTAATGTACTTCGTGTGATAAGTATACTTCCTGCTTTGTCAAAGATATTTGAAAGAGTGTTGTACGAACAAATTTATGACTTTTATATGAGTAACAATATTATTTCTGGTACTCAGTGTGGTTTTCGTAAAAATTTTGGTACATCAGGAGCTCTAACAAATGTACTCGATGACATTTAAGAGCAAACGATTAAAAGATGAGTTCAGTTTTGGTACTTCTAGACTTTTCAAAAGCTTTTGAAACCATTAATCATAAATTGTTGGTAGCTAAACTTCAGTACTATGGCTATAATCAGGAAGCATGTTTGCTTTTAAAATCATATTTGACAGGAAGGTATCAATCGATTCTATCAAATGACACATTTTCAGACAAAGCGGAGATCCTATCGGGAGTTACTCAGGGATCAATATTGGGCCCCTTGTTATTTTTAATTTATACATCTGATATCCTTACGTCTTTAAAGTTTTGTAAAGTTCAGGTCTTCGTGGATGACACCCAGGTTTATTGTTTTTTTGATATTGAGGATTACAAATATTACGATAATTGTATAAATGAGGACACCTTGAACAATCTCTCATTAGTTCACAACTTAAAACTTAATCCGAAAAAATCGCATGTAATGATTTTTGGTAACAAATCTAAGACTGAGTTTTTGAAAGCTAATCTCAATATAATGGCTAATAATTCAAAATTGAATTTTGTTGAAAGTACAAAAAATCTCCGTATAGTTTTAGATTCTCAGCTTAGATTTAAAGATCACCTAAAAAATCTTATGCAAAATCATTTTGTTCTCTAAAAGTTTTATTTAATAACAGACACATACTAAACAGATCACTAAAAAAAAGGTGTGTCTTTCCAATTTGAATTATTGCAATTTTGTCTATGGGTTTTGCTTAGATCAGGCAAGTAGAGGCCGGATTCAGAAGGTGCAAAATGCGTGCCCCGGGTTTATCTATGGTCTGCGTAGGTTTGATCATATATCTCATTTGTATAACGAAATTAAATGGCTTAAAATGAATGAGCATCACACTCTCCATTTTCTAGTTTTTTTTTATTAGAAATTATAAACACTCCAGGTTCACCTGATTCTATACGAGAAATTTTCCGACATTCTGTTCATGATATAAATGTAAGATATTTCAAAAATTAACTATACCGCTTCATAGTAGTGCATTGTTTCAACGATCATTCTCATACAATGCTGTTAAACAATTTAATTTAATTCCCAACCAGTTCCTTAATCTTTCTCTTTCAAGTTTCAAAATACAATATAAGAAATATTGCTAAATACAAATCTGAACAAAATTTTTTAGAATAGAGATTGAAGTTTATAATATAGGTATATAAGTAGAAAAAATATGTGAAGCAAATTTTATAGTAACCAGTAACCAAATTTTATAGTGACCAGTATTAATTAATATCTTTTTGAAATTTTAATTACTTCCATTTAGTGTTAACACCGGATTATTATTATGATTATTCTGTATTGTTGTTTGAAGACTTATTACTATTATTATTATTTTTTTCATTTTGGTTCAGTAGAGTAGCTTTGAGCTAGACTTGCGCCAATATTAGGCAATGTATTCTGTATTTTTTTCTAAATTACCTTTGTAAAAAGATTATTTGTTGTATTCAATAAATTATTACTATTATTATTATTATAATCTAATAGTTTCAGTCATAATCATCATAATATTCCTCTCCCTTATCCCTGAGAAATTAAAGGGCAGGAAACGCTTATATTTGTTGTTTGCCCAACTTAGAGAATCTTAGTTGTAGAAGTCAATAGTCAATACGTAACTATCTTACTCAATGCAACCGTTTTTGCTTTTTCTGTGAAAAATATTTCCTCGAATCTAAGGACCCCCGACAAACGAGTGTTAGAGATCTATGTCAAGTATCGGTTTCAGGGCGTTAGATAGGAAACTACACAAGCAGTGTTGTCATTTACACTTCCTTTGATGCTTGAGTTGTGTTACATTAGTGGCAACATAATTACTAATCCTGTCATTAAACAGCATATAATAATAATAATAATAATAATAATCCGGCTTTATTTATACAAAGTATAAAAAGGCGAAGTGTCGCTAAAAAGCGTTTTTCAACTTAACCCATATAATGCACTCTTTTTAGTATAACATTGAACAGAGTAGTTTCAGTTTCAGGGTGCAACGGTGACATTGCCTGAGGCCTCAGACTTACAGGAGAAAAATAAGGAAAGGGAAAATAAGAAGAGACCACATTGTTTTTTCTTTGAAAACTTGACTTAAAATGAATGAGCATTCTGTTCTCACACTCCTGTTTATTATTTTCAACCTCAACTAGTTTCAAATAAGCGCAAATGACTTGACAATACCCCCTTAAAGTAGGCAACCCACACTACTTGCCCCCCAAGACGTGATCTTGGATCCGCGCCTGACAGCACAAGAGTTTGTCGATTCCTTTTTTATCGCTTTCTAGGTTTCATCGTAGTAGCCGCATGCGTGATGACCTTCGAAGCTCGCGATTCAGCCGCCAAGGTGGTACCTGCCCGTTTCAAAGCCTCCACGATGGGTGCCCCATCCTCCCAGTGTCCGCACGTGCCTCATGGACCGGGAGTTGCTACAGGAAGTAGGCACGGCTCGCTGAAAACGGCAGGATCACAAACTGCAGCTGCGGTCGCGTTGACAGCGCATGCGCATGCGCATTGTAGAGCGGAAGGGGGTCATACGGATCGTAGGGCGCTCACTCAGTCTTTTCTCCACTTTTCGAGGGGGCTTAACGCTATGGAGGCAGGGAAGAGGAAAACGTCTTCACTCAAGGTTCCGCAGGTAGGTTTTTCGGGAAGCGCATCGATCGTGCATTATACAGGATGTCCCAGAATATTTTTTTCAATCTCATAAAAATATCTTAAGGGCCTCTGAAAAACACTATCGATTTTTTCTGCATAACTCCTGGACGATACTGTATGATTCTACATAATAATAATAACCAATTATGATCTTACATTATGGTGTCCCTAGAAAACAGCTAATTGCATCTTTAACCCCCTATAAAATTATGACTCAAAAATGTCTAGTTTCGGTAATGTTTTATCCTATATGATGGTGGCTTCGCTATTCTCAGGATATAGTTACTTTTATATCAGATTTGTTATAAGCAATCATGAAAAACTCCGGAAATATCCCTGAATAAAATTGTAAACATTTATAATAACTAATTGCAGCGCGGAGCGAAATAAATATTATTGAAACTAGACAATTTTCAAACCGGCTCATTTTATAAGCCAAAACGCGCAACGTGTTAGGGTTAGTCCATCCCTTATAGTTACAGTCTAAACTCTTCAAATAATTTCTCGAGGTCATCATCATTTCAAGCCCAGATTTGATGCTGTGCTGTTCAAGGTTTTCTTGTTATATTTATTTATTCGGAGGTTATATTCACTGACATCCTTTTTGAGACCGTATCCCCGTAGATGTGGCCCTTAAGATGTTTGCTATAGGAACTAGTTGCATCATTTCATGCGTTCTGCACGTTTCCAATACGTTATCATACATACTTAGGAACATACCCTATATATTATGTTGGTCATTCTATAAATTACTCAAACGTAAATTATAGTTTCAGGGTGCTATAAACAGGAGTCCATCTGCTCCAGACTTAGTGCTACAGCGATCATCTAGTAACGAGCATTCATCCGCAACACCTTCACCAAGTCTGAATCGCACACCAAACAACAAATCAAGCTCAAAAACGAGAACTTTCGCAGCCTGTGCACTGCTCAACCCCGGCTTACTGCACAGACATGCGTTGTCTGTTGACGAAACAGCTGGTAACTATAGGTACGACCTGTGAAATATTTTAATGGTTTGAGCTGAAAACGGATTCTCAGTACAGTTGAACTATCATTATTACATTGCCTCGTCAGTAATCATATAAACATCTCTAGCTACTGTAAAGCACTTCCGTGTCTAATTAATCCTTTGCTAAGGTGTGGTTGTAAACGTGGGCTACTTTTCAGGTAGCAGTTACAGCTCTAGTAAGTTCATACTAAGAATTTATGTGTTCTGAGTCATTTTCACAAAATCCGCTTTTTTATATGCAGTAGACTATCCAAATTGCAATTATCCGAAACATATCGCATACAATAATTTCTCCGTTTTAACCGGAATTGTTCGGGAAATCGGCGCATGATCCGAAATAGCCGCCGGTAGTTCCCCTTTCGGCGTTTGCGTCGTTAGATTCGCTGCCAGTGATTCCCCAAGCGCGTTCGCGGAATTCACTGGTATGAGTGCGTGTATGTTTGTTTCAGTCAGGTTCATAATCGCTAAGATAGAGCAGCATAGAAATAAACGTAAACGTGTTCTTATAACCATAGAACTTGAGGCAATCAGACGTTTAGGTAAAGGTGATTTTAAAAACATGGCAAGTGATTTGGGTGTGGGCCTGAATGGAAAAAACAACGCGACAAGATTGAAAAGTGGTCTAGTGTTCTGACACCATCGCAGCCGTCACCGAAAACTATGAAAAAGGGGGAATATCAAAAAGTGGATGATGCTTTATAACTGTGGTTTACACAAAATCTAGAACGTGGAATACCAATTTCCTGACCAATTCTAAAGCAAAAGGCAGTCAACTTAAGTGAAGAATTGCCAGTTATTGAATCGCCTGATAACTTGACAGCCAGTGATGGTTTGCTGCAAATTTACAACTGCGACGAAACGGGCCTAAACTATAAAATGTTACCGGCTAAAAGTTTTGTTCCAAACAAGAATCTGCAGCTTCTGGTTACAAACGCAACAAAGAACGTGTGACTATCCTTGCATGTAGCAATGCTTCCGGTACAAACAAACTTCCTTTGTTGTTAACCGGAAAATCAGCTAAACCGAGAGCATTTAAACACGTCCGTCCCAACGCTCTTCCAGTGTGGTATAATAATCAAAAAAATGCCTGGATGGATGCCGCTCTATTTAAGGACTAGTTTTACAATCATTTTGTGCCCATGCAGAACGATATTTGAACGAACGCGGATATCCGAGAAACTGTATTTTGCTATTAGACGATGCTCTGAGCCACCCAAGTGAGAAGCAACTTAAAAGTGGAGAAATACGAGTGATATTTTTGCCTCCTAATGTAACGTCACTGATTCAGCTAATGGATCAAGGAGTGTTAGAAAAACTGATACAGAACTAATAAAAACTGTTTGTAACTATGGCGCTGAGACAGTTTTAAGTGATGCTAGTGACAATGAGACAGAAATCTCTGCCAAAATATCACATTCTGAGGGATTACAAGCTCTACGAAAGGCGTTGACTTACGTCGAACAACTAGAAAATGCGACAGCAGCTGATGTGCTACTTATCAAACGTTGGAGGAATATTGCTGCCAAAAATAGGAACAATGCAAAACGTGCACAGTTAAAAATTACTTCCTTTGTTACTAAAAACTCATAAATATGTATGTTTGTGTCCACATGTTTATATTTTACGTAACTTTATATAGGTATATACTCACTTAACACACGCTTCTACGTTTTTCAATGAAAGCATTATGAGTCTAAATATTTGTTTCCGTTTTATCCGAAATTTCGATTATCCGAAAGCAACTGGGTCCATATTATTTCGGATAATCGGGGCTCTACTGTACTTGTTTTTCCAGATTAAGCAACGAATCATTGCACCCAAGCGGAAGTCAAGAGGGCTCAATGGCGATGGACCTGCACCTTGAGTGTCCCGTAACGTTACGGATAAGGGACAGGCGGAGGCCTTTAAAGAGGCAGAGGAGGGTGGACGAAGATGCGGTACAAGTCAGAGAAGAGGCAAGTCTGAGGCGCAGCTCACACTCCTGTTCGGTGCGGGTCACGGGACTGGGGTTGAGGGATTCTACGAGGAAAGGTAAGATTTTATTTGCTGTTTCCAGGGAGACAATAAGAGACGAGACATGACATGTTAGAAATGTATTTAGAAAGCCGCCCACCCTACTTATTTGCTGAACGGGATTTTTTTTTAAATGAAATATGTGTCATTTTAGATCCTTATGACGAAGTGGCAGTCTATCAAAGTTCAGCGTTTTTGTACTTTGAATCGCCTATAACTCAACAACCAATCATCAGAAAACTGTAGTGTGTTATATCGATCTCCTTCTTTAGGATAGTTCTATCAGAATATGCCACAAGGCATAACTCTTACCATATCAAAAAAATTGCCCATCCACGTAGACTGCAGACCCTTCCAAAAGAAGAGGGTTAGTATAGCATATTATAACATTTTGATGATTAGTTGTTGAGTTCAATATACAAATATATATAACTTTGACTGATTTTCAGTCCGCCACCTCGAAAGTTATTTATTTTTTTAAGCAAATAAGTTTTATAAAAAAAATCAATAAACCGGTTTCATCTGTGATGCTTTGGTTGAGAGCCAACATCAATGGCATTTTTCTATGGAAGTTGGAAGTTTGCTCATCCAAACCAAACCACCGCTCGTCACAAGAACAGACCTATCGCAATGGTGTCTGTAGTCAGCAAAATTACAGAGCACGACAAATCAATCTTCACTTTGGGTGGGTAATCAGAGTCCAGATAGAAATGACGATTTTCTGCATTGAACCTCTCTCTCATATCGACAACAGGTCAGTAACTAGGCCCTCCTTGAATGATATGTTAATGGACTTTACCCCTCCGATTTCTCCCTCAAGCTTTCTAGGTTATGTGCATTGAGATCACCAACTGGTCATTTGTTCTTAGGGTGTGTAGGATATGGAACAATTTACTAGCAGAACCTTACCCCAATTATATTTGGTCTTTTAAACTTCTGAACAGTAAATAAGATTTGTCAGTTACTTCAATATCCTTTACTTTTTTTAAGGACAAACACTTATGACTTGATTTTATCAGATCACGTAATCTTTAGGTCAAAGAAGTCACTAGGTATACATAGTCTATGGACAAGAACCAAGAATTCGACAATCTATATTTTATGAAACCTCCAAAAAGTCAGAAATCATGTTTTCGTGACTGTGAAAAATTCAAAAAGCAATACTTGAAGAACATTCGAATGTCATCATGAAGAACGAGATCTTACTTGTTGATAATCCTGCTCCGTGTAAAAGAGGTTGGTCGAAATCGGCTTTTTCTCACCCATCATCATTGGTGAAAATGGAACGCTTAAATTTTGTCCATTTAATTGTATTTACATCATGCCTTAAATCCAATTATTAATTATTGTTTAAAATACTTAAAATTCAATAAACGTGCCAAATTTGTAGGTTTTTCTTTATACTTTTTATATTTTATTTTTTATCAACTTATTGGATATGTAAAAATATTTGAACTAATAGTGTAAACTTAAGCTTTCAATTTTCATGAATAATAGTTGAAAAAAGACTTATATTTACTACTACTACTTTAATTGGTATGCATATATTTTTCTAACGATATTGAGAAATATCTTATTGGAAATGTATGTATGTTTTTCATTTCGAACATCGATTTTCAGGTGGATCAGCTCACCAACTTCCCACCCATACTTCCCATTGCCCTTCCCGACGACGAAGTTCAAACGCCTCTGACTGTACTCATCGATCGAGGACCAGAAGAAGAGAGTGTCCTCACGCCAGAGGACAGCTAGAACGTGCTATCAGTTCAGACTCAAGGTATGAATTTATTCACTTTTACAATGCTGGTGAATGCGCATACTTTATGGTACATGACGCATCTACCATTTCTATCAAACACAACAGGGGGTTAGTTGAATATCAATGAATGGAGACAGGTAGGTCGACTCCGCACTACTTAAGCATATCCCCTCAGCAACAGCAACGAGCTTGCGAATGGTTGCTTGTACGATCTTTCCCAGCCCCTGCAAACTCCTTGAATAGTTTTCGCTACGTAAAAAATGTCAAAATGGACTCGAGCACCTGATAGGTGAAAAAAAAACGAAACTTGAGCGATTCTTGTGTCTTTTTGGTTTTTGCCCCGAGCTACAACGCTGCTGAAAACCTACAAATATCCTTTGTCCTTGACACCTGATGTCATGTCATGAAACATCCAAATCTAACATAATATCTATTATTCGAAATTCGCCGATTAGCCCTGTCGGACTTTATGCAGGGTGTCCCGAAAAAAGTGTGCAATATTCTACCAGCGGTTTCTAGAGCTTAAAATAGGAAGAAAAGTTTATATAAACATTGGTCGACAAACGTCCCTTAAGGGCGGTCTTTAAAGGGGCTCCCCTGAAAATGGTTTTTCCTTAATATTTCCGAAACGTGTTGAGATAAAGACATAAAATTTGATATTCTAGCCTAGTTTTTGTGTTATTCTATTTTTGAAATTCAATTTTAGAATTTGAAAATTTAGGGTTTTCTACATAAAAAAGGTACTCTTATTGAATATCGATAAAATCAAACTAAAAAATTTGTCACATGATAGGAAATGTACTGCGAATTTAAATGAATTGTTGATTATACATAGTTAGCCATGACTGCAAACAAAAGTTGTTTTGATTTATTATGACTTATTTTGACGATAAGCTGACATTGTTAGACGTGTAAAATTACTAGATTGAAATCAAAATTTTTATTAAATCGATTTAAAATGCCAAGATTTACAGACAGAGAACTGACTGACATGCATTTTGTGTACGGGTTTGCAATGGCAGTTCATTGGCAGCCGTAAGAGAATATCAAAGAAGATTTCCCAATCGCATAGTACCTGGACGTCGAATGTGAAATTTGTCAAACCATGGAAGTTTACAGCACATGCAGGGCTCAGGAAGGCCACTGGGAAATCATAGTATGGATATTGCTTCAAATATGTTTGAAAATAATCCGCAAATAAGCATACGAAATGTTTCAGAAAATATGGATATACCTCGATCAATACTAAGAAAAATGTGTATTTGATAGTTATCCTAAAAATAATAATTTTAGATAGGAAGAATGACAAGAATGCAAGGATTACGTCCTTATCATTTTAGACGGGTGCAGCATTTAACGGAGGCGGATTTTTTTACTACGAATCGAGTTTTGCAGTGGATATTGGCAAATGAAAACACTATTCCTAGAATATTATGGTCGGATGAGTCAATATTTACTAGGCATGGTGTTTTTAATTTCCATAAAGTGCATCACTGGTCAGATGAAAATCCAAAAGCTGTTCGCCGTACAAATTTCCAACATAGATTTTCATTGAACTTGCATGGAGTAATTGGGGATCAAGTAATTGGGCCTATTGTACTTCCCAATCGTCTTAATTCAGAGGTGTATCTGAACTTTCTTCTTTCTTGGATATAATACCATTGGATGTGCGCCAGCAGTTTCAAGAAAATATGTTTTCTCAACATGATGGCTTCCCTGCACATTCTGGACGCAATATTCGAAATTGGTTGAATGTCAATTTTCCAGACAGGTGGTTAGGCCGAGGAGGTCCTATAGCGTGGCCGCCACGTTCACCTGACTTAAATCCATTGGATTTCTATTTTTGGGGGTCATTAAAAGACCTAGTTTACTCGACTGAAGTAAATACTCAAGAAGGTTTACTTCAAAGAATCCATCAGGCTGCAAATGAAATAAGAAGAAAAAGGTTTTCCACTTTTCGGGCTACGCAATCGTTAGTTCGTCGAGCGAGACTCTATTTCCAACAAAATGGGAATTTATTTGAACACTTATTGTAAAGCTAGTTTTAAGTATATCCAACTGTAGGTCTTCTTTTTTAAACAAATTTCAATTTCGTTCGTAGAAAAAATTTATTTCTTTTGTTATTGCCTGAATGTTAGCTATGTTGCAATAGAAATATTATTCATCAATTCATTTAAATTCGCAGTACATTTTCTATCATGTGACAATTTTTTTAGTTTGATTTTATTCAAAAATGGTACAATTTATCGATATTCAATAAGCGTACCTTTTTAATGTAGAAAACCCTCAATTTTCAAATTCTAAATTGAATTTCAAAAATAGAATCACACAAAAATTTTGGGGCTCAAATAACCTGAGTCCGTCCCTGTTACATACGCTTCCAAACAAAACTGTCTAAAATTGTTAATATTTTTAAATCCAGCATAAAAAACTAGGCGATAGACGATAAAATCAAGCTTTCGGCATTCTCTATGGGGCCTTCATTAGGATTCTGAAAACACAATTGTGATGCTAGCTAAGAATACAGGACAGATTTAAATTTTTGCTAGCATCACAACTGTGTTTTCAGAATCCTGATGAAGGCTCCATAGAGAATGCCGAAAGCTTGATTTTATCGTCAAAAGAGTCAACTTAAGCCTAAAAATTTGCCAATTTCAAAATTAACAATTAATTGTATTTTGTGCCCAACTGGTCGTTGGCTTTGGCGATGACTAATTCTCATATATATATATATATATATATATATAACGACATATATATATAATCTTATATAAACTTTCACAACACTTGACAACACTTCTTGTCTCTCTCCATGTTAGCAAGGCATGCGACACCATAAGCCACGATATGCTTATAGCCAAGTGTACTTATTTTGGATTTTATCAACCGGCACTACGCTTTCTACCGTCATATCTAAAAGACAGACAGCAACAGGTAGTTCTAGGTACAGGTATTTCTAATTTAAAGAATGTTCCTTCAAGGGCACCACAAGGTTCACTTCTAGGGCTACTCTTGTTCTTAATATATACATTCGATTTGGTTGTCAAACTTAAAAAGTCAATTATTGTTAAGCTTTTCCCCTGATGATCTTAAAATGGCTGAAGCTAAAATCAATATTGATCTCGAAATTATTAATAACTATTCTGCCATTAATAACATGAAATTCGGTCAAGAAAAGTGCAGACATATAGAATTAAACCTGCTGGACCTGAAACTAGGCAGTACAGGCTTAAAATTCAATAATGTGTGCAAAATTTTTGATCTAATCATAGACGAAGACCCAACTTTTAGTTTCACTTAATCTTTGTAAAACAGATTTTATTTGTACAGTAACACTGAGATTTTATTTTTTTAAATTTTGAAATATTGGTTGAGTAGATTGGTCAACGGCTAGACTCCGCCATGAGCATCAAACTTTTATGTTGTCATATATCTCTGACGCATTTAACGTTATCCTGATCGTTGAATAAAATCACAGATGTAAATTGAACAAAGCTATCGTTTCATCTCTTACGTTGCACTTTGAAAAAGGCCCCAAAGTAACCGAAATTTCGATATATTTCTTAATCCCTCACATATGCCATTTTATCCATCGGCCACTATTACCTAGAAGTCATTCGTGTTCAATCTGAAACGTGAGTGAAGTCTTTCCAAAAACAGTACATTTATATTTGACCAACCACAACCACACGAAATTCACTATATTCACTATGAAAATGAGTATTTTCTTCTTTCCTTACCCCATTTTGAAGGTTTACTTATTTTTTATATGATTTTAGTCTTCATTAAAAAAACGAGTATTTACTTGCCGTACGACAAAAACCTTTTATTTCCGCGAGTAAAGGCGCCATATACATTTAATTAGAGCAACTGTCACCTCGTCAGTATTGCTATATGTACTTCCTGACAATACTTGAGTTGTGTAATATTAGTGATAACTTATTTTACATCTCATGTAGATTGACGGGGGCAATTCCAAAATGCTACCACCATCATCAGCATACACCCCAACCCACCCCAACTCAAACGTCAACAGAGCAGGACCCAGGGGGATCAGGTTCTGAGTCCGAACTGAGACAAATGACAACGCACACTACCGTAGTGCAAGTCAGTCCTACCAGGAATTAAACCCTTTCGTATGCAAACAGTGTAGAGGAAACCAAATTGTAGGTGAAGTAGTGCAAGGCGTTGGCCAGTCAATTTGTACAAATAACGAAAGATGTTAGGGGGATGATTTCAACAACACGGTTTGACTGGTACTGTCAATTATTGTTATTTGGTGCATTCAAACTTTAATGGGGTGAAGCTTGAAGTGGTATAAAAATGCATACTCAAAAAGTATACGTACTTGTAATTTATAAAGGTTTTGAGTCATCAAGTTTTCGTTGACAAATGCGGGAATTTCGTATACAATAAATGTAGACAAGTTTTGTGTAAAGAGTCCCACAGTTCTCAGTAGTGGAAGATACATTGTTGTATTGTGATCTTGACTTTGGCAATATATTTTATAAATAGAACAAGGTAAGTCGTGTCTTGCTGCATAATCGTCAATCATCGAATTGGCTCTTTTCAAAAAGATCGATCCCCTTACTTACTACTTCGATTAGTCAAGGTAGTAAGCTGAGATTGGGAATCATGTAATTGCCACATAAATACCAAGATGGTGGCTGGGCACTCGTCAGTTCGACATTTTGATCGACAGTCAATTTATTCTGTATGGTTACGGACCATCGCCAAGGAGTTTCAAAATCTCGTGACACCAACTTCTACTTGAAAAAGGTCATCATCATCTTGAGATGTTCTCTCACTTCTACGCTGAATTTAAGCTTGCTAATTTAACCCAATCAGAAAATAAGTAGAGCATAAGCACTGTGAACTCCGGCAAGCACTGAATGTAAGTCAAACTGACTCCAGAGGATCACTTTAACGAAATAAGAACAGGCAGTAGAGGTACTGTCAAAAAACAATGCACCATTATTGTCTAGCCACTGAATGAAACCACATATTATGCACGAGATCTCGGCTACCACAGTAACCTTTTTCAATTATAATTGTGAAAAGTAATTCAAGCGTATGTGATTTCATTTAGCAACCTAACAATCTTGGAGTGATGTCAGCATGAGTTACAGATGTTACATTAAGAAAACAGTTTACAATAGTCTATGCCACCGCGATTGCTTGACTCATTTTAAGAAATAAACTCCTGTTTTTGAAAATCATTTCCCTAATTTCGAATAGAAAATGTAATGCCTTGCAATAAAAGTCCTCATGCATAGATAAAATAGGGATCAATGGTTATACTGGTATCGGTTTTTTATAGGGAAATCGATAAATATCCCCGTATGTAAACATTATTGTAACTTCAAGTAGGACTTTGTTATCTAGACTACCATGTCTTGAGTGTTTGGTAAAAAACCCTTTAAGACTGTCTGAAAATGATTGTTAGTTTTCCCCAGTATCATATAAAATTGCAGGAATATAGATAGCTGAGTTCTACGTGAAAAACATAGAGAGAAAACTAATGGTTGTTCTACGAAGGTACTTAAAAATGTCAATGGATTTATCATCGATTCTTTTCAATCAGCATCTACTGGCATCTTGTTTTTCTTTGTATTCATAATTAATTAGTCGAATAATATTATGTTATTTATTCCCCACGTTTCATAAACCTGCACTTCTTTCTGATGACCAAACGACCCTGAAAGTGAGCTTAAGGTCATACTTGAAGCTAAATTTCTGGTCGGCAAAATCGTCAACATAACAAAACAACATTACACATACACTTGATCAATTTGGTTTTGGATCATTTTCGGGTGCAACGTGTAACCAAGAAGTTTCTATGAACATTAAGACTTCAATACGCTTTCTGTAACGTAATTAATTCGTTCAGTGATTCAAATAAATCAGCAGAAATGATCAAAGTTACAATTTGTAGGCAAACTGAAGCTCCCACCACTGTGTACTACACATTCTAGTTGACCATTTACATACACTGCCTTGATTTAGCTCTATGGTTGCAAATCTCCCTGACTATATCGGTTCCGGATGATATAATTCTATTGAACTCGGATGTTTCCAGCTGGCAGGATATCTAAACGACCTCAAACGAGCAACAGGTCGAATTTGCACCTCATACGTTTTCCCTCATTGTATTTTACCATGCTCTAGATACCCTATAGCGTTAATATGAGACACGGCATTGGATGCGAATAGCAATATCGTTTCACCAATTCGTAGCTTTGTGTGCAGGATGTTACCGAGAGTATTTACACAGCTGAAGCGTCATAAAGAGTACAAACGTCAACACTAGCACATGAATCACACAACGCTTAGCATAACTTCGAGACAGTGTTGCCATTTATACTACCTCCGATACTTTGACTGTGATAAGAAATGAGCTCAGCATCGTCTATTGACTATAATAGAGATATAATTGACAGATGATAAGCCATTGACAATTTTAGTATCAGATCAGCAATAAGATGTTGATGAAAAGTGCCAAAATGACACAAAAGAAATAGGCCTCAATATGTATTATAGTTGTTTTATAATATATGTGAAAAGTATTAGACAATCCAAATGTATACGTTGTTCCTTTACCTTTATCAACAAATTCAGTGTTTTCTTGATCCCTTCCTATGAACAAATAATTATAAAATGTGTAACATTTTCCTCTGAAAGATGTATCAATTCTGAAGCCAATTTTGAAGCTCAAAATATTGTTAATATCTTACGAAAAGCGGAAGAACCGTATGTAAAATAATATTATTATGTCAGAAGATCATTAGACACATTCACATATAGATTAGGGATACTGTGATCAGTGATAGTTTGGATTCAGTAGTTGCTTAAAGAACTTGGCATTTTTATGATTGTTTAAAAATGTTTAATGTCCCCCCTGCAACATGGATCCAATCAGATTATTTGGTCAAGTTCCTAAGTAACCCTAGTTTACATTTGATCGTTTATTCTTATGATTTTCGTTCAACACGTTTACTTTTCCAAGGGTCATATGGGGAACTTTTGTTCAATCTCCAATGACATAGATGGAGAATCAAAGACTCATTTTAATTGCTTTTCTGTAAACCTTTCTGGTTATTAAATACAGAACGCGTCAATTTTAATAAATGCAGGCATGCTGGTAATAAACATTTTGCTTAGGTCTGTGTTTTCAGAAAAACTAGTAACACTTGATTCTTATTTTCATATTTTCCACATTTGTGATTAACTATTTAAATACGTAAAAATCTTTAGCAGATACGAAAAGGAGTATTTATGAACTTTCCAGAACTGCCATCAACTATTTTTTTGCCTTAGTTTACATGCCAAAAATCGAAAAAGTAATTTTGTCATCCCTTAGAAGTGAACGTGTATGTAATCTTCCATATTATACAAGAAATGTTAGCCTGAAATGTATTTTATATCACTTCCTATACTCTTCAACGTGTTCACATACCTTGATGAGACTTTAATACGTAATCTTCTTTTGTACCATATCATTGCGCCTTGTCTCTCGCCTATACTCATATGACTAATTGTATAAGTTCGTGCACACATTGAGGAGTATTTCCACAAAAAAGACTTTTTCATACAGAAGCAATCACGACCCTTAGTTCAGGGCAGATCTAAATGAAAATTTCTAAGCCAAATGAATGTGATTAATGTTCGAAATAGTATATTTATATAGAAACGTATTTACATGTTTTAGCGACTAGTTTTCACGAGATGTAATTATTGTATTGTTATCAATAAAATGTCCAGTGTTTTCATTTTATCATTTAAACACCTTGCATCATTATCCACCAACAATGGTAATAAATCTCCGGGTCTTACTGGCCGCTAAATAAAGCCACATATGTAGAACATATGTAGAACTGAAACCAAATCTAAAAGTTTTTTATCGCTTTGTGTTATCTATGTATATTGTAACGAAAATACCGTCTTTACCGACCAAAGACTAATTTATTATTCTACACTAATTTGTAACACTTGCAACTAATTTATAATAGATTTATAGCTATGCTGACTGGACTATTAATCCATCTCAACTTTGCGCTCGTTATCCACCGACTCGACTGTGTCTGTAGACTGAACTGTGACTGACTGCTTCCGCCATCTAGTCTGGTATTTATTCCCCTATCGACGAGTTGAGAACCATTCCACAGTTTTCCAGTCTAAGTCGTGAACTCCTATGGAAGTAGTAAAGATGTCAGCAGATCCATCTACAGACGAGACGAATACTCGCGGTCCAGAATGCAATCATGCTCCAAATATGATCGCGTAATTCTGGTTGTTGTCTAAGCAACAATCCCACTTCTGGCCACCTGTCGAATCTTCTAGTTGATGTACGAGAGTGTCTGTTGTATAGTTTTTGGAATTAAATTCCATTTACGTTCCGGCAAAACATAACACTAGCGCGCGACGTTCAAATTCGCGCTCTTCTATTGGCTAGCACGCCACAAGTGCTTGGGTATGCGCCGACAAGCGAATAGAAGGGCCGACCGAGTGCCCGCGTTAGTTTTGACGCGTAAAGCAAATGAGGTTTGAATAGTGTTTACCTGTTTTTTTATCATCTGAGACATATTTCAAGTGCAGTCTGTACTATTTTACTACACACGTAACATTACTGTAACTTCTTTGATAAGTTCAATAGCATTATACGCTATCAGGTTCGTTAACCTTGCGATCTGAAGTTGATCGATTGATAAAAATGAACTAGCATTATCGTTGAAATATAAAAAGTTCACACGTATAATTAATCACGAAGTAGTTAAGGAGTCATGTGACAGTAAAAATATTGTAATAAGTCTGAATGAATAAAAATACAGGACAAATAATTTTTAGCTGTATTTCTATTTATCTATACATGAAATCAATTGACGTACATACTTTCATAGGCGTCGGTGAACTGCTTACCACGTAAAGGTGTGACAGATTACATGCAAATGCGACATATTCTGTCGACCCTTTTGTCCTTAGTGTCACCACGTCCTTTACATCTATCCTACCAATTACCAAGGGCGCCTGCAGAAATTTTTCCAAAGGTGCAAATAAAATATGGATGCTTGTTATACTAAATAAACATATCTTGATGATTCCTGGAGAAAAAACAGATACACCACACACATGTTCTTTACTTCAATAAATTTTTTTGACAAGTGTCACACTGATAGTGAAACAAAGCCTACCAACAGAGCATACCTGATAGGTAGTCGTCTCTGTGAATGTACAATATACTTGGAACCGCAAACCAGGGGTGATACGTTAGTTAGTTTATTGGCATTTGACGATTTCCTAAAAACTGGAGTTTTGCCTTCGAAATTTTTTTCAAACTATATACCTTTAAATTAAATTTCTGAGGCCACTGAAGTTGGAAGGTACTCTATATTGATATATTCTAGTTGCTGACATAATGATTTATAAAATCTAAATACAGTATCTTTTCTAATGCCGTATGTCCTAATGTTTTGACACAAAATTAATTGGCCTCAATTTTAACAAATACAAAATATATAAAGTTGCCCTTGGAAACCAAAGTTTGCTTACTTACTTTACTGTCAGTTGACATTTATATATTTTGACGTTTTCGCTTTAGATGTATAAATTAGACATAAGAAAAAGTATCTACAAGTGGGCTGGAAGGGTATCCAAAGAAGAACCATTTATCGAACAGCAGCGGAGTGCGAGCAGGAAATACCATATCTGAATCTCCCAAAAAGTGGAAGACCACGTATATTTACGACACAGAGGTCAGGGAGACTGGTGACAAGAGCAAAAAAGCAGGTTGGAATGTCCACAAGGAGAATGGCTCATTAATACAGATCTTCTAAGAGTACGATATCGTTGCAAGTGAGGTGGAATGGTCTTAAATATCGAAAGAGACTAAACATAAGTGCCCAAATACTCTCAAGTGTAGCTCCTTCGTCAACTTAGGCGGCTACACTTTGCCAATGGAAAAATGATTATTTGACGCAATCTGATTCAAGCATCAACTTGTTTTATATTATAGGTTTTACCAAGGATGTATAATATAATATATAGTTTTAAAAAACATAATATGTCTATATGTATCTGTAGTTAACGTTTAACTTTTCTCTTGCTGTTATTATTATTACTGATATACTACTTTACTTTTTTTTTGGGTTAGGTGGAAGAGCGCGGATTGACAACTAAAGGTTGTTAATCATGCGAACCTTGCCGTTTGCTCACTGCATCAGATTTATGTACTTTTTTTTCTGTACTTACATGAGGAATAAAAAAATTTATTATTATTTTATTATTATTATTATTATTATTATTATACGGGCAACGTAGAGGGATGCCCTGACAATGTTAGATACAAACATAAAGTGAAATTTGCAGATAAAATCCTAATCTGGTGCGCAATTTCTAACAGGGGTGTATCACAACCTTTTGTGGAAGAGGGAAGGGTGAAGCTTGGATAGTCAGAGCTATATTGATAACTGCCTTTCCAAACTGCTTAGGTTTGTCCGCAAACTTCTTGATAATGACCATATCAAGTTTTGGCCAGACCTAGCATCATGTCATTACTCAGAGATACCGACTTCGACTACACACATACCTACGAAAAACTGAGAGAAGTTGATCTAAATTCCGTCCAGGATCTCATGAAAGAAAGTTGCGTCTCGTAGAGCAAAATGGGACACTCTACATAATTCGATAGTATAGTTTAGCTAAGTATTGCAAGAGTTGTAATTTATGATATCTAGTTAGTGGTTAAATAAATTTCTTCAATGAAAAAGATCCGATAAATATTTTGTGCTAAAATTTTCAGGACATACGTTATCAAAAAGTGCACTTTCCCATAACCGTTCACCAACGCCTTTATTCCCTTCCTGTACCACCTCACCCTACCACCCTGATTCGTCATTGTTGTACGCGACGGTATCGTCGGTCTCCAAAGAAACGCGTCGACGCCTGTTGACTGGACGTCGCGGCGCCCATCGATGCCACCGGTCAGTCGTGGCAGTGCGAAGTCCGAAAGAACAAGGGTCCAACCTATAGGGCTGAAGTCCGAGCCATGGGGTGCGCCAGCAGCGGGCCTGTCATGGAAGCGGGCAAAGGGGCCGTCGATCAGGCATCGCATACTGTGTCGGATGCTTTGGCCACTACGGAAAAGGCTATCCAAGGTCAGTGATCCATCATTCCCAATGGTATCGTAAATTTGGGTGGCCACCCTTATTCATGAATCATCTTGTAGTGTAAATTATTTGTGTATTGTGACACGGATAGACGATTATATTTCACACCTACTGTAGCGGTTGTAGTCGAAGAACGATGGGTGATCAAACATTTGTGGCCACTTTTTTGGCCAAAATCCAAATGGGGGATCATCAAACCTCGTCAAAATCCATTACTCAAGGTATGCGAAACATTAAAAATGCTATAAATATGACTTGTACTGTCTCTGCTAGTCTGGTCGAGTAGCGCAATGCTAATTTGCTTCAGCTCGATGTTCAATGTTCGTGGAACCTGCGGCATTTCCATTGTAACTTTCGAAGCTCACCCACTAGCTGTCTTTTTATTCTTCGCGTTCCCTCTAACCGTTAATTTAGCATCTTTGGCAGGGTGTCCATTTTTACTCATTGTTTTGTCGGTAATTTTTACACATTAATTTTCTGAAATGCTTATTTTCTTATTATTTCCGATGTCTCTCGATACAGTGAGCCTAGGCACTCAGTCCCAAAAAATGTTTCACAGTCGATTTGGTGTATCCTAGAAGGTGAAAGCAGCCCCTCCCACTGTACTTTAATTTTCGATATAGCGATTGAAAAGTTTTCATAGATATCAATACAATAAGAGATGTGCTGCAAACAGCTCAATTTTTCTTCCAAAATACTTGTTTCTCTCATTTTTTGCGAACTTCACTAGAAACCCTGATTCTACAGTTTAATCGCTGATTGACCAATAAAAATATTATTGATAAATCTCCTAATCAAAGGACGACAAACTTTTGTCCAGATCTTATTTTGACGTGGTATCTTGGTTACCTCTAGGTTTGACTAACGATTCAGTCAAAATCCAAGACCAAGAGATTTTCGAAATTTGATCAAACCAGTCTGGTCACCCTTTGAATGGACTATTCGTGGTGTACAGTACTCGAGACTGCCTGCATGTCATTTACTTATCGTGACAACTTGCTAGTATACCTATACTTTACTAGACATGTGGATCAATATACAGACCCGTCGATTTCATTTTCGAGGGGGACACAAGTTTGGCAAAAAATCACGTTAACACGTGCAGCCCCCTGGGCGGGGTGACACCAACCCTAAATCTTAAATGGAAAGGGGGGTCCAGTGATACCTTATTTTAAAGGTCTTTCAATTCCCTTTATAATGATGTAAAATACATGAGCTTCAGTTCAGTAGTTTTGAAGATTTATTGATTTAAAGCTTAAAGTAGACTTTAATAGGTACATCAGATTAGTTTGTACTACTTTCAGAAGAAATTTGACTAAAAGAATTTACTTAATAAGTAAATGCTTTTCTTCACTACGCCCATGGTTTGTTTATCATTTTTTGTTGAAAATAGCTATTGGAGCGTTTTTTTGTGGCAAAAAAGTTATTTCTTGAAGAAAGATAAGGAAATATCTCGTACTTATTTAAATAGGAATTTAGTACATAGTTTGCGATTGATTTGACCAAACTTTGTTGCTAAAATAACTTGTAACGCTTTATTACATAAATTAACCATGGTATATTCCACAGCAGAAAGAGTGAAATTATCGAATATTTTTCGGAAATAATCAGTGCGCTAATAGAACAGCAGAAATATTTAATGAGCCTGAGAACAGTAACGTGCATCGAAAATATGTTCTAGAACTTGTAGCTAAATTTCGGGAAACTGGGTCAGTCGCCAATAAAAAACGCAACATTGAAAATCCCATAAGGAACGAAGCAATAGAAGTGGGGTTTTAGGGCAAGTTTATGTAGATCCTACGTTAAGTACCCGCAAATTGGAGACTGTGTGTGGTGTTAGTCGACGTACTGTCCAACGGATTCTAAAGGCCCATAGTTTTCATCCGTATAAAATTCACCTGGTACAAGAACTTAATGAAGACGATTTTGATGCGGCGATTACAATTTTGTGAAGATATGAGTGAACGAATTATAAACGATGAACATTTTCTATTCAACACTTGCTTTTCCGACGAATGTTCCTTTTTCTTAAATGGCGTAGTAAATCGTCATAACTGCCGATATTGGTCATGAGGTTCATACACAGCAGCCACAAAAATTAAATGTTTGGGCTGGTATTTTTGGCATCATTTGTTGGTCCTTTTTTCTTACCTGGAAATTTGACCGGTGAAATGTATTTGGAATTACTGGAAGACGCCATAGATCCTGCATTAACAGCCATATTGAAAATCAGAATGATCGGCGGTACATTGCGAATAGGTTGATGTTCCAACAGGATGGTGCCCCACCACACGCATTACGTGTTCGACAATATTTAGATCAGACGTTTCCAGATCGATGGATTGGTAGAAGAGGTGCCATTGAATGGCCCCCAAGATCGCCAGATTTATCACCTTTGGATTTCTTTATGTGGGGTCATTTAAAAAGCAAAATCTATGCTACTCAGCCAACATCATTAGAAGACCTGCGAAGAATTGTGAATGAGTGCCTTCAAATTACTCCTCAAATATTGCAAAATGTGCGGCAACGTTTTGAGCAAAATCTTATTATTGCATGGAGAGTCATGGTGGCCATTTTCAACATTTACTTGCCTAACGGGTCAGTTCATTCTTCATTTTTAAATTACTTTGCTGCCAAATGTATTGATCCCACTAATGATGATGTATTAGTTTTATTTAAGCTTTAAATCAAATAAATCTTCAAAACTACTGAACTGAAGTACATTAATTTTATATCATTATAAAGGGAATTGAAAGACCTTTAAAATAAGGTATCACTCGACCCCCCTTTCCATTTAAGATTTTGGGGGGGTCACCCCCGCTTAGGGGGCTGCACGTGCTAACGTGATTTTTTGCCAAACTTGTGTCCCCCTCGAAAACAAAATCGACGGGTTGAGCGTTTTTAAAAAAAAACTGAGCTGCCAGTAAATGCGTCTGTTTTGTTTTCGATGCGCCACCCTGTATGGTATCTGAACGAAAAACATTGTCATGATAATAAGAAGATACAAAATAGTTTTCAAACTATTCCGATCCAGAAAGATTAATAAAAGAATTAATTTTATGTAAAATATATGTAGCTGAGAAATACTCGTAGTAGCGTTTCTGTGATCACGGTTTCATGCTTTCCTATACATAACAAATACCTTGTAATTATTGGACATACGGTTTGCGAGGCACATATAGTCTGTAGTACGCTTTATCATCATACAACTGTTGCCATCAGACGTCATTTGGAGTCTCTGAGTGTCATTTTCATCTATATCTACTCTTGTATGTATCAACGGGTACCTATTTTGGGAAACCTATTGTCACGTGTACTGTGTAGTGTCATGTGCACTGAGCACGTAGCTATTGAACATGTTGGAAATGGGCATTGTCTTCAATGTGATTTTGGCCAAACATGCTGAGCATCAATTTTTATCCGTATATATCACATTATCATCTTATGATTAGAAATAATAGT
>CAVLJG010000121.1:5373037-5392795 GCA_963669975.1 Acanthoscelides obtectus | reverse complement strand
TGATTATCAATGCTATTTTTCAGCGCTTTGCATATTCCTTCATCTGCTTGATAATATTTGCCAATCGAAGGGATAGATGACAAGTTTGTTTACTTATTTTCCATTTATACATACTACTCAGGTGAGATACTACTACTACAAGGTTTTTACAATATTTATGAGTTTGTTGGTGGTAAAGTTCTTCGTTTGGGAAAAATTCAACAGAAGCAGATGAACAATGCTCGCTTTATGATCTGGAGAAAAATGTGCTATCGCTTTAAAATAAAATTTCCTCTATTTTTTTTAATGTTGTATGATTATGATCAATCAATTAGAAACATGACATATAATAATAACATCTCAAAAATTAGACCGGAAGCTTGAAATTATTAAGTACTATAGTTGTTGGACAGTAAGTAATAGTATCGCTTGAAAATCAAATTTTGTAATCTGTTTCCTCTGATTCAATAATGAATTTTTCTGTAATCTATGATTAAGATCAGTCTTAGAAACAGGACAGATGTGAGTATCCTTGAAATTAGACATATAATAATAACATCTTTAAAAACAGAATAGAAATTTGAAATCATCAAGTGCTATAGTTTTTTGACAAGTAATGGTGTCTGTTGTTTTGACAAGTCTTGGAAGTGACAAGTCCTTAAAGCAGCTACATTCTAAATCGAAGTACATACATTCTGCATTGAGATCAAAATAAACAACTGCAGTGGCTGTGAAAGTCTTAGTAATTTTGAAAACTTTGGTAGTAGATATGATTATCAATGCTATTTTTCAGCGCTTTGCATATTCCTTCATCTGCTTGATAATATGTATGTGCCACTGTTAGCCAGCTAATAGGTCTACATATTAATAATTGAACTGAGGGTCAAGACTGAACTCTTACTGAACTTCATAGAAGTGACTGACTACTTACGTTTGCAATAGAAACACATAAACTGTAAACACTTCACACAACACTTTCACTATTTGTAGCTGCGATTGCTTGTTCTAAGCTTCTAATTAATCCTTATTAACGGGAGCCTCATTATTAAGATTTCGATAATGTTTACATTCATACATTGTAGGTTAGAAATCGGAGGTGATGCAATCAGACATACGCTTTATATCAATCGGTTGGAAAAGCGGAGCTTTATGCCATATTGTAAAATTATAACATGAATAGGGGCTTACAATCATATTTTTATCGTATTTATAAACCGATGATGATTTCAATAAATTGATGAACGTCAAAGAATAATTGCAGCCTTTGGCGGTAGACATCGCAATCTGTAAACATAAAAAACTACTAGATTCATCCGATTTTAATGGCTCTAGTCCGGTCCGTTTAGACAATGGAATATAGAAATTTTGAATCTTTTCGAAAATGTAGATTTTCACGCGCAAAAAAGGACAATTCTATTTGGCGTGATCCAATATTGGATGAAGCGATAGTCATGAAGCCGAAAATGGCACGTTTTTGACGTTCCGCTCGCACTCGCTCGCTCGCTTTCGTAATACGATCGTATCTACAATACCCCGCCTAACAGGAATCCGGGGATCTGGAGGGGAAATTCAAAATTGAAACGTCAAACTAAAATTATCTGCATATCTTTAATTTTGTAATCTGCCGAGTTTAAAAAATGCGATCGGGTAACGTGTCGTATGTCGGTTTAATCAGGAGACTTTGGCCTTTCGTTTTGCGAAAAAAAATCGTAGCTACGTCGCTCCGTAACGCAGGTCCGTATCGACGAAGACAAAGTACGCCGAAAAACGGTTGTCATCGGTACTTTTGAGGCGCTCAAAGTTTACTTTTTCGAAATTTGACGGTAATTCTGACGGTCAGAATCGTTTCGTCGCTCATTATCGTTATTTTTCGATAGCTGTATAATTTTTACTCGCTCACGTACGGTAGTAATAAGCGAGGACAGAGCCGGATGACAAGGTGACTTTTTCACGCGTCGAAAAGTAGCGTATTGTCGAGGAATTTTTAAAAATCGAAACTTTTCAACGTAAACGAATGGAGAAAACGGATAAAATTGCGATCCCGATTCGAAGTACGGGCTTTCTTATGCGACAGTCGCCAGGTCGTATCTTCGTTATCTTCGGAGGAGATAGACCGTGGACGGCGATAAGCGCGTTTCATAAGCAAAAAAGTCATTCTTGACGACGTTCGAGGTTCGTTTATTCGAAACGGGTGCCGTAAACGAAAAAAGTCTCTCCGCGTAATTCGTAGCGCTAGTCGAGATGTACGAAACGCGGCGCGCGAAATTCTTTTCTCTTCGGCGTAAGGAGATATCGAGTTTTTACCGCGACTTGCCGTTTTTCTCGCGTTTTTTAACATTTCTAAAAAAAAACTAGACGCGGACCGCGATCGGTTCCGCCCTAAAGTGTGCGCGTCGTTTAGCTATCGAACGAGACCGATCTCGAGTCGATATTTCGATAAACGGCGAAACGAGTGTGAAATAACGCCGCGTACCGTCCGAAAAACGGTCGATTTTTCGACTTTACCGGCCGTTTTCGATCCGATCCGTTCCTCTCGCCGCGCGACGGCTCTCGCCCGCCCGTAAAGCGCCGAGTTTCTAGTTCCGAAACGGTACCTCCTTCCTTCCGAACGTTTCGCGAACCTCCTAAAAAACCGAAAAACCGCGTCGACGTCGCCCGCCCAAAATTTCTAACGTCACGTGACCTCTTCCTTAAAACAATCGATCACCGCTTAATATAGTCGACTAGCGCAGTTTCTGGCATGCTAACGCTATGCCAAATATTGTACGTTGATGTCTTTATTTAAAACCTCACGTAGCGCAGTTGCTGGTATGCTAATGCAATGCTAGCGATATATACTTTATCCCTATCTCTAATCATTTTATCCTTTGGCATTTGATCTGGTATCTCTGGTCTCTGGTCTGGTATGTCTGGTATCTGGTGTCTGGTATCTGGTATCTGGTCTGGTGTCTGGTATCTGGTATCTGGTGTCTGGTGTCTGTATCTGGTCTGGTATCTGGTATCTGATGTGGTGTCTGGTGTCTGGTATCTGGTATCTGATGTCTGGTATCTGGTGTCTGGTATCTGGTATCTGGTGTCTGGTATCTGGTATCTGGTGTCTGGCATCTGGTACTGGTATCTGGTGTCTGGTATCTGATGTCTGGTATCAGGTATCTGGTATCTGGTATTGGTATCTGGTGTCTGGCATCTGGTATCTGGTATCTGGTGTGTGGATCTGGTATCTGGTATCCGGTGTCTGGTGCCTGGTGTCTGGCATCTGGTATCTGCTATCTGGTGTCTGGTATCTGGTGTCTGGTATCTGGTATCTGGAATCTGGTATCTGGTGTCTGGTATCTGGTATCTGGTATCTGGTATTTGGTATCTGTTATCTCTTTATCTGGTATCTGGTTTCTGGTGTCTGGTATCTGGTATCTGGTGTCTGGTATCAGGTATCTGATGTTTGGTATCTGGTATCTGGTATCAGGTATCTGATGTTTGGTATCTGGTATCTGGTGTCTGGTATCTGATGTCTGGTATCTGGTGTCTGGTATCTGGTATCTCGTATCTGGTGTCTGGTATCTGGTGTCTGGTATCTGATGTCTGGTATCTGGTGTCTGGTGTCTGGTATCTGGTGTCTGGTGTCTGGTATCTGGTATCTGGTATCTGTATCTGGTATCTGGTTCTGTATCTGATGTCTGGTATCTGGTGTCTGGTGTCTGGTATCTGGTATCTGGTGTCTGGTACTGGTGTCTAGTATCTGGTTTCTGGTATCTGTTATCTTTTATAAGTTATCAGTTTTCATTTTTCATTTTTCTATTTTAATTTAATTTTTCATTTTAATTTTTCTATTTTAATTTTTAATTTTTAATTTTTAATTTTTAATTTTTAATTTTTAATTTTAATTTTTAATTTTAATTTTTAATTTTTAATTTTAATTTTTAATTTTTAATTTTTAATTTTAATTTTTAATTTTTAATTTTAATTTTCAATTTTTAATTTTCAATTTTCAATTTTTAATTTTATTTTTCGATTTTTCGATTTTTCGATTTTTCGATTTTTCGATTTTTCGATTTTCGATTTTTCGATTTTTTCGATTTTTCGATTTTTCGATTTTCGATTTTTCGATTTTTCGATTTTCGATTTTTCGATTTTTCGATTTTTCGATTTTTCGATTTTTCGATTTTTCGATTTTTCGATTTGATTTTTTGATTTTTGATTTTTGATTTTTGATTTTTGATTTTTAATTTTTAATTTTTAATTTTAATTTTTAATTTTTAATTTTTAATTTTAATTTTTAATTTTCGATTTTTCGATTTTTCGATTTTTCGATTTTTCGATTTTTCGATTTTTCGATTTTTCGATTTTTCGATTTTTCGATTTTTCGATTTTTCGATTTTTCGATTTTTCGATTTTTCGATTTTTCGATTTTTCGATTTTTCGATTTTCGATTTTTCGATTTTTCGATTTTTCGATTTGATTTTTTGATTTTTGATTTTTGATTTTTGATTTTTGATTTTTGATTTATCTTGATCTTTGATTTTTGATTTAGATTTTGATTTTTGATTTTTGATTTTTGATTTTAGATTTTTGATTTTTGATTTTTGATTTTTGATTTTTGATTTTGATTTTGATTTTTGATTTTTGATTTTTGATTTTTGATTTTTAATTTTCAATTTTTCATTTTTCATTTTTCATTTTTCATTCTTCAGATTTTCATTTTTTTTAGTTTTCAGTTATCAGTTATTTGTTGTCTGTTACCTGTTTTCTTCTATCTGTTACTTTTTATCTGTTATCTGTCATATTTTATCTTTTATCTGTTATAAGTTATCTGTTATCTGTTATATGTTACCACCTGTTACCTGTTACCACCTTTTACCTGTTATCTGTTGTCTATTATCTTCCATATAGCATTGAAAATATCCTGTATACAATTGTATAACAGACTCAGATTTATGTGAGATGCCGGCAACGTCGCATGTGTTGTTGTTAATACCATACATGGCGTTATAAAATCTTCCATGTAGCAAATTGTATAGCAGACTTAGATTTATATGAGGATCGTCGCATAAATCTAGCATAACACGACTTGCAAAAAAATGGCGCTTGACACTGACATATGTCAACCGTGTTCGTCTATGGATAGCAGTGGACTATGCTTTCTTCAGTGTATATGTTTTCTGTTTTGTAATGTCAATGTCATTGTCATAGGTAATTTTTTCTAACCTGGAAAATGAAATGTATTTTGTTTAAAATTAAATTCAATAACTCCTATTGTGAGATGTGTGCATCTACAACATAATGAAAGGAAAAATTAAGATTCTGAAAGTTAATTCCTAAATATCATAGTAAGGAAATCCGTTAAAACTATCAAAAAAGTAAACATAAACACCTTGAGAAAACTTCTTCCGTATCAAGTGGTGAAAGTGGAGTTTTAAAAACAATTTTTGTTGAAAATAAGGCCGTTAGTTTACAAGCAGGTATGTAACTGAGCGATCCGCTAATGTGTGGTTATCTTGCTTATCAAAATGCTGTATTTAGATATCATTGCTATTCAAATTGAACTTTTGTCTTATTGCAGGAGAACAGTTGAACCAGGTCCTGGTGCATACTTATGTAGTTGTCATTTTGTGGATAGGAAAAAACAAAATTGACCTACATTGTTTAGGGGAGAAGCAATTGAACTTTCCATTGTCAGAAAGAAGAACCCGTAAAGAGACCATTGATAAACCTTTTAATATGTCAACAATGTGAAAATTGAACTCTATAATGTTACTTCAAATTGGACCCTTTTAAGGGATGTATGTAATAATTATGTGATCTGCAGAAATAAAAATAGTTTCCCAGTAAGGAGCATACTGTTGATTATAATTTGGTCATTAGCATGGCATCATAAATTATTTTAATGTAAAGTTCAGTACTGCAGCTATAAGGGTAGTCCCTTGATTTTTTTCAAAGCTATTCAACAAACATGTACTTCTATGAGGTCAACATGTATGGTGTTGAATTTTGAATTGAAAAAAATTGAGAAAGCTATCTTGTTTGTGTGTTTCGTATTTAGATCATTTACAACTCAAACCTAGTCCCTATGCGAAAAGAGAAACGAAAAAAGCTGATGAAGCTATGCTAGCAAATTAGGTACTGAAAATTACAATTTAGGTCTTTGCGTATGCTTCTAAACTTCATCAGCATTAGTCGACCAGGCATTCATGTCTTTTTTGAACAGTTCAAGCACTCCTGTGGTCATTCTTTTTTGCAAGTAATAGTGTTTGTTGTTTTGACTAAAATAGCTTTGGTAGTCACAAAGCAATTGAACAACACTGTGAGTTTCTTCATTTCATGTAATGTATCCATCGTTTCTACAAAAATCTGTATGATGACTCTCAAATATAGTTACAAACGTTGTTTAAGAATTTAATAAGACCTTCTAATTCTGTATGTGTGTTTCGTATTTAGATCATTTACAACTCAAAAACCTAGTCCCTATGCGAACAGAGAAACGAAAAAAGCTGATGAAGCTATGCTAGCAAATTAGGTACTGAAAATTACAATTTAGGTCTTTGCGTATGCTTCTAAACTTCATCAGCATAGTCGACCAGGAATTCATGTCTTTTTTGAACAGTTCAAGCACTCCTGTGGTCATTCTTTTTGACAAGTAATAGTGTTTGTTGTTTTGACTAAAAATAAGCTTTGGTAGTCACAAAGCAATTGAACAACACTGTGAGTTTCTTCATTTCATGTAATGTACCCATCGTTTCTACAAAAATCTGTATAATGACTCTCAAATATAGTTAAAAACTGTGTTTAAGAATTTAATAAGACCTTCTAATTCTGTATGTGTGTTTGTCTAGATCATTTACAACTCAAACCTAGTCCCTATACGAACAGAGAAACGAAAAAAGCTCATCAAGCTATGCTAGCAAATTAGGTACTGAAAATTACAATTTAGGTCTTTGTGTATGCTTCTAAATTCATCAGCATTAGTCAACCTGGCATTCATGTCTTTTTGAACAGTTCAAGCACTCCTGTGGTCATTTTTTTTGACAAGTAATAGTGTCTGTTGTTTTGACTAAAAATAAGCTGTGGTAGTCACAAAGCAATTAAATAACACTGCGAGTTTCTTCATTTCATGTAATGTATCCATCGTTTCTACAAAAATCTGTATGATAACTCTCAAATATAGTTAAAAACTATTATTAAGAATTTAAGGAGATCTTCTAATTCTGTATGTGTGTTTCGTATTTAGATCATTTCAACTCAAACCTAGTCCCTATGCGAACAGAGAAACGAAAAAAGCTGATGAAGCTATGCTAGCAAATTAGGTACTGAAAATTACAATTTAGGTCTTTGTGTATGCTTCTAAACTTCATCCGCATTAGTCAACCAGGCATTCATGTCTTTTTTGAACAGTTCAAGCACTCCTGTGGTCATTCTTTTTTGACAAGTAAGAGTGTCTGTTGTTTTGACTAAAAATAAGCTGTGGTAGTCACAAAGCAATTAAATAACACTGCGAGTTTCTTCATTTCATGTAATGTATCCATCGTTTCTACAAAAATCTGTATGATGACTCAATAATTTAAAAACTGTTGTTTAAGAATTTAAGAAGACCTTCTAATTCTGACAAATTTGTAGTGGGTACTTCGACACTACTATTACATATTTTGAATGATTGTTTAGTTTAGTTTAGAGAAGAGGCCTTAACTCAAGTTAAATCAACAAGTGATAAATTGAAATGAAACGTGATTAACTACTTACGTTTGCAATAGAAATATCTACTTCTGGACGGACACTGTAAACACTTCACACAACACTTTCACTATTTGTAGCTGCGATTGCTTGTTCTAAGCTTCTAATTAATCCTTATTAACGGGAGCCTCATTATTAAGATTTCGATAATGTTTACATTCATATACGTTGTAGGTTAGAAATCGGAGGTGATGCAATCAGACGCTTTATATCAATCGGTTGGAAAAGCGGAGCTTTATGCCATATGTAAAATTATAACATGAATAGGGGCTTACAATCATATTTTTATCGTATTTATAAACCGATAATGATTTCAATAAACTGATGAACGTCAAAGAATAGTTGCAGCCTTTGGCGGTAGACATCGCAATCTGTAAAAATAAAAAACTACTAGATTCATCCGATTTTAATGGCTCTAGTCCGGTCCGTTTAGACAATGGAATATAGAAATTTTGAATCTTTTCGAAAATGTTGATTTTCACGCGCAAAAAAGGACAATTCTATTTGGCGTGATCCAATATTGGATGAAGCGACCAACATAAAGCCGAAAATGGCACGTTTTTGACGTTCCGCTCGCACTCGCTCGCTTTCGTAATACGATCGTATCTACAATACCCCGCCTAACAGGAATCCGGGGATCTGGAGGGGAAATTCAAAATTGAAACTCAAACTAAAAATGTGTGCATATTTTGAATTTTGTAATCTGCCGAGTTTAAAAAATGCGATCGGGTAACGTGTCATGTCGGTTTAATCAGGAGACTTTGGTCTTTCGTTTTGCGAAAAAAAATCGTAGCTACGTCGCTCCGTAACGGAGGTGCGTATCGACGAAGACAAAGTACGCCGAAAAACGGTTGTCATCGGTACTTTTGAGGCGCTCAAAGTTTACTTTCGAAATTTGACGGTAATTCTGACGGTCAGAATCGTTTCGTCGTCAGCTCATTATCGTTATTTTTCGATAGCTGTATAATTTTTACTCGCTCACGTACGGTAGTAATAAGCGAGGACAGAGCCGGATGACAAGGTGACTTTTCACGCGTCGAAAAGTAGCGTATTGTCGAGGAATTTTTAAAAAATCGAAACTTTTCAACGTAAACGAATAATATGATGAAAATAGTATTAAAAGAGTGTCCGAAGCATGGACTTTTCGCACGCAAAAATCGTCAGGTTCGTAGCTCCTTTATCTTCGGAGGAGATAGCTGATATACGGCGAAGCAGCGCGCTTTATACGCAAAAAAGTCATTCTGACGACGTTCGAGATTCGTTTACTCGAAACGGGTACCGTAAACGAAAAAACGTCTCTCCGCGTAATTTGTAGCGCTCGCCGAGATGTACGAAACGCGACGCGAAATTCCTTTTCTCTCGGCATAAGGGAGATATCGTAGTTTTCAAGGCGATTCGTCATTTTTGTCGCTTTTTTTTCGAACGTTTCTAGAAAAAAAACCGAGACGCGGAACCGAACAGATTTAGCTTATTGGTACGTATTTTCGTTTAGCTATCGAACGAGACCGATCTCGAGTCGATATTTCGATAAACGGCGAAACCAGTGTGAAATAACGCCGCGTACCGTCCGAAAAACGGTCGATTTTTCGACTTTACCGGCCGTTTTCGATCCGATCCGTTCCTCTCGCCGCGACGGCCTCGCCCGCCCGTAAAGCGCCGAGTTCTACTTCCGAAACGGTACCCTTTCCTTCCGGGCGTTTCGCGAACCTCCTAAAAACCGGAAAAACCGCGTCGACGTCGCCCGCCAAAATTTCTAACGTCACGTGACCTCTTCCTTAAAACAATCGATCACCGCTTAATATAGTCGATGTAATGTGGAGAATACTTAGGTAAATCCACATACCAAATGTTAGTTCATTCCAATAGACGGTTTTGAGGATAAAAGATGTTTGTTATTTTGAAACTTCAGCACCCCCGATGTTTTTGATGGGGAGGAAATGTTACATAGAAGACCCCCATCAAAATGCGGTCTTGTGTATGATGTTTCATTTTTGGTCACACAAAACTGTTTCCATGACTTTTTCACACTTGATCGATGGTTTTCGACATTTTCGACCGAACACGTTTATCAAATGACGGAAGATGCCTTACCATGCGCCAACTGTTCCTCTTACCGTTAGCAGGTAGCAATAATCTGAAGCAACAAACAAAAAATGTGCTGTCGAAAAAAAATTTCTCATACAAAAGTTTTACCGGTAACAACGTGCGAGACGTACTGAATCACTTTGGCATAATCCCTCCTTACATGACATTCCTCCTTCTCGGTTGCAGGTGACTGCAGGAAAAAGTGTGCTGCAGATGGGGTCTGAGCCGATAAATTCAGTGTGTATTTGCCAAGCAACGAGGCAGCTAGAAGCACCGGTGCGGCGCTTGGCTTTTCTTTTTTGGAAGTCATAAATTAGACGAGGAGAAAATGGTGAGCACACGGCCGCCATGAGAATTTTAATGTCCGTTTCCCGGGTCTGTCGACCCAACCCGGCAACCCGACGGACGCAAATACAGTAAATGTATGATTTCCTAGAACAGGGAGGCAGCTAACGACGTTGAATGCTGCTCGAGCAGCGGAAAAGGATCTCCAAAGATCGCCAAAGCACATTCACCATTCCTACATTTGTTACGACCTACGAAATACGCAGGACCCAGTATTATGTGCCTTGCCAAAATACTAGAGGGGAAAAGGTGAGCTGTGCACAGATATCAACAGGCATTGTTCTCCGCATAAACAGCTCATTGGTAGCTCGACCACAAATCGATTTCAACTTCGGTGTATTGCTTTTATGTTCTCACTTGTGTTTTTTTTATACAGAAGTAGCTGTGCAGGTAGAAGACTAAATGTCAGGGCATCGCAGCCGCTATGAGGAGCTTAAAGAAACCTTGTTAATCCGATTTTTGAACTGCCCAAGGCTAGTAGAACTGGGCAGACCCTCTAGCAGGCACATCGCAAGGCGGCATCGTGGAGAAGAGCTGTAACGCCGACAGCCCGAACCGCCGGTGCGAAATACTCGAGGCTACAGTATATTCAGATAAGAGATAGACCGGATGTAAACAAAAGGTTCGGGTGATTTTCACGCTAACGCCGCCGTCTCGACGTAAAACAGGAGCCCTCATTGGTCAATTCGCAATTAAATGCCTATGCCGAGCGGCAGAGCAGTCGTATCAAGGCAGAGTCACATTCAGGTTCAGACGTGTTACGTATGTCGTGTGCATCATTGCAATTTGATATTTCTTTGGACGTTTTCGTTTGTTATCTTATTAAGTTGTTGAGTTTGTCGTTGTTATTGTTATACCTTGTTATTGATTGTTATTGTTATCAACTGCTTGCGAAAAATGCCCAGTAGTACAGATACTGCCGATGAAGTTGTAAACTCCTGTAGTCCACCTAGGAAACGCTCTAAAAAAAGACACCTGAGTGCAGAAATGAAAGAGGTCATTTTGAATATATATAAGATCGAGCGCGAGGAGAACGAGGCATCAACCATCAAAGAAATTGTTGTGGAGGTTTCTCTCAAAGTTGGGGTGTGTCGCGCATCAGTGTTTAATGTCTTAAGACAATACAAAAAAAATCACACCTTTTCTGAGCCAATGACCAGTAAACATCGCAAAAGTATTGTTAAATCATTGGATGAAGCTGATAAGCATGCGATTAGGAGGAAAGTGCATGAATTCTTCTTTAGGAATGAAATACCTACTATAGATAAAGTACTGCAGGAGGTAAATGGAGATACAACGTTGCCAAATTTCAAACGATCAACTTTCCATGCGTTACTGAAGCATTTAAATTTCAAATGGAAAAAACGGGGTCGTAATAGTTTACTACTGGATAGAGAAGAAATTGTGCTATGGAGGAGGGATTATTTAACAAAAATTGGGAAATATAGAAATCAAAACAGGAAGATTTATTACCTTGATGAAACGTGGGTAAACGCAGGACACACTACAAGTAAAGTATGGGTGATGATTCTGTAACTTCATCCAGGAGGGCCTTTCTAGATGGACTGTCCACCGGATTAAAAAATCCAGCAGGTAAATACGAGTAATAGACAACAATCGGATGTTTTTCAAACCTTGGGAACAAGGTTCTAAACATTAATTCCAGGGGGCAGATAAAACATATTACAAGTAACAAAACTTTTATAACTTTCGATAAAATGCGTGGATGTTTTATTGTCATTTTCATTTGTTAGAACTTTTTTAAGCCATGTTTTTATGTGTTTTCGATATTTCAATAATTTTTTAATATAATCTTAAAATATGTCGAATATTATAAACTTAAAAAAAGTTACTAAGTTTTATATTGTGTACCGTTCCTAATATTTCTAATCATTTTAATTCATACTACTAAGCTTTATAAAGTTATAATTTATTAATATTAATATTTGCGCGTATTTCAGGTTCCTGATCATTCATTTTTTAAAGGTTTATAACTTTAAATTAAATTGTGAAGCGCTGAGTAATCATACGACGTTCAATATTCTTTCTGTCAATATGACTAAATAATCCCAATTATAGCAATCTGATACTCATGTCTCAATGTTTTTTCGCTGAATGTGATGAAAACATTTGAAAAAGGTTCGCTTATTGAAATAAATCTACACCAGTTAGTACTTCGATTTCCAGGTAAAGGGAAAAGGCTCATTATCTGCCATATTGGCAGTGAGGATGGATTTGTTGTTGACGGTCTGTGGTGCTTTGAGTCTAAGAAAACTGGAGATTACCACGAGGAAATGAATGGCGAATCGTTTGAACAGTGGTTTTCAAAAATTTTACCGAACTTAAAGGAAAACGCAGTAATTGTGTTGGATAATGCGCCTTATCATTCTCGAAGAATGGAGAAGGTCCCAACAACGGCTTCAAGGAAAATTGATGTTCAAAATTGGCTCCGCTCGAAAAATATCAACTTTGAAGAAGCAATGCTGAAAGTACAATTAAGAATTGTCAAGGATCACAAGGTGGAATATCAAAAATACGCCATTGACGAAATGGCAGCAAGTCAAAATAAAACTGTGCTCCGTTTACCTCCATACCATTGCGAGCTCAATCCCATTGAGCTCATATGGCAGAGGTTAAAAATTATATAGCTAAGCACAATACAACTTTTAAATTTTGTGACCTCAAAGGACTTTTCAAAGAAGCACTAGAATTAATAACAGCGCAAAAATGGGAAAACTGTATTAAGCACGTGAAAGACAAAGTTGAAAAGAGAATGTCGGAACTGGACAATATTTTAGAGGAACAAGTCGAGCCATTCATTATTGACGTTGGTGCTTCAGGCAGTAGCGATGATGAAAGCTCATCAAGCTCATCTTTTCAATAAAAGATGTCGTTCATCGAATTCGGTAAGTTATAAGTAATTATAAAGCTACTGTATTTTTTAATTAATTATTGACATTTTTGAACCCATTTTGGCAAAACCTATTCAAGAATCTACTTTCTGACAATGTTCAACCATGCACATTTTTTTACGTTTGAACGTTTTAATTTGGTTACATATTTACCTAGAAATCAAAAATATACTAATCAATATTCTAAAAGCAATTTTAAGAGATATACGATTATTTTTAATTTAGGCTAATTTGAACGCCATTTTGAGATTGTATTCGACTGTATTTCACCAAACATCAGGCGGCATCCGAAGCTGGAAATCGAAGCAAAAATTTTGAAACCCTTATGTATATTTACATCATTATATATTTCTTACCCCACCCCCACATGATCCTATATCCATCACCAATCGTATACACAGCGAATTGTGCTAATTTACTACAAAGTTACGCAAAGCAGCATCTACTATCTAAAATATGTAGGTACTGCGTGACTCTTAATACGTCCCTGCCGAATGTTACAGCGTTCGATGATCACGTGGTCTTGTTTATGTCCGGTCTATCTCTTATCTGAATATACTGTAGGTCTCATCTAGGCCTTGTACAGGGTCAGGAGGTCGTGTAGAAAAAAGTACTTGTTAGTTATAGACTAATAGCATAGCTTTTTCCCAGCAGCTGCCGCGATTGACAAGATTTTTTCCTGTCGGATCAAGTCCTCGGTGATCTGGATTCAGACCACCCGAAATGAACGGCTCTTTGGTGGAACTCAGCCAGTACTGTGTTTTGGGAGCATTCAACGGCAGAAAATTGTTGCATCCACAAGCAATGATAACCTACAAATCATCATGATAGTTTTCTTTTCTCCAGCGTATGGGCAGAGATTAACTTGTCTGTCCGAATTCCTGCATCTAGAGCGTGTTGTCATCGGGAAAGCTGTGGATTGAATTGATGGAAAGGAGGTCAATGAGAGAAAGTCAGCCACCCATCTGCAAAGCTTCTGTGAGAGGATATAGGATGGAGTTTGCATAAGAGGGCACCACGCCACAGTTGATTGAACACTTCCGTGGTATCGAGGGCAATAAGATGAACCTCACCATAAGACTGGACGAGTTTACTCTACAATTGCCTAATCGCTAATCAAGTCGTGACGCTTGAGGTGCTCCAAAAGTTCTTGATTTATGCACCTCTCCGTCACCTTACTTATAACAGAAAGCAGAGCTATAGGCCTGTAGTTGTAAGGGCCGGTCTTAGATGTTGCAAGGTAATTCTATTTGCGAGTGACACTTCGATTTTTAGTGGCTGGGGACGCGTCTCGATTTGGTCCTGATGTCAGAAAAAATCAATAAACCTATCAAAGACCATGATTAATGTAACACCCGAACCTTATCCCCTGTTTTACATGACTATTATCTCCTATGCTTATCGGGCCAATAAAACGACATGCATTGACAGAATATTCTCTACTTAAGACGTTAATAGTAAAGACGGTTCTGACAATACATGTGGCTTTATTGGTCAGGCAAGCATGTTGTTTGATTTAGCGGCCGGAAAATTGAGTCCTATCAACATGGAAGTTACAGGATAAGTTCCAGGTGTAACATTAACAGTTTTATTGCAAAGAAAGCAGAAACCACGAAATAGGTAGGTAGGTACCAACTATCACTCATCATAACACTCCCCTCATCAATCAGAATTAATACCTTTACTTAAATTGAAATTCTTAAATATATAGGATATGTCAATATAACTTAAAACAAGGGACAAAATAACAGTTAAACAACAGCAAAATGAATGTGACAATAAAAATAAATTTTCCACAATTAAAACACTAAAAATGCCTAGAAGATTATTGGATTGCTATGAAACTTCAATTACTCCAGTGCCAGGATGCACCTTTATTGACCACAATCTACTTTATTTATCTTTCGCTGTCCGTTCACTAATTTGAGCCTTAATCATACTCTGGTTGATTTAGTAACAAGAAATTAGTTTGATGTATATGTACATAGAAGATACATCAGAAACAGCCAATTCTACTAGTCTGACACTTGTCCAACTATTGAATTTTGACTAGTATGATGACCCAGTCATCGGCCATTCTGAAATGACATAAATAAATGTTTTGTCTTCGCACAACATTTAGTATTCTGAACCGCATTTACTTGTGGGTCATTGGTATCGAAATTTGAAAGTCTAAGTCCCAAGGACAAACTCAGATATGCAACAAAAAGCTTTGTATATTGGTGTCGAAGTTTCTTTGCGGGAACTGATTCGTCGAGACATCTCTCTGCTTAGAAGTATTCCACCCCCAGTCTTCAGCAAAGGAGATCCCATCATCGTAATTAAAAAATGTAGGTCTTAAGGAATATTTGGGTTAACCTTAATGCCTTTCGGAATTTTGTGCCTTATCTAATTGGGTTAAGCGATTCCACTTTCTTTTCTCAAAGTGTCATAATTGTTATTTTCTCTCCTTCTGGAGCGTCCGAATTCTACTTGGTATTGATTCCAGGAATCCTCCACGTCTTTCTCGAGGCAGCACAAGCTGGAATCATATCCAGTGAAAATATAATATCCAATAATATCCCTATCTTGCAGCAGTCTAGGGATAACGCAAGCTTCTACTAGATGAAATTTATACAACCAGAGAGAGTCTTAATATTACTGGCTCAAGCATATTTCTATCTTATCTGTTTCAACGGGTCCCCGTTGTATCCTGCAGAAACACACTGCAGCTAATAAGCTTATTGTGCAATGTGCATATACTCTTGCGTTACAGCTACACATATTCATTCCCGTACCTTCAACTATAACGCTTGAGGCATAAATGAGCAGTTTAATTTGCTACATCTTCATATCGTGGCTTTGTGTAAAGACGAAAGTGAAAAAGTAAGTCCTTCATCTAGAGCTCTTAGGTGCGTCCCATACTGGCATCTGTGTTCGTCAAATTTTCAATGTTGTATTTATTGTGCACGTAAGCTACATCGGTTTTTCTATAGTTAAGTAATAAATTTTATACTTATCTTTCAGCATGATGAACTTCATCACCAAGTTTTTGCTTCAGCAAATGTCATTATAATGAACCAACCTGATTAGCTATTTCAGAAGGCACACATTCCCGGCCACCGTGATTGGCATTTTCCAAAGTACAATTAAAATGGCAATGGTATCGTATGATCTGTAACTCTTATCGGGTAGACTACTTTTATTGAATGAATTTTTCTATATACAAGGTGTAAACGTTATGGCAGTCATTATTGAAATGTTTAATAGGGGGGTCAAAACAAGTCAAAAAGTTTATATGACCCATAATTAAAAACTCAATAGATTTTTGTCTAAATGGCTTTATAGTTTACGACTTTAAGTACTTTATATCGACCACAATCACCACAATCTTACTAATTTTTATAATCTAATCTAAAACGTTTTTAAATTGGGTAATTAACAAATAAATGACATTAAGCTTTTCTAAGTTAAGCCAAAATTTGTAGTCAGTAAGTAAGTTTCATTAAATTAAATATTTAAAACACACATGACAACAGCGCGTCGGTCTTTCATCTCTCTTATCGAACCGGCAATCGATCGCAAACGGTAACAGTGGTTAGTTATTTTTTGCACAGATAAATTACTTTATCGTTTTGTACAGCAGAGCATCGGGCGTGTTGTTTTGTTTCTGTTCGCGTACGTCATCGTGTTTATTTACAATGTTCTCGAATCAAGAGTTCGCCGACATGTTGTTAGTTTACGGTGAAGCTCGTCAGAATTCAAATCTTACAGCTCAAATTTATCGCGAAAGATTTCGCCAACGGGTACACCCAGACAGAAGGACATTTGTGCAAGTGTATCAAAGACTTCGAGATACAGGAAGTGTTCAGCCCACTAATATTCGCACCCGTGAAAGACAGGTTACTGTAGAGCAGAAGTAACGAATTTTAAATATTGTGGAAATCAATGCAGATATCAGCACTCGGGAATTAGGCCGCCGCGTAGGACTATCGCATACCATAGTCCATAGAATCGTACGGGAAAGTTTGCTTTATCAGAAGACCATCCTCGCAGACTAACATTCTGGTTTTTGCACAAAAACATTGAAAATCTGGATTTTTTTTAAAGCATTCTAGCGACGGACGAATGTACTTTTACGCGAGACGGTATATTAAATTTCCATAATACTCACACGTGGCGCAAGAAAATCCTCATACCATTCGTGAAGGTCATTTCCAACAACGTTTTAAAATAAATATTTGGCCGGGTATTCTGGACGATCAGGTAATTGGCCCTAACAGTGGTTAGTGTAGCATCGGGCGCGTTGTTTTGTTTTTGTACGCGTACGTCGTCGTGTTGATTCATTTATCTCAATTCTCGAATCAAGAGTTCGCCGACATATTGTGTTGTTGATTTCGCCAACGGGTACACCCAGACTGAAGGACATTTGTGCAAGTATACCATAGACTTCGAGATACAGGAAGTGTTCACCCGACTAATATACAGGGTGACTTCGAAGTTGAGTCATTTATTTTAACAGTGAGTAGATCTGAATAATAATATGGTGCTCGTGTTTGGCAACAACGGATATAATCCGCCTTATCCGTTCATCGCATCGGAAACAAAAAAGCGAAAGAATTTGAAACGATGTTTTTACTACAATGTAAAGGGTTGTCCAATAGGGACGCAGGAAAGTAAACGTCGATTTGATATAGACGACATCTTTATTTTCTGTCACCGACATGTCATTTTGTTAGTTGAATGTTTACCATTGATCGCTATGGAGTCGTATTCGATTGAAGACCGCATTAAAGTTATTCAAGAGCACTACAAAAATGGTGCAAAAATAAAAACACGTTTCGCGCGCTTCGTGAACATTTCGGTCGCAACAACCGCCCAAACGAAACAACCATCGGTCGTCTGGTGCGTAAATTCGAGGTAACAGGTTCTGTGGCAAATCTGCCAGGGTCTGGCCGGCCAAGGAGCGTTCGCACACCGGAAAATATGCTGTTGTGAAGGAGAGTGTGAGAGACGATCCGAAACAATCAACAACGCGTCGATCCCAAGAATTGGGCATTTCTAGAACCAGTTTGCTCCGCATTCTCCACAAGGATTTGAATGTACACGCCTACAAGATCCAATTGACGCAACAGCTGCGTCGGGCCGACCATTTTTCGCGCCGAACGTTCTCAGATTGGCTCCTTGAACACCGCCAAATTGATGTCAATTTTTCATTAAAAATCATGTTCAGCGACGAAGCGCATTTCACTTTGAATGGGACGGTAAACAAGCAAAACTGCCGCATCTGGGCGAACGAAAATCCCCGTGAATATCAAGAGCAGCCGATTCATCCTGAAAAAGTGACTGTGTGGTGTGCATTGTAGTCAAAAGGCATCATCGGACCTTACTTTTCGAAAATGCGGCCGGGGACTCCGTTACCGTCAATTCTGAGCGATATCACGTGATGATAGAGGACTATTTTTTGCCGCAACTTGAAGGAATGGATATGGACGATGTTTATTTCCAACAAGACGGTGCAACATGCCACACAACCAACGTCAATATCCATCGATTGCAGTCCTTCTTCGGTGATCGCGTGATTTCGCGCAGAGGAAATGTGCCATGGCCACCAAGATCGTGCGATTTAACTCCCTTGGACATCTTTTTATGGGGATATTTGAAAAGCAAAGTCTACGTCAACAAACCAGCCACCCTCCAAGAACTCAAAAACAACATCATTGCCGAGATAAATGCCATAGAACCGACCATGTTGCAAAATGTCATTGAAAAGTTCGACCATCGCGTGGACGTCTGTAAATCCAGTCGTGGTGAACATTTGAGCGATATTATTTTTCATACATAAATAGTATAAATGAACCTTCAAAATAAAGTACCCAACTTGATTTGAATATCAATCTTTCTTGTTTTAATATGCGTTTACTTTCCTGCGTCCGTTTTGGACAACCCCATACAATCTTATTCAGTTGTATTCAGTCGATGTGTCAGTCGGTAACGCTGAGTGAATAGTGAATAAAAAATGGCACATGTTTACGAAAATGCTGAATGTAGTACAAACGGCTCGTGAATCAGGTGACTTAAGACCTCACAGGGGAGCGCATGCCGGTGCTCCACGTCCGCACGTTCAAATACAGGTCCGCACTGAAATACTTGTCGGGAGGATACTTTATAAAACAAGGTAACATTTTTTTTTTATTTTTTTTTTTATTTTTACACACATATTTTGGTTTATCTTCCTTCTACAATCATTATCTGAAAATTAATGACTCAACTTCAAAGTCACCCTGTATATTCGCACTCGTGAATACTGGTTACTGTAGAGCAGGAGGAACAAATTTTAAATATCGTGGAAATCAATGCAGATATCAGCACTCGGGAATTAGGCCACCCGTAGGACTATCGCATACCCATAGTCCATAGAATCCTACGGGAAAACTTGATTTATCCCTACCATGTACAACGAGTGCAGGCCTTGTTACCAGAAGACTATCCTCGCAGAGTGTCAGTGGTTTTTTGCACAAATCATTGAAAATCCGGATTTTTTTAAAAACATTCCAGCGACGGACGAATGTACTTTTATGCGAGACGGGATATTAAATTTCGATAATACTCACACGTGGGCCCAAGAAAATCCCATTCGTGAAGGTCATTTCCAGAAACGTTTTAAAATAAATATTTGGGCGGGTGTTCTTGACGATCAGGTAATGGCCCTTTCGAGTTACCCCCAAAGTGGTCA
>CAVLJG010000121.1:5357489-5372537 GCA_963669975.1 Acanthoscelides obtectus | reverse complement strand
AAGCCAATTTTTTGAAATATAATTTTTTTAGCGCGAACGCCATGTAAACCCACCCTAACTCTGAAAAAGTATGTTCCGGACCCCGCTCGAGCGATCGACTATCATGGGCTGTTAGAACACGTTAAGTTGACCGGATATCAGTGAAAAAATTTTGGGCGTAAAGCGATTTTGAAAAATGACAGGTGTTTTTTCGAATTCTGATCGAAGTGCGGATCGGGGTGTTCCGGACCCCCCTGGGGGAAACGGCTTGGTGGGATGTTAGAACATGTTAAATAAACACGATTCGCAAAAAAAATTTTGGGCGTAAGCCAATTTTTTTGAAATATAATTTTTTTAGCGCGAACGCCATGTAAACCCACCCTAACTCTGAAAAAGTATGTTCCGGACCCCGCTCGAGCGATCGACTATCATGGGCTGTTAGAACACGTTAAGTTGACCGGATATCAGTGAAAAAATTTTGGGCGTAAAGCGATTTTGAAAAATGACAGGTGTTTTTCGAATCTGATCGAAGTGCGGATCGGGGTGTTCCGGACCCCCCTGGGGGAAACGGCTGGTGGGATGTTAGAACATGTTAAATAAACACGATTCGCACAAAAAATTTTTGGGCGTAAGCCAATTTTTTTGAAATATAATTTTTTTAGCGCGAACGCCATGTAAACCCACCCTAACTCTGAAAAGTATGTTCCGGACCCCGCTCGAGCGATCGACTATCATGGGCTGTTAGAACACTTTAAGTTGACCGGATATCAGTGAAAAATTTTGGGCGTAAAGCGATTTTGAAAAATGACAGGTGTTTTTTCGAATCTGATCGAAGTGCGGATCGGGGTGTTCCGGACCCCCTGGGGGAAACGGCTTGGTGGGATGTTAGAACATGTTAAATAAACACGATTCGCACAAAAAAATTTTGGGCGTAAGCCAATTTTTTTGAAATATAATTTTTTTAGCGCGAACGCCATGTAAACCCACCCTAACTCTGAAAAAAGTATGTTCCGGACCCCGCTCGAGCGATCGACTATCATGGGCTGTTAGAACACGTTAAGTTGACCGGATATCAGTGAAAAATTTTGGGCGTAAAGCGATTTTGAAAAATGACAGGTGTTTTTTCGAATTCTGATCGAAGTGCGGATCGGGGTGTTCCGGACCCCCCTGGGGGAAACGGCTTGGTGGGAATGTTAGAACATGTTAAATAAACACGATTCGCACAAAAAAATTTTGGGCGTAAGCCAATTTTTTTGAAATATAATTTTTTTAGCGCGAACGCCATGTAAAACCCACCCTAACTCTGAAAAAGTATGTTCCGGACCCCGCTCGAGCGATCGACTATCATGGGCTGTTTAGAACACGTTAAGTTGACCGGATATCAGTGAAAAAATTTTGGGCGTAAAGCGATTTTGAAAAATGACAGGTGTTTTTTCGAATTCTGATCGAAGTGCGGATCGGGGTGTTCCGGACCCCCCTGGGGGAAACGGCTTGGTGGGATGTTAGAACATGTTAAATAAACACGATTCGCACAAAAAAATTTTGGCGTAAGCCAATTTTTTTGAAATATAATTTTTTAGCGCGAACCGCCATGTAAACCCACCCTAACTCTGAAAAAGTATGTTCCGGACCCCGCTCGAGCGATCGACTATCATGGGCTGTTAGAACACGTTAAGTTGACCGGATATCAGTGAAAAAATTTGGGCGTAAAGCGATTTTGAAAAATGACAGGTGTTTTTCTCGAATCTGATCGAAGTGCGGATCGGGGTGTTCCGGACCCCCCTGGGGGAAACGGCTTGGTGGATGTTAGAACATGTTAAATAAACACGATTCGCACAAAAAAATTTGGGCGTAAGCCAATTTTTTTGAAATATAATTTTTTTAGCGCGAACGCCATGTAAACCCACCCTAACTCTGAAAAGTATGTTCCGGACCCCGCTCGAGCGATCGACTATCATGGGCTGTTAGAACACGTTAAGTTGACCGGATATCAGTGAAAAAATTTTGGGCGTAAAGCGATTTTGAAAAATGACAGGTGTTTTTTCGAATCTGATCGAAGTGCGGATCGGGGTGTTCCGGACCCCCCTGGGGGAAACGGCTTGGTGGGATGTTAGAACATGTTAAATAAACACGATTCGCACAAAAAAATTTTGGGCGTAAGCCAATTTTTTTGAAATATAATTTTTTTAGCGCGAACGCCATGTAAACTCCACCCTAACTCTGAAAAAGTATGTTCCGGACCCCGCTCGAGCGATCGACTATCATGGGCTGTTAGAACACGTTAAGTTGACCGGATATCAGTGAAAAAATTTTGGGCGTAAAGCGATTTTGAAAAATGACAGGTGTTTTTTCGAATTCTGATCGAAGTGCGGATCGGGGTGTTCCGGACCCCCCTGGGGGAAACGGCTTGGTGGGATGTTAGAACATGTTAAATAAACACGATTCGCACAAAAAAATTTTGGGCGTAAGCCAATTTTTTTGAAATATAATTTTTTTAGCGCGAACGCCATGTAAACCCACCCTAACTCTGAAAAAGTATGTTCCGGACCCCGCTCGAGCGATCGACTATCATGGGCTGTTAGAACACGTTAAGTTGACCGGATATCAGTGAAAAAATTTTGGGCGTAAAGCGATTTTGAAAAATGACAGGTGTTTTCTCGAATTCTGATCGAAGTGCGGATCGGGGTGTTCCGGACCCCCCTGGGGGAAACGGCTTGGTGGGATGTTAGAACATGTTAAATAAACACGATTCGCACAAAAAAATTTTGGGCGTAAGCCAATTTTTTGAAATATAATTTTTTTAGCGCGAACGCCATGTAAACCCACCCTAACTCTGAAAAAGTATGTTCCGGACCCCGCTCGAGCGATCGACTATCATGGGCTGTTAGAACACGTTAAGTTGACCGGATATCAGTGAAAAAATTTTGGGCGTAAAGCGATTTTGAAAAATGACAGGTGTTTTCTCGAAATCTGATCGAAGTGCGGATCGGGGTGTTCCGGACCCCCCTGGGGGAAACGGCTTGGTGGAATGTTAGAACATGTTAATAAACACGATTCGCACAAAAAAATTTTGGGCGTAAGCCAATTTTTTGAAATATAATTTTTTTAGCGCGAACGCCATGTAAACCCACCCTAACTCTGAAAAGTATGTTCCGGACCCCGCTCGAGCGATCGACTATCATGGGCTGTTAGAACACGTTAAGTTGTACCGGATATCAGTGAAAAAATTTTGGGCGTAAAGCGATTTTGAAAATGAACAGGTGTTTTTCGAATCTGATCGAGTGCGGATCGGGGGTGTTCCGGACCCCCCGGGGGAAACGGCTTGGTGGGATGTTAGAACATGTTAAATAAACACGATTCGCACAAAAAAAATTTGGGCGTAAGCCAATTTTTTTGAAATATAATTTTTTTTAGCGCGAACGCCATATAAACCCACCCTAACTCGAAAAAGTATGTTCCGGACCCCGCTCGAGCGATCGACTATCATGGGCTGTTAGAACACGTTAAGTTGACCGGATATCAGTGAAAAAATTTTGGGCGTACAGCGATTTTGAAAAATGACAGGTGTTTTTTCGAATCTGATCGAAGTGCGGATCGGGGTGTTCCGGACCCCCCTGGGGGAAACGGCTTGGTGGGGATGTTAGAACATGTTAAATAAACACGATTCGCACAAAAAATTTTGGGCGTAAGCCAATTTTTTTGAAATATAATTTTTTTAGCGCGAACGCCAGTATAAACCCACCCTAACTCTGAAAAAGTATGTTCCGGACCCCGCTCGAGCGATCGACTATCATGGGCTAGTTAGAACACGTTAAGTTGACCGGATATCAGTGAAAAATTTGGGCGGTAAGCGATTTTGAAAACTGACAGGTGTTTTTCGAATTCTGATCGAAGTGCGGATCGGGGTGTTCCGGACCCCCTGGGGGAAACGGCTTGGTGGGATGTTAGAACATGTTAAATAAACACGATTCGCACAAAAAATTTTGGGCGTAAGCCAATTTTTTTGAAATTAATTTTTTTAGCGCGAAACGCCATGTAAACCCACCCTAACTCTGACAAAAGTATGTTCCGGACCCCGCTCGAGCGATCGACTATCATGGGCTGTTAGAACACGTTAAGTTGACCGGATATCAGTGAAAAAATTTGGCGTAAAGCGATTTTGAAAAATGACAGGTTGTTTTCGAATTCTGATCGAAGTGCGGATCGGGGTGTTCCGGACCCCCCGGGGGAAACGGCTTGGTGGATGTTAGAACATGTTAAATAAACACGATTCGCATAAAAAAATTTTGGGCGTAAGCCAATTTTTTTGAAATATAATTTTTTTAGCGCGAACGCCATGTAAACCCACCCTAACTCTGAAAAAGTATGTTCCGGACCCCCGCTCGAGCGATCGACTATCATGGGCTGTTAGAACACGTTAAGTTGACCGGATATCAGTGAAAAAATTTTGGGCGTAAAGCGATTTTGAAAAATGACAGGTGTTTTCTCGAAATCTGATCGAAGTGCGGATCGGGTTGTTCCGGACCCCCCTGGGGAGAAACGGCTTGGGGGGATGTTAGGACATGTTAAATAAACACGATTCGCACAAAAAATTTTGGGCGTAAGCCAATTTTTTTGAAATATAATTTTTTTAGCGCGAACGCCATATAAACCCACCCAACTCTGAAAAAGTATGTTCCGGACCCCGCTCGAGCGATCGACTATCATGGGCTGTTAGAACACGTAAGTTGACCAGATATCAGTGAAAAAATTTTGGGCGTAAAAGCGATTTTGAAAAATGACAGGTGTTTTTTCGAATTTTGATCGAAGTTGCGGATCGGGGTGTTCCGGAACCCCCTGGGGGAAACGGCTTGGTGGGATGTTAGGAACATGTTAAATAACACGATTCGCACATAAAAAATTTTGGCGTAAGCCAATTTTTTTGAATATTAATTTTTTTAGCGCGAACGTCCATGTAAACCCACCCTAACTCTGGAAAACGTATGTTCCGGACCCCGCTCGAGCGATCGACTATCATGGGCTGTTAGAACACGTTAAGTGACCGGATATCAGTGAAAAAATTTTGGGCGTAAAGCGATTTTGAAAATGACAGGTGTTTTTTCGAATTCTGATCGAAGTGGCGGATCGGGGGTGTTCCGGACCCCCCAGGGGGAAAACGGCTTTGTGGATGTTAGAACATGTTAAATAAACACGATTCGCATAAAAAATTTTGGGCGTAAGCCAATTTTTTTTGAAATATAATTTTTTTAGCGCGAACGCCATGTAAACCCACCCTAACTCTGAAATAGTATGTTCCGGACCCGCTCGAGCGATCGACTATCATGGGGCTGTTAGAACACGTTAAGTTGACCGGATATCAGTGAAAAAATTTTGGGCGTAAAAGCGATTTGAAAAATGACAGGTGTTTTCTCGAAATTCTGATCGAAGTGCGGATCGGGGTGTTCCAGACCCCCCTGGGGGGAAACGGCTTGGTGGAATTGTTAGAACATGTTAAATAACACGATTCGCACAAAAAAATTTTGGGCGGTAAGCCAATTTTTTTGAAATATAATTTTTTAGCGCGAACGCCATGTAAACCCACCCTAACTCTGAAAAAGTATGTTCCGGATCCCCGCTCGAGCGTATCGACTATCATGGGGCTGTTAGAAACGTAAGTTGACCGGATATCAGTGAAAAAATTTTGGGCGTAAAGCGATTTTGAAAAATGACAGGTGTTTTTTCGAAATCTGATCGAAGTGCGGATCGGGGTGTTCCGGACCCCCCTGGGGGAAACGGCTTGGTTGGAATGTTTAGAACATGTTTAAATAAACACGATTCGCACAAAAAATTTTGGGCGTAAGCCAATTTTTTTGAATATAATTTTTTTTTAGCGCGAACGCCATGTAAAACCCACCCTAACTCTGAAATAGTATGTTCCGGACCCCGCTCGAGCGATCGACTATCATGGGCTGTTAGAACACGTTAAGTTGACCGGATATCAGTGAAAAAATTTTGGGCGTAAAACGATTTGAAAATGACAGGTTGTTTTTTTCGAATTCTGATCGAAGTGCGGATCGGGGTGTTCCAGACCCCCCTGGGGGAGGAGGAAACGGCTGGTGGGATGTTAGAACATGTTAATAAACCACGATTCGCACAAAAAAATTTTGGGCGTAAGCCAATTTTTTTGAAATATATTTTTTTAGCGCGAACGCCATGTAAACCCACCCCTAACTCTGAAAAAAGTATGTTCCGGACCCCGCTCGAGCGATCGACTATCATGGGCTGTTAGAACACGTTAAGTTGACAGGATATCAGTGAAAAAATTTTGGGCGTAAAGCGATTTTGAAAAATGACAGGTGTTTTTTCGAATTCTGATCGAGTGCGATCGGGGTGTTCCGGACCCCCCTGGGGAAGGAAACGGCTTGGTGGGATGTTAGAACATGTTAAATAAACACGATTCGCATAAAAAAATTTTGGGCGTAAGCCAATTTTTTTGAAAATATAATTTTTTTAGCGCGAACGCATGTAAACCCACCCCTACTCTGAAAAAGTATGTTCCGGACCCCGCTCGAGCGATCGACTATCATGGGCTGTTAGACACGTTACGTTGACCGGATATCAGTGAAAAAATTTTGGGCGTAAAGCGATTTTGAAAAATGACAGGTGTTTTCTTCGAATCTGATCAAAGTGCGGATCGGGGGTGTTCCCGACCCCCCTGGGGGGAAGAAACGGCTTGGTGGGATGTTAGAACATGTTAAATAAAACACGATTCGCACAAAAAAATTTTGGGCGTAGCCAATTTTTTTGAAATATAATTTTTTTAGCGCGAACCGCCATGTAAACCCACCCTAACTCTGAAAAAGTATGTTCCGGACCCCGCTCGAGCGATCGACTATCATGGGCTGTTAGAACACGTTAAGTTGACCGGATATCAGTGAAAAAATTTTGGGCGTAAAGCGATTTTGAAAAATGACAGGTGTTTTTTCGAAATCTGATCGAAGTGCGGATCGGGGTGTTCCGGACCCCCCTGGGGGAAACGGCTTGGTGGGATGTTAGAACATGTTAAATAAACACGATTCGCACAAAAAAATTTTGGGCGTAAGCCAATTTTTTTGAAATATAATTTTTTTAGCGCGAACGCCATGTAAACCCACCCTAACTCTGAAAAAGTATGTTCCGGACCCCGCTCGAGCGATCGACTATCATGGGCTGTTAGAACACGTTAAGTTGACCGGATATCAGTGAAAAAATTTTGGGCGTAAAGCGATTTTGAAAAATGACAGGTGTTTTTTCGAATTCTGATCGAAGTGCGGATCGGGGTGTTCCGGACCCCCTGGGGGAAACGGCTTGGTGGATGTTAGAACATGTTAAATAAACACGATTCGCACAAAAAATTTTGGGCGTAAGCCAATTTTTTTGAAATATAATTTTTTTAGCGCGAACGCCATGTAAACCCACCCTAACTCTGAAAAAGTATGTTCCGGACCCCGCTCGAGCGATCGACTATCATGGCTGTTAGAACACGTTAAGTGACCGATATCAGTGAAAAAAATTTTGGGCGTAAAGCGATTTTGAAAAATGACAGGTGTTTTTTCGAATCTGATCGAAGTGCGGATCGGGGTGTTCCGGACCCCCCTGGGGGAAACGGCTTGGTGGGATGTTAGAACATGTTAAATAAACAACGATTCGCACAAAAAAATTTTGGGCGTAAGCCAATTTTTTTGAATATAATTTTTTTAGCGCGAACGCCATGTAAACCCACCCTAACTCTGAAAAGTATGTTCCGGACCCCGCTCGAGCGATCGACTATCATGGGCTGTTAGACACGTTAAGTTGACCGGATATCAGTGAAAAAATTTTGGGCGTAAAGCGATTTTGAAAAATGACAGGTGTTTTTTCGAATTCTGATCGAAGTGCGGATCGGGGTGTTCCGGACCCCCATGGGGGAGGAAACGGCTTGTGGGATGTTAGAACATGTTAAATAAACACGATTCGCACAAAAAATTTTGGGCGTAAGCCAATTTTTTTGAAATATAATTTTTTTAGCGCGAACGCCATGTAAACCCACCCTAACTCTGAAAAAGTATGTTCCGGACCCCGCTCGAGCGATCGACTATCATGGCTGTTAGAACACGTTAGTTGACCGGATATCAGTGAAAAAAATTTTGGGCGTAAAGCGACTTTTGAAAAATGACAGTTGTTTTCTCGAATCTGATCGAAGTGCGGATCGGGGTGTTCCGGACCCCCCTGGGGGAAACGGCTTGGTGGGATGTTTAGAACATGTTAAATAACACGATTCGCACAAAAAAATTTTGGGCGTAAGCCAATTTTTTTGAAAATATAATTTTTTTAGCGCGAACGCCATGTAAACCACCCTACACTCTGAAAAAGTATGTTCCGGACCCCGCTCGAGCGATCGACTATCATGGGCTGTTAGAACACGTTAAGTTGACCGGATATCATGAAAAATTTTGGGCGTAAAGCGATTTTGAAAAAATGACAGGTGTTTTTTCGAATTCTGATCGAAGTGCGGATCGGGGTGTTCCGGACCCCCCTGGGGGAAACGGCTTGGTGGGATGTTAGAACATGTTAAATAAACACGATTCGCACAAAAAAATTTTGGGCGTAAGCCAATTTTTTTGAAATATAATTTTTTTAGCGCGAACGCCATGTAAACCCACCCTAACTCTGAAAAAGTATGTTCCGGACCCCGCTCGAGCGATCGACTATCATGGGCTGTTAGAACACGTTAAGTTGACCGGATATCAGTGAAAAAATTTTGGGCGTAAAGCGATTTTGAAAAATGACAGGTGTTTTTTCGAATTCTGATCGAAGTGCGGATCGGGGTGTTCCGGACCCCCCTGGGGGAAACGGCTTGGTGGATGTTAGAACATGTTAAATAAACACGATTCGCACAAAAAAATTTTGGGCGTAAGCCAATTTTTTTGAAATATAATTTTTTTAGCGCGAACGCCATGTAAACCCACCCTAACTCTGAAAAAGTATGTTCCGGACCCCGCTCGAGCGATCGACTATCATGGGCTGTTTAGAACACGTTAAGTTGACCGGATATCAGTGAAAAAATTTTGGGCGTAAAGCGATTTTGAAAAATGACAGGTGTTTTTCTCGAAATTCTGATCGAAGTGCGGATCGGGTGTTCCGGACCCCCCTGGGGGAAACGGCTTGGTGGGATGTTAGAACATGTTAAATAAACACGATTCGCACAAAAAATTTTGGGCGTAAGCCAATTTTTTTGAAATATAATTTTTTAGCGCGAACGCCATTAAACCCACCCTAACTCTGAAAAAGTATGTTCCGGACCCGGCTCGAGCGATCGACTATCATGGGCTGTTAGAACACGTTAAGTTGACCGAGATATCAGTGAAAAAATTTTGGGCGTAAAGCGATTTTGAAAAATGACAGGTGTTTTTTCGAATTCTGATCGAAGTGCGGATCGGGGTGTTCCGGACCCCCCTGGGGGAAACGGCTTGGTGGGATGTTAGAACATGTTAAATAAACACGATTCGCACAAAAAAAATTTTGGGCGTAAGCCAATTTTTTTGAAATATAATTTTTTTAGCGCGAACGCCATGTAAACCACCCTAACTCTGAAAAAGTATGTTCCGGACCCCGCTCGAGCGATCGACTATCATGGGCTTGTTAGAACACGTTAAGTTGACCGGATATCAGTGAAAAAAATTTTGGGCGTAAAGCGATTTTGAAAAATGACAGGTGTTTTTTTTCGAATTCTGATCGAAAGTGCGGATCGGGGTGTTCCGGACCCCCCTGGGGGAAACGGCTTGGTGGATGTTAGAACATGTTAAATAAACACGATTCGCACAAAAAAATTTTGGGCGTAAGCCAATTTTTTTGAAATATAATTTTTTAGCGCGAACGCCATGTAAACCCACCCTAACTCTGAAAAGTATGTTCCGGACCCCGCTCGAGCGATCGACTATCATGGGCTGTTAGAACACGTTAAGTTGACCGGATATCAGTGAAAAAATTTTGGGCGTAAAGCGATTTTGAAAAATGACAGGTGTTTTTCGAATTCTGATCGAAGTGCGGATCGGGGTGTTCCGGACCCCCCTGGGGGGAAACGGCTTGGTGGATGTTAGAACATGTTAAATAAACACGATTCGCACAAAAAATTTTGGGCGTAAGCCAATTTTTTTGAAATATAATTTTTTTAGCGCGAAACGCCATGTAAACCCACCCTAACTCTGAAAAAGTATGTTCCGGACCCGCTCGAGCGATCGACTATCATGGGCTATTAGAACACGTTAAGTTGACCGGATATCAGTGAAAAAATTTTGGGCGTAAAGCGATTTTGAAAAATGACAGGTGTTTTTTCGAATTCTGATCGAAGTGCGGATCGGGGTGTTCCGGACCCCCCTGGGGGAAACGGCTTGGTGGGATGTTAGAACATGTTAAATAAACACGATTCGCACAAAAAAATTTTGGGCGTAAGCCAATTTTTTTAAATATAATTTTTTTTGCGCGAACGCCATGTAAACTCGCCCTAACTCTGAAAAAGTATGTTCCGGACCCCGCTCGAGCGATTGACTATCATGGGCTGTTAGAACACGTTAAGTTGACCGGATATCAGTGAACAAATTTTGGGCGTAAAGCGATTTTGAAAAATGACAGGTGTTTTTTCGAATTCTGATCGAAGTGCGGATCGGGGTGTTCCGGACCCCCCTGGGGAAACGGCTTGGTGGGATGTTAACATGTTAAGTGACCGTATCAGTGAACAAATTTTGGGCGTAAAGCGATTTTGAAAAATGACAGGTGTTTTTTCGAATTCTGATCGAAGTGCGGATCGGGGTGTTCCGGACCCCCCTGGGGGAAACGGCTTGGTGGGATGTTAGAACATGTTAAATAAACACGATTCGCACAAAAAAATTTTGGCGTAAGCCAATGTTTTTGAAATATATTTTTTAGCGCGAACGCCATGTAAATCACCATAACTCTGAAAATATGTTCCGGACCCCGCTCTTGCGATCGACTATCATGGCTGTTAGAAACCTTAAGTTAACCGGATATCAGTGAAAAAATTTTGGGCGTAAAGCGATTTTGAAAAATGACAGGTGTTTTTTCGAATTCTGATCGAAGTGCGGATCGGGGTGTTCCGGACCCCCCTGGGGGAAACGGCTTGGTGGGATTTAGAACATGTTAAATAACACGATTCGCACAAAAAAATTTTTGGGAGTAAGCCAATTTTTTTAAATATAATTTTTTTTAGCGCGAACGCCATGTAAGCCCACCCTAATTCTGAAAAGTATGTTCCGGACCCCGCTCGAGCGATCGACTATCATGGGCTATTAGAACACGTTAAGTTGACCGGATATCAGTGAAAAATTTTGGGCGTAAAGCGATTTTGAAAATGACAGGTGTTTTTTCGAATTCTGATCGAAGTGCGGATCGGGGTGTTCCGGACCCCCCTGGGGGAAACGGCTTGGTGGGATGTTAGAACATGTTAAATAACACGATTCGCACAAAAAAATTTTGGGCGTAAGCCAATTTTTTTAATATAATTTTTTTTTGCGCGAACGCCATGTAAACTCGCCCTAACTCTGAAAAAGTATGTTCCGGACCCCGCGAGCGATTGACTATCATGGGCTGTTAGAACACGTTAAGTTGACCGGATATCAGTGAACAATTTGGGGTAAAGCGATTTTGAAAAATGACAGGTGTTTTTTCGAATTCTGATCGAAGTGCGGATCGGGGTGTTCCGGACCCCCCTGGGGGAAACGCTTGGTGGGATGTTAGAACATGTTAAATAAACACGATTCGCAAAAAAAAATTTTGGGCGTAAGCCATTTTTTTGAAATATAATTTTTTTAGCGCGAACGCCATGTAAACTCACCCTAACTCTGAAAAGTATGTTCCGGACCCCGCTCGAGCGATCGACTATCATGGGCTGTTAGAACACGTTAAGTTGACCGGATATCAGTGAAAAAATTTTGGGTAAATCGATTTTGAAAAATGACAGGTGTTTTTTCGAATTCTGATCTAAGTGCGGATCGGGGTGTTCCGGACCTCCCTGGGAAACGGCTTGGTGGGATGTTAGAACATGTTAAATAAACACGATTCGTACAAAAAATTTTGGGCGTAAGCCAATTTTTTTAATATAATTTTTTTTGCGCGAACGCCATGTAAACTCACCCTAACTCTGAAAAAGTATGTTCCGGACCCCGCTCGAGCGATCGACTATCATGGGCTGTAGAACACGTTAAGTTGACCGGATATCAGTGAAAAAATTTGGGCGTAAAGCGATTTTGAAAAATGACAGGTGTTTTTTCGAAATTCTGATCGAAGTGCGGATCGGGGTGTTCCGGACCCCTAGGGGAAACGGCTTGGTGGGATGTTAGAACATGTTAAATAAACACGATTCGCACAAAAAAATTTTGGGCGTAAGCCAATTTTTGAAACATATTTTTTTTCGTGAGGACGCCATATAAACCCACCCTAACTCTGAAAAGTATGTTCCGGACCCGCTCGAGCGATCGACTATCATGGGCTGTTAGAACACGTTAAGTTGACCGGATATCAGTGAAAAATATTGGGCGTAAAGCGATTTGAAAAATGACTGGTGTTTTTTCGAAATCTGATCGAAGTGCGGATCGGGGTTTCCGGACCCCCTGGGGGAAACGGCTTGGTGGGATGTTAGAACATGTTAAATAAACACGATTGACACAAAAAAATTTTGGGCGTAAGCCATTTTTTTGAAATATAATTTTTTTACGCGCGAACGCCATGTAAACCACCCTAACTCTGAAAAAGTATGTTCCGGACCCCGCTCGAGCGATCGACTATCATGGGCTGTTAGAACACGTTTAATTGACCGGATATCAGTGAAAAAATTTTGGGCGTAAAGCGATTTGAAAATGACAGGTGTTTTTTTCGAATTCTGATCGAAGTGCGGAACGGGGTGTTCCGGACCCCCCTGGGGGAAACGGCTTGGTGGGATGTTAGAACTGTTAAATAAACACGATTCGCACAAAAAAATTTTGGGCGTAAGCCATTTTTTTGAAACATATTTTTTTCGTGAGGACGCCATATAAACCCACCCTAACTCTGAAAAGTATGTTCCGGACCCCGCTCGAGCGATCGACTATCATGGGCTGTTAGAACACGTTAAGTTGACCGGATATCAGTGAACAAATTTTGGGCGTAAAGCGATTTTGAAAAAGCAGGTGTTTTTTTCGACTTCTGATCGAAGTGCGGATCGGGGTGTTCCGGACCTCCTAGGGGAAACGGCTTGGTGGGATGTTAGAACATGTTAAATAAACGATTCGCACAAAAAAATTTTGGGCGTAAGCGAATTTTTTTGAAATATAATTTTTTTAGCGCGAACGCCATCTAAACTCACCCTAACTCTGAAAAGTATGTTCCGGACCCCGCTCGAGCTATCGACTATCATGGGCTGTTAGAACACGTTAAGTTTACCGGATATCAGTGAAAAAATTTGGGCGTAAAGCGATTTTGAAAAATGACTGGTGTGTTTTTTCGAAATCTAATCGAAGTGCGGATCGGGGTGTTCGGACCCCCCTGGGGAAACGGCTTGGTGGGATGTTAGAACATGTTAAATAAACACGATTCACCAAAAAAATTTTGGGCGTAAGCCAATTTTTTTGAATATAATTTTTTTAGCGCGAACGCCATGTAACCCACCCTAACTCTGAAAAAGTATGTTCCGGACCCCGCTCGAGCGATCGACTCATGGGCTATTAGAACACGTTAAGTTGAACCGGATATCAGTGAAAAAATTTTGGGCGTAAAGCGATTTTGAAAAATGACAGGTGTTTTTTCGAATTCTGATCGAAGTGCGGATCGGGGTGTTCCGGACCCCCCTGGGGGAAACGGCTTGGTGGGATGTTAGAACATGTTAAATAAACACGATTCGCGCAAAAAAATTTTGGCGTAAGCCAATTTTTTTAAATATAATTTTTTTGCGCGAACGCCATGTAACACTCGCCCTAACTCTGAAAAAGTATGTTCCGGACCCCGCTCGAGCGATTGACTATCATGGGCTGTAGAACACGTTAAGTTGACCGGATATCAGTGAACAAATTTTGGGGCGTAAAGCGATTTTGAAAATGACAGGTGTTTTTTCGAATTCTGATCGAAGTGCGGATCGGGTGTTCCGGACCCCCCTGGGGGAAACGGCTTGGTGGGATGTTAGAACATGTTAAATAACACGATTCGCAAAAAAAATTTTGGGCGTAAGCCAATTTTTTTGAAATATAATTTTTTAGCGCGAACGCCATGTAAACTCACCCGAACTCTGAAAAAGTATGTTCCGGACCCGCTCGCGAGCGATCGACTATCATGGCTGTTAGAACACGTTTAAGTTGACCGGATAGCAGTGAAAAAATTTTGGGCGTAAATCGATTTTGAAAATGACAGGTGTTTTTTTCGAATTCTGATCTAAGTGCGGATCGGGGTGTTCCGGACCTCCCTGGGGGAAACGGCTTGGTGGGATGTTAGAACATGTTAAATAAACACGATTCGTACAAAAAAATTTTGGGCGTAAGCCAATTTTTTTTAAATATAATTATTTTTTGCGCGAAACGCCATGTAAACTCACCCTAACTCTGAAAAGTATGTTCCGGACCCCGCTCGAGCGATCGACTATCAATGGGCTGTTAGAACACGTTAAGTTGACCAGATATCAGTGAAAAATTTGGGTGGGCTAAAGCGATTTTGAAAAATGACAGGTGTTTTTTCGAATCTGATCGAAGTGCGGATCGGGGTGTTCGGACCCCCCTAGGGAAACGGCTTGGTGGGATTTAGAACATGTGTTAAATAACACAGATTCGCACAAAAATTTTGGGCGTAAGCCAAATTTTTTGAAACAATTTTTTTTTCTCGTGAGGACGGCCATATAAACCCACCCTAACTCTGAAAAAGTATGTTCCGGACCCGCTCGAGCGATCGACTATCATGGGCTGTTAGAACACGTTAAGATTGACCGGATAGCATGAAAAAATTTTGGGCGTAAAGCGATTTGAAAAATGACTGGTGTTTTTTCGAAATCTGATCGAAGTGCGGATCGGGGTGTTCCGGACCCCCCTGGGGGAAACG
>CAVLJG010000121.1:5338428-5356989 GCA_963669975.1 Acanthoscelides obtectus | reverse complement strand
GATTCTCGCTGATCGACAAACGAAAGTGTGCGAAGTAGTAGAGGCCGTAGGTGTGCCGACCGGAACGGCAATCAATATTTTACATGATAAGTTGGCTATGAAAAAATTGCCGGCCCGATCGATGCTGCGATTGCTCACGGTGGGACACAAGCGGATGCGGCTGTTAACTTCGAAGCACTGTTTGGAGCAATTTAAGCGAAATCCGAAGGAGTTTTTTCGTCGAGTTGTCACCGTCGATGAAACCTGGATTCATCTTAACACATCAGAAACTAAGCAACAATCAAAACAATGATTTCTTCAGGTGAATCTGCTCAAAGAGGCGAAGACGGTCCCATCGGCCGGAAAGGTCATGGCGACGATTTTTTGGGATGCGAACCGCTTGTATTTTTTATAAAAAGGAATAATGATCACTGGACAATACTATAGTGAGTTATTGGACCGCTTCGACAAAAATTGAAGGAGACACGGCCACATTTGACGAAAAAAAAGGTGCTGTTTCACCACGATAACGCACCAGCACATTCATCCGGAGTTGTCGCCGCCAAACTGCATTAATTGCGTTATGAAGTGCTGCCGCACCTTCCGTATTCACCCGATCTGGCACCCTGCGACTTTTCCTTGTTCCCTGACATGAAGAAACGGCTCGCAGGGAAAACAATTATCTCAGACGAGGAAGTCATTGCCAAGACAGGCTTATTTTGGAGAGATCGACAAATCCTATTTTTTGGGGGAGTTAAAAAAATTGCAGGAACGTTGGGAAAAGTGTATCTTTATAAAAGAAAAATAAAAATAAATTTTTTGGAAAAAGTGGTGTCTTCATTTCTAACACGGGTAGTTATTGAACCGTCCTCGTACTAACAATTAACAATTTCCGAAAAAAAATAATGAATGATAAATGTTAATATATGTAGAGGACTTTTTGAACGTTATGAAGCCTCAGGTTTAGTCTCTAATAATTTACCACACCATGTGAATTAATTTAATAGTACACAGAATTATCCATTGAATTTTCTCCGTGTTTTGAGAACGATCTTAATAAGATTGCCCGGCCCACTCACCTTTCAAGACGGGAGCTAAATTCTCGAATATCTTGACATTGCCTCTACTGTTGAATTGCCCCAGACACATTTCCAGGTAGTACATGGGTCTACCAATTAATACCAATACTATAAGGTACGGGATTAGAAAGGCTCCTCCACCATTTTCATACGCCACAAAAGGAAACCTCCAAATATTTCCTAAACCGACATTCATTGCTATGCACGACATCAGAAATTCTATACTCTTGCCCCATGTTGCTCTTTTTTGATTACTATTATTGTTAGGTTCGTCGGGAAGAGAATCAGTCAAGACGGCTTTCTGGAAAATAAGCATAGAATATAGAAAAAAGTTAGAAGAAATCTCTGAGAGGCATGTGGATTGTCTTAATATAGTTACTCGTATTATCTTCATACTTGAAAAATCATTCCAAAATATGCAACTCAAGAAATATAGAAAATTGAATATTATTTTAAATGATTGGCTGAACTATACTTTAGCGCATATCGCAAATATTTGATTTCTTATTTTAAAATGAGAGATTCGGATGTAACTTGCACTAAAATATCATTTTTTCTTTAAGGAACTCTTTGCTTGCTATTTTATAGATCTTCAAAGTTGCATTTTGGGTGGTAATACTGTGGTATAGAATACTGCTTTATAAGCTGTTTTCTTCTTGTTTATACAAAAGATTGTTCAAAGTTATATGATTATAACATAAATTGTAAGTTACTGTGACACTTTTCATCGCAATAGTGCAATTTTGCAATATTTTAATGATGAAAATAGTTCGTTGTTATTGTTGTTTTATTTCAGATAATTATTCCCATCACTACACCACCATCACTGTCATATTCTCTCCATCTAGTTGCGATATTGCCAAATCATCGATAGTAATATACCTTAATTTGGTTTGTCAAATTCTTACTATACTAGCGCAAAAATGTGTTAGCAAAAGAGACTTTTTTGAAGAATGCCTTATGCTCTTCACAAAAATACTTCGGTTATTGTTTTTCCTATATTATAGTTATAATCTATTTACTTTTTATATGTATGTACTTGAAGAATTATTTAAAGTGAAGCTGATGTTACAAAATTAACCTAATTAAATGTGATATATATGAGAAATAACTGAAAAAGTAGCTATTGTAAATCACTAAATAATGAAAACATAACAAAAAACATTGCAAGTTTTTTGATGATTTGATGAAATGATCGTTGATCTTTATTTAACTATAATGTTGGACGATGATATGTTGGGTGGACCTGGCGAGGTGGTCCGAAGCGACGAGTCGACGTTTTGTATTTTTATATGCAATGACCGCTGGTGCCTTTTGTATTTTTTGTCACGCGAGTCGCTGGCGCATTTTCCACTGTTTAGACACATACTGTTCAAAATTTCATCTAGTTTTCGGTAAATATTGGGACAGCTTTTCATAAAACAAGCCATTTACAATAAATTAAGACTTTTATTTTGCAATAACCTCATTTCTAATGCGTATTTCTTCCAAAAATGTACAACTTCGCAACAATGGACATCATTTATTTTAACTGTCAAAAAATGAGCGTTATAAAATAGTATTGAGAATCCTTCGTACTTTGAAATATTTCTCATAAACGCAGAAACTTGATCTCATTTAAAATACGCGAAAAAAATGGTTAAGGAATTTCAAGAAGACATTGAAAAATTACAAAACAACACCTCTACACAGTTTACCAAGTAAATACCATTTACGTATGTATTTTGACCTGTTATTTAAATTAATAAGCTAATGTGTAAACCTTTTTTGCAAAAAAAACGGTTTTTTACAGTTTCACATCTATTTTCCTTAGTACTATACAGTGTATGTTATATTCTTATAATTTAGAGCATCATTTTGTACAAAAAGCAACAAAAGACAGCATATGAAACAATATTCTATTCTAGAGTATTACCACCAAAAATGCAACTTCCAAGTTCTATAAAATAGCAAGCAGAGGGTTCCCTAATGAAAAAATGATATTTTCGTAAAAGTGACATCCTAATCCTTCACTTTAAAGTAAGAAACAAGTATTTGCGATATATGAGTATAGTCTTACCAAATCATTTATTAAAAATCCTATTTTGATGTCGTACATACAACGCAGGAGTTATTTTAAACATCTACCCCTCAAGGTAGTTTTTGATCTACACTTCCAGAATAACTAAAAGCAAAAATAGCAACTGGTCCTGTGTCTTATCATACATTTCATTCAAAATCCACCATAAAAGCAAGGATGCTCTTTTTTAGCTTATCACCACCAGGGATTAAAAACGTAAGCTCCATAGGGTTTTTCAGTATACGTTTGCGAACTATCGCATTGCAGTTTTACACACCATAACGCTTCTGATGGATCTTAATGAACAGTAAACTGTCTCAGTATGCATTAAATTCTTTATGTTACTATTATATACCAACTAATTCGAATATGTACATTGCATTGTTTGTTACCAAAGTAGCAGCTTTGCATCAAATAATAATAATAATAATATTTACTAGAGGAAAGATCTACCTTCATTATGCTGCTGTATGCAAATTTTATTAGAAGTAGCACGTTTTGAAATCATCTAACACCACAAGCATCTGCAAAGACTCGTACATTTAAGAAATAACACTAAAGCTATGAATGTAATGTCAGAACCGTCAAAAAAATAACTTATGGTCAGGTAGACTTTGATCCTCTCTGCAGACTATGAGAATAAAGAGACAAACAAATCCTTGACGGACTTCTTCTGCCTAGTCTAAACTCGTTGGTATATACCGACTCATCCAATGTCAACAATGTAGGTCTTACTCGACCAACAAATGATTTTAAATCTGAACTGAAAATCTTCTGCTACTATTCTGCTTTACTCCTGTCCTGTCTTTTAACACAAGGGCGTACTCAAGGAAGGAGGGCGGAGGGTACAAAATAGTGATCACGCTTTTAGCGTATTTGTCAGTTTTGGACTAGGACAGGTTTGAAACTTGGGGAGCTTTCAAGCTAGAATGTACCGGAATCGGTTAGAACTCCACATTCTAAGACATGTACAGGATATGCAACACCGCGAACCGAACCACGCGACGAACGGCGCCGCGCTAGTGTAGACGGTGAAAAGAACGCCGTCGCGAACCTCATTAGCGTTGCAGCTCGCCGTTCGGCCAGATCCGCACCGGGTATCACGTATTGATGGCGACTTTTTTTGACATTATGTGGGTTACTCTACAAGATGTTAACTTAGCACTTAGTTGTACGTGTTGCCTAAACGTCATGAGTCTTGTTATCAATCTTTGGCTCTGATGTGATGTTAAATCTGCTTCTGAGATGACATTACTGGAGGTCTAAGCTGTAACTTCTATGTGTTGATAATAACTACATTGGGTTCTTGTCTCAAACACTTAATTGAGATTCAAAGCTAGAAATTAGTTGCGCATCCACTTTTTCTTATTCATTCTGGAAATTACATATAGAAATTTGTTGAATTTCAAAAATGAGGGAGATAAGAAATAATATATTCACTGTACACTGTCAAATTACAAGCCATATACATGCTAACAGTGATTACACACGGCCATGGCGATAATTTCCCGTAATTCTCCTCAGTTTTTCGTAATTTATAACTTTGAACATAGCCTCTCTTCAGAAAGCACAACATATAAATAACCCGTCATATTCAGCATATTCAGTAATGATTTTCTCACACAGCAAATATCACCGATTCTATACACATGCAGATCAATACACATAATCATCCAGATGCGATCTTGTTATTCAACCAACTTTCTTCTCGGAGATAAAAACTACAGACACGGATCATTCAGCCTCACAAAACTATGCAACCAGTAATGCGTGTATAGTTTAGTTGAGTGATTCCTTCGTAGATGGACGTTTTGTACGTCAGCGCAACATCAACGGAATGGCTCGCGACAAAGTTGCACATGTTTGGACACACATACTGGTGCGACGAGCACCAGTGTGTTATATTGTAATGTAAAATAATTATTTTTCTTACTTGTACGAGTATATTTTCATTTAAAACTTCCATCAATGCCCCACAAACTTCTGGAATGACGTAGGCTGATCAATTGCTTTGAAATTCGAAATATGTATTGCAAACTACTCTGTAAATCACCGGTCACTAAAACTCGCACCGTGACTGCAAGTCTTTCTTGTACTGTGATGGTAGGTCTCCATTTTGTATCTTGTCGTATTTTTGGTCCAATCAACGTGAGAAGAAATTCAAATTCCGCTATCAAATTGTTGCAACCGTGTGCTGATCTATTGGTATATACAGGGTGACTTTGAAGTTGAGTCATTAATTTTCAGATAATGATTGTAGAAGGAGGATAAACCAAAATATGTATGTAAAAAAAAAAAAATAAAAAAAAATTTTTACCTTGTTTTATAAAGTATCCTCCCGACAAGTATTTCAGTGCGGACCTGTATTTGATCGTGAGGTCTTGGAGCACCGGCATGCAGTCCTCTGTGTGGTCTTAAGTCACCTGATTCACGAGCCCGTTGTACTACATTAACAAAGGCACGAGGGGTTGGTTGCACTCGATTGGGAAACCGATCCGCATAAACATGTGCCATTTTTTATTTCGTTTGAGCCACGCAACAGACACCACTATTCAAACGCGTTACCGACTGACACTGACTGTATACAACTGACTAAAATAATTGTAAAAACATCGTTCCAAATTCTTTCGCTTTTTTGTTTCCGATGCGATGAACCAAACACGAGCACATAATATTATTATTGAGACAGGGCGGTACTCAAACTTCCAAAGGGCTATAACTTTTGTTACTTTAATTTTACCAGAAAAATGGTAAAGGAAAAAAACATTTCTTTTGATCAGATCTACTCACTGTTAAAATAAATGACTCAATTTCGAAGTCACCCTGTATATAACTGCGTATTGAATATAAATATATTCTATCCATCTCCACTAGTAATCGTCTGTCAGTGAACGACAAACATCAAAATTGTTGTTCGTCAAAATGCGCGGTGTTTGTACATATCTGTACGTGGCTTAATATTCTAGGAATCTAGGATCAAAACAATAATTCCAGCTACCGACCCAGAAACATTGTGCCCTTTCCATCTTTTTTTCTGGATTTACGATTAGATGCTGATATGTGTTATCAATTAAGAGTGTCTATGATTTTTCAGAACTCGTGGGTGACAGCACTTTAAGTCTGTTTTAAAGCTTTTGGAAGTCATTTCGTGATATATAAATGTTAATTTTGTGTCAGAAAAGCAATTACACGTATGCTATATTCAAGCTCCCAATATTCTATTGTTTCACCACTCTAAAATTCAGAAAAATGACACCAAATTTGTTATGTGTATTCTTTGAAACGACGTCTTATTGGCAATTGAAGGTTTAAATTGAATATTTTTTTTACATTCCGTTGACCATTTACGATTTCGGAAACCCTATAATCATGAAAGTCGGACATACCACCCCCATGATTTTTTATCTACACATCCCCCCCCTCCTGGAGACGTAATAGGTCCCACCCGAACGCAAGGCCTACATATGCCACTGATGTTCAACCAGAGAATCTATGCTCACTGTTTGAATAAATGTTTGATCCTACTGTAAGGTATTATTTTGGTTCTGAACGTGAGGTAGCAGTTAAAGTCCAATGTACAGCCGCTAAAACAAACCTTAAAATAATAAATAAAATATAGTATAAGTCGTAATGGCCAGTTCCAAGGGTTTGAACGAGAATATCAAGCCTGGCGAGCTGATTTGGCAAAGCCGGTCATGGTAACTACCAATCAGCAATCGCAGCTTCCAAAGCATGAGAGCAGTACTCCACATCGAGACTTTTCATAGAAAGCGCCGTCATAGTGACTAACTACTATTTAGTGGCTCAAAATAAGGCATGTATAATTCTTACCGGTGTAGCTTCATCAGTTTTTGGTCCCTGTTTCTCCAGTTCAATCTCATCATTTTGATAGGCGGTGTTAATATAATATCCATCCTAAAACAACCATCAAATTGAATTTAGTGCCATCATCAATTAATCGAATCTTCACTTACAGTCATGTTTACATGAATACGATCTCGTCATGCAACTGAATCACTTGCTCATTGAACGCTGAGATTCGGTCTAAGGATTTGGCGCAACCAAGTCAAACAAGGTTTGTAAGTATATCTTGCGTATATGGTTTTACGATTCTCCGATTACCTTTATCTTTTGTTTGGAACCGCTAAGCTATATTTTTATAATCGCGGATCTATTTGTTTTTAGTTTTATTTATTGGATGGTATCTTCAGGATTCTATTCAATTCAGCCAGAAATAATCAGAGACGAGAAAAACAATTTTTTTCTAAATCTCTAAAAAAATGTATTACACAAGAAAATTTCTAGAAGGCTTGCTTACATAAACGTTAGAAACTATTTGCACGCTTCTTCCTAAATTGCATCCAAATCGGTACAACCGACAGACAGGTCGACGGAAATAAATATACAGGGTGTAGACGTTATGATAGTCGTTATTTAAATGGGTGATAGAGGGAGTTAAAAGAAGCAAAAAATTTCATATAACATGGGGGTCAAAACGGCATTTTTTTTAGAGAAAAGCGATTTCAAAGTAAAATAAAATCTGACAGCGCCGCAATGCCAGACGCAAATTACCACGGAACGCAGTGTAAATAAAGACGTTTGTTATTTTTGGCTCTTAGGTATTATTTCATTATTTGATAGTGTACTCGTAAAATGCAAACAATTAAAAAAACGGACTTACCACTAACTGTCTCAGCGCTTCACCTGATGTGTGAAAGTTTATTGAACGTATTAAACAAATCCATTTATAAATAGGGAACACAATTTTGATACATTGTTTTTCTTTTCTAAACCCACACTGCACTTTTTTTGTATTTAAAGAAGGTGTTCAAAATGTCGTCCTCCGCTTTCCACACAAGCTTCATTACGACGAACTCAGTTTCTTCTTACTTTAGGTCCTCGAAGTTTTCCATTTATTATTTCAGCCGCATTAATTTTTTTTGCGACGTTGTGCTTCATTTGTTATTGGACCAGCCCCATAAGCCATCCCTTTAAGTTCTCCCCAGTACCAGAAATCCATCGGATTGAGGTCAGGAGATGTTACTGGCCATTTTCGAGGATCAGGAGCATTTCGACCGATCCAGCGATTTGGATAATGTTCATTCAAATACTGAATGACGAATCTAAAATTGTGTGGTGGTGCCCCGTCATGAAGAAACCACAAATTCTGTCTCCGTTGTAATGGCACCTTGACTAAGGTCTGTTCCAAAAGTTCTGGTAGGTCATTGGCTAGATAGCTAAGGTATCCTTCTCCTGACAACTTTGGGGTATTTCGAAAGGGTCAGTCACCTGATCGTCAAGAATACCCGCACAAATATTTATTTTAAACCGTTGTTTTAAATGACCTTCATGAATCCTATGCGGATTTTCCTGAGCCCACCAGTGTGTATTATGGAAATTTAATATCCCGTCTCGCGTAAAAGCATAATGCAAAATATATGTGTACGGTTTATCAAAGGCCTAAGAAATTTCGATCATGTATCACACTTGTATCGTAATCTTGCATGGTTATGCGTTCAAAACCTTTTCAAATACTCCATTCCCAGCTTTACTCCCAGAATCATACTAACATCATCCCCTCAATACCTCAGCTGTAAACTTGTTCCAAGGGCGTCTGTGCATAATCTTCAGATTCGTAACCGTGAGACCTTAACTATACATCACAATAGCTTAGGCCAGGATCTGAAGACTATCCAATCTTCCCGGAGTTTTAAAGCACAGTTAAAAGAATATTTACAAGAAATTCAAAACAACCTCTAGCTTAAGAAGTTCTTTCATATTTTCTTCATAACCTTTTATCTCTTCGTCTTTTTATAGCTAAATTGGCATTAATCGTTCTATTATTCTGTGACTTAATCTTTGTAGTTTCACATTTTTTGTTTTGTATAACTTGTTTTTCACTTTTGTACGGAATTAGATGGTGGAATAGCAGGTGCTAAATCTCGCTTCCTGTAATGTAAAGATCACTAGACACTTAAATATTTGTCATCAAATTATTTGGAGAATTTTAGTGGATTTTTTGTTATATCCTTATCATATTTTAAGAGTACAGGCATTACTTCCCATTGATTTTCCAAGGCGTGTGACCTTTTGTCAGTGGTATCTTCAAAAAATTACACAGAATTCGCAATTTGAATCAATGATTCTGTTCACGGACGAAGCTAATTTTTCTCGAAATGCAATTCAGAATTTCCACAATAATCATTTGTGGACAGAAGAAAATCCCTATGCCGTAACCGAAACCCATTTCCAACACTAATTTTCGGTTAACGTAGGTATGGGCAGGAATTATTGGCAACCACTTTATTGACCCATTCTTCTTGCCGGGACGACATGACGGACAGACTTACCTCAATATTCTTCAACAACAGTTGCCTTTGCTGCTTGATGATGTTCCGTTAGTAATGAGAAAAAATATGTGGTACATGCATGATGGTGCATTTCAGTGTAGCGGTTCGTAATTATTTACAAACTGTTTATCCAAATCGTTGGATTGGCCGCGGTGAGCCCCAAGAATGACCACCAAGGTCCCCAGACCATAACAGTTCAGATTTCTTTCTGTGGGGCTATCTTAAGATACTAGTGTACACAAGTCATATTAAAACTGTAGAGGACTTAAAAGAAAGAATAGTTGCAGCTTGTGATAGAATAAAAAACACTCCAGGGACATTTCAACGAGTGTGCATGAGAAGGAGGGCGGAAGCATGCATACTAAGTGGAGGGGGCCATTTTCAACCATTTCGTTGGTTTTAATATTATGTTTATGTTGTCAGTTGTTGTTGTTCATTACCCCTAATGTATTTAATTTTTAAAATTAAATTAATAATAATATTGCAAGTTAGACAATACCACGGTTTTTTATTTTTTTACTCAAAAATGGCGCATCGAAGGAAAGCAACTCAGAAAAGATCATTTATTCTAAATTGAACGGGGAATTCAAAAATAAGTTTAATTTGGCAAAAAACGATTGGCGTACACTTTGTTTCTTAAAAATATCGAAGTCAATATCCGTACGCACGCCACTGTTAAAGCTAAAAACTATTTTTGCATTGAAATATATGCAACTTTATAAACTTTCACTATGTACTAAATATCAGTAAAATATCTGAAGCGGTTCTGAAATATTAATATCCATTTTTTCCTAAAACCCGAGTTTTTGTGAGGAAACATTTTTGGATCACAGTTTATAAATCAAACTAACTAACATTAGATTTTCATGTAGATTCACACCCTTAAATATTCGCATATCATTAAGGAACACACTGTATAATGATAAATAAATATTCGAATTTGAATTCGAATGTTGTAACTTAAATAAAATGATATTGTCTGGAAGATCGACCCTCTATACTCACGTCTTCGTTACAGGTTCTGATACAATTTTCTAAACTTCTCCATCGCAATCTAAAAAAAAAATCTTTGTGACAATGGCAAAAGCATGGAAAAGATATCTTTCGCGCATAACATGGTAGCAGCATTATATCAAAATGTCATTTTGGAAGTTCTCTACATTATAATTCTTCCTTGTCGATTAGGGTGGGAAATAAATGGAACAAGCTTTGTAAAATTCTAAAAAAAGTTGACAGTCTGCGTTTCTCTTTAGCAAACACACTGCCTCAAACCATTTGTTGAACAATAACCATTACAACAACACATTAAAATACGATGGGTCAACTTATCGAAGGATTTGCTAAAATCCATGCAAATAACATCAACATTTCGACGCGCGCGTCATCGTGCGATTTTGTACAGAGTGGTAGTTTAACGGCCGTATGTAACGACATTAAAATTTCTGCAAACGTCCCGGAAGTATAAATTAGAGTAGATAGATAATGGTTCGCTTACTCCAGTTATCGTTGATGTTTCTATGTTATAAAAGATTTTACTGCAATTATATCTTTATGACCCTTATTTAGCTGAATCATCTAATAAACTAACCAACTACAAAAGGCAATAAAGCTAAAGCGGGATCAACAGAAACGATACCTGTATGTACATATATCTCGAGTGAATGTTTTTTCGCTAAATAAAATTCGCTTTTATTGGCCTCCACGACACAGAGGAAAAGCTAATAAATCTACTGGATCGACGAACCACCCTTTCTAAGGAAATTAATTCTGCTTTCTGAATGAAATGTTATGATGTGTTTCTTGCTCATAATTTTCTTCTGTGTCAAAAGTTTAGCAAGAGCAAATCTGTACCCCAGAGCCAGACTAGGAGTCCATTTTTGTCAAAAATGAATTCCATATATTAAGCTTGTGATAATGTTGTGAATTTTCATGTGCTACTTGCAGGCGTCTATCTATCTGTAATAATATGGAAGTTTTTTAACTCATTTCAAGTCTCATACAATACAATACAAGAAAAATATTTCAAATTCAATTATCTCAAAACTACTTGTTAGGACTTAACCTAGTCTGACTCTGAGGTACAGAAATGAGTCCTGCTATGTGATGTCACCCAGCTGGACGAAAAGGTTGTCTTATATAGAAAACATGTTTTTTTTTTCTTTTATCTGTTGGTGCAGATAATAACACTTTGTTGAATTATTATTATGTTGTGTTAATTATAACTTCTTAAGAAGAAAATTTCATATAAACCTGCACTACAGGGTGACTTTGAAGTTGAGTCATTAATTTTCAGATAATGATTGTAGAAGGAAGATAAACCAAAATATGTGTGTAAAAATAAAAAAAAATAAAAAAAAAATTTTACCTTGTTTTATAAAGTATCCCCAGACAAGTATTTCAGTGCGGACCTGTATTTGATCGTGAGGTCTTGGAGCACCGGCATGCCGTCCCCTGTGAGGTCTTAAGTCACCTGATTCACGAGCCCGTTGTACTACATTAACAAAGGCACGAGGGGTTGGTTGCACTCGATTGGGAAACCGATCCGCATAAACTGTGCCATTTTTGATTTCGTTTGAGCCACGCAACAGACACCACTATTTACTCACGCGTTACCGACTGACACTGACTGTATACAACTGAATAAAATAATTGTAAAAACATCGTTCCAAATTCTTTCGCTTTTTGTTTCCGATGCGATGAACCGATAAGGCGGATTATATCCGTTGTTGCCAAACACGAGCACATAATATTATTATTGAGACAGGGCGGTACTCAAACTTCCAAAGGGCTATAACTTTACTTTAATTTTACCAGAAAAATGGTAGAGGAAAAAAACATTTATTTTGATCAGATCTACTCACTGTTAAAATAAATGACTCAACTTCGAAGTCACCCTCTATATCCAAATTTCATTTACTCCTCTTCTCCCATTGGTAGCCACAACAAAATCACTTGGACAGGCAGCCACAAGCGAAGTGTCGCTAGAGTGTCCGTGTTTGTTTTGACGCGGAGTAAGTAACGTTTGAATGGAGTGTAGATCCTATGAATGCTAACATTCCAAAACAAAGAATGTCAGACCATTTTGAAACAGTGTGTTTTTTAAAAAAATTCTTGGAAGAAGTTTGTTGAAAATTATCAGGTACAAACGTATCGTCAATAATTCAGCTGAAGTTCAAGAAAAACGGTTCGTTATTACCACAAATTGTCAATCGGTTAATTTTTCTTAATTTTGGAAATTTTTATTTTATTGATCAATTTTTTCTTCTTCTATTTCATTAATACTGTTCTGGATACGTCTGTGATTTCCATAAAGATTAGCAGAATCGACAAAATGGTCGGCACTAAAAAGCTTAATTTCAAAACAAGATAACACCCTATACGTTATGATAGTCGTTATTTAGGTGATAGAGGTGGTTAAAAGAAGCAAAAAGTTTCATATAACATGGGGGTCAAAACGGCATTGTTTTAGAGGAAAGCGACTTTAAAGTAAAATAAAATCTGACAACGCCGCAATGCCATGCCACACGAAAATTACGACGGAACACAGTGAAATAAACATGGAGTTTGTATTTTTGGTTCTTAGGTATTATTCATTATTTGATAATGTACTCGTAAAATGTAAACAATTAAAAAAACGGACATACCACTAACTGTCGTTAAGTCATTGCTTCATAGATGGACACTTTGATGACGCTCCCAGCGAGCAAACGCGGCATGTACCTACTATTTGCACACTTGACGTTTAGTCAGTTTTTGAAGTTAATAGGTTTTTACGTAAAAGCCCTGCAGTACTGATTTGTTTTAATATACAGGGTGTAAACGTTATGGTAGTCCTTATTGAAATAGGTATAGGGTTGGGTCAAAACAAGTCATAAAGTTCATATGACCATGGTCCAAAAGTCAATAGATTTTTTTCTAAAAGTCTTTACAGTTTACAACTTTAAGTGCTTTATATCGACTACAATCACCACAATCTTACTAATTTTTGTAATCTAATCTAAAACGTCTTCAATTTGGGTAATTAACAAATAAATGGCATTAAGTTTTTCTAAGTTAAGCCAAAATTGTAGTCAGTAAGTTTCATTACGTTAAATATTTAAATACACATGAGAACAGCGCGTCGGTCATTCATTACTCTTATCGAACCGGCAATCGATCGCAAACGGTACAGTGGTTAGTTATGGTTCGCGTACGTCGTCGTGTTACTTACAATGTTCTCGAATCAAGAGTTTCGCCGACATGGTGTTAGTTTCCGGTGAAGCTCGTCAGAATTCAAATCTTGCAGCTCAGATTTATCGCGACAGATTTCGCCAACGGGTACACCCAGACAGAAGGACATTTGTGCAAGTGTACCAAAGGCTTCGAGATACAGGAAGTGTTCATCCCACTAATATTCGCACTCGTGAAAGGCAGGTTACTGTAGAGCAGGAGGAACAAATTTTAAATATCGTGGAAATCAATGCAGATATCAGCACTCGGAATTAGACCGTCGAGTAGGACTATCGCATACCATAGTCCATAGAATCCTACGGGAAAATTAGCTTTATCCCTACCATGAACAACGTGTGCAGGACTTGTTACCAGAGACTATCCTCGCAGACTAACGTTCTGTCAGTGGTTTTTGAACAAAAACATTGAAAATCGGGATTTTTTAAAAAACACGAGACGGGATATTACATTTCCATAATATTCACACGTGGGCCCAAGAAAATCCTCATACCATTCGTGAAGGTCATATCCAACAACCTTTTAAAATAAATATTTGGGCGGGTATTCTTGACGATCAGGTAATTGGCCCTGTCGAGTTACCCCCAAAGTTGTCAGGAGAAGGAAACCTTAGCTTTCTAGCCAATAACCTACCAAAACTTTTGGAACAGACCTTAGACAACATGCCATTACAACGGAGACAGGATTTGTGGTTTCTTCATGACAGGGCACCATCACACATTTTTAGAGGCATCACTCAGTATTTGAATGAACATTATCCAAATCGCTGGATCGTTCGAATGCTCCTGATCCCTGAAAATGGCCAGCAAGGTCTCCTGACCTCAGTCCGATGGAATTTTGGTATTGGGGAGAACTTAAAGGGATGGTTTATGAGGCGGGTCCAATAACAACTGAAGCACAACTTCGCGAAAAAAATTTAATGCGGCTAAAGTAATAAATGGGCAACTTCGAGAACCTAGAGTAAGAAGAAACTGGGTTCGTCGTAATGAAGCTGAGTTGAAAGTGGAGGACGACATTTTGAACATCTTCTTTAAATACAAAAAAGTGCAGTGTCGGTTTTAAAAGAAAAGCAATGTATGTATCCAAATTGTGTTCCCTATTTATAAGTGGATTTTTTTGATACGTTCAATGAACTTTCACATACCAGGTGAAGCGCTGAGACAGTTAGTGGTCCGTGGTAGTAAGTCCGTTTTTTTTAGTTGTTTGCATTTTACGAGTACATTTTCAAATAATTAAATAATACCTAAGAGCCAAAAATAACAAACTCCATCTTTATTTACACTGAGTTCCGACTGGCATTGCGGCGTTATTTATATTACTTTAAAGTCGCTTTCTTTTAAAAAATGCCGTTTTGAACCCCATGTATATGAAACTTTTTGGCGTCTTTAACCCCCTCTATCATCCGTTAAATAATGACTATCATAACTTTTACACTCTGTATATCGCTGGGATGTAAATATATCTTACAGCATCCGTGCGTGGCCTCTCAATAGGTGTACACATGCAGCGATATTTCTGTAATATGCAGGATATAATATATATTTATCGCTCACCGTCCCGTTGCCAGTTCGACACATAACTCTAGAGATGCCTTTATTGAAAATATTTCTCCCTCATTCTGTGTTATGTGTAATTGTACGGATAGATATATACAAAAACACGGTCGGCCGGCCCGGCCTACGAACGAGGACTACCCGCTGCTATTACTCAAGTGAAAACTATACAATATTGTATTATGTTAACAAAGACAACTGAAATATATGTAAGTAGTAAGAGTATAATTCAGTTTAGCCTCTGGTAAATTGATAACACTTAGAGAAAACCCAATTTTCACCCCCACAATCTTATTTCCTAAACTCGTAGCTATCCTGCCTCCTGCCCAAATAACCTTTAAGATTTTATTTCTGGGAATTGTTTGTTCAGCCAATATTTGCTTCGGCGGTCTGTAATTTCATGAAGCGTTCAACAGAATGTCGTGCCGAATATTGAAACCAATATTTGTGCGTAGTCATTGCTTGTTTGTGAGAAATAATATCAACCCAAATATGAAAAGATGACATTTTTCTAAAACTGAGCGTAAAATATAGTAAGTAGGAACAAAAAGTAAACGCACACTGTCGCTATTGGTTCCTTCCTGTTACCAGATTGCCAGTTCTTGTTATAGTCATATACTACAGACTGCGAAAATCAAAAAGTTCTCCAATTCTGGGCTAACAAACGAGGGTCAAATCGCTTTAAAGTAAACTAAGCCTGAAATACTCTTCGGTGCCTTATAGAGCATGGTTTTGAACTTTAATTTAGACACAACCTCAAAAAATGATGATTTTTGACTGAGTTTTTAATCAATGAAAATGGTTATTTATGGCTTTTTCACTCATAAATCGCTCATAACTCGAAAAGCTCATTGCTTAGAAAAACGCTACTTGGAACCTTTATTGTTCAGAATGATCCAGAAAACCCGAAACAAAATTTGAAAAGAGCAACAATTTTTTCTAATTTTAAAAAAATTGCTCCGGGATACCGATAGCACCTGAAAATTTACATTATGTCGTTCTTTTTTTGACAATACTACCTATGTTTTCTGCGGAATTATGTAGGTTTTTCTACAAGATGTCAACTTAGAACTAGCTGTTGATCACTTGACGTTCACTTGTTTTGTAGCTGTATGTGTTGCCTAAACATCATGACAATTCAGCTACCAATATTTCGCTCTCATGTGATCTAACATCTGCTTCAGGAATGGCAGTATTGGAGGTCTAAGCTGTAAGTTGTATACTAAAGCTGGAAGGAAACGGCAGTGCATAGTATGTGCATACGAGTAATGAGGATTTGTGTGCTAATAATCTGTATTGATGATAGTTCCCTTAGTTTCTTATGTATCAAATACACACGCTTGAGCTGTATGCTTCATCCTGCAAATCACATAATATGCAAATTTGCTGAATTTCAAATATAAAAACAGTTGTTACTAAACGGCGAAGAAAAACCAGGAAAATATCAAGTTTCTGAAATGAATCTATACGTATATAACCTAACAAAAAAATTTAAATTCGAGGATAATCCGAACCTTTTTTGTTCGACAATTTTTGCTGTGTCTCTAAAAAAAAGTGGTGGGGGGTTTTCAATTTTTCCGTAAAAACACCATGATCAAGTCTTCGGAACGACTGTTCCGATTTTAACAAACTTGGGCTAATTGAGAAGAGCTATTCTTGTGCTACAAATGTTATAATATTTGAAGTTTTGTTAGTTTCACATGAGGCCGCTAGAAGGCTTTTTCGACATTCCGACAGACATGGTTAATTTTCCCAAAAAATTAAATGCGTTGGTATGATTTTTTTATTAAAAAGTAGCTAAATGATGTCGTAACAACCCCGAAAACAGCATCTCGATATCTTGTTCATAACCTTAAAATTTAGGTGAAAGAAAATTTTATACAGAAATACTTTCCATTTTTTTATTTTTTAAACTAATTTTTATGAAATTTCTTTTTATTCTTAAGTTGTCGCCGTAAAAAGGACTGTTTTAGAAAAGAAAGGTTTTTAATGCCCCATAAATGCTCGAAATGGGTAGACAAAACTGCATCAATTTCGGCTCTCAGTATGTTACGCATTGCATTACGAATTCGGTTTTTCTTATCTTCTCTGGTTTTAGGTGAGTCCAGTGGCGCTCCCAGGATTTCAGTCTGGGAGTGGTAAAATGGAAAGTAAATTCTCAGCGTGACGTACTGAAGTGTTATAATCATTTAACATCAAAAGCATGGACATATGCAGACATATGAATTTGTTACAGTAATTTCTGTAGAAAATATATACATTTTTTTTTTAATTTTGAATCATTGCAATCAAAGTGAAAATGAAGCAAACCAAGCTCGCGCAAATCTTCGTATATTAAAACAAAAATGCAAAATAATATAATCTATCACAGACTTTTCTACATAACAATGTCAGAAAAAACAACCAAAAATACATCTTTATGAAAAAAATAACAATAACAAATCTGTTACGACTTCTATAAAGTATAAAACTGCATGTAAATCAAAATAAAATTCTTAATCATGAGAAAAACACAAAAATATTCATCGCAAAATAAAACAATCATTACATTTAGAAAGTGATTTGAACAGAATTTGAGCAGACTTTTATATCAATCTGCTGGCCAATAAATAGAACCACATATCTTGATTGGATCCTTTGGAAAAGATCACCGTGGTGGTTTAAACGAAAGTAAACCCTTAACTACATCTGCTTTTTATTTATTGGCCAACCGAAGGGAGATGGATTTGAGAGACAACCTTAGGCAAAGTTCAGGTGTTGTCATATTACAAAATCAAAGCGCCTATTATTTTTTCTGGCGAACCGATCTCTCTTTTCTACTCCCCGGCACGAGTATCACGTATCTTGAAAAGTGATATTATGCCGATTTTTTTGACATTATGTAGGTTTTTTCGCCAAGACGTTGACTTAGCACTTAGTTGTACATACGTGTTGCCTAAACGTCATGAGGCTTGTTATCATACTTTAGCTCTGATGTGATGTAAAATCTGCTTCTGAGATGGCATTACTGGAGGTCTAAGCTGTAACTTGTATGTGTCGATGATAATTACATTGGGTTCTTGTCTCAGATACACTTAATTGAGATTAAAAGCTAGAAATTAGTTGCGCATCATCTTTTTCTTAACCATTCAGGAAATTACATATACAAATTTGTTGAATTTCAAAAATGAGAGAGATAAGAAATAATTATATTCACTGTACACTGTCGAACTACAAGTCATATATGTACATGCTAACAGTAATTACAAAAACCCGCGCCGCGGCGATGATTTCCCGTAATTCTCCTCAGTTTTTCGTAATTTATATCTTTGAAC
>CAVLJG010000121.1:5320269-5337928 GCA_963669975.1 Acanthoscelides obtectus | reverse complement strand
CTGGTATCTGGTATCTGGTATCTCGTATCTGGTATCTGGTTTCTGGTATCTGATCTGGTGTCTGGTATCTGGTATCTGGTATCTGGTGTCTGGTATCTGGTGTCTAGTATCTGGTTTCTGGATCTGTTATCTTTTATAAGTTATCAGTTTTCAATTTTTAATTTTTATTTTTGATTTTTATTTTTAATTTTTAATTTTTAATTTTAATTTTTAATTTTTTATTTTAATTTTTAATTTTTAATTTTATTTTTAATTTTTAATTTTTAATTTTTAATTTTTAATTTTTAATTTTTTTTATTTTTTTTTAATTTTTAATTTTTTATTTTAATTTTTAATTTTAATTTTTATATTTTTAATTTTTAATTTTTTATTTTTAATTTTTATTTTTAATTTTTATTTTTATTTTTAAATTTTTAATTTTTAATTTTTAATTTTTAATTTTTAATTTTTAATTTTTCTTTTTATTTTTATTTTAATTTTTCTTTTTCCTTTTTATTTTACTTTTTTAATTTTTAATTTTTTTATTTTTCATTTTATTTTTATTTTTAATTTTTCTTTTTTTATTTTCATTTTTCCTTTTTTTTCCTTTTTTTTTAATTTTTAATTTTTATTTTTTTTTCCTTTTTCATTTTCTTTTTTCTTTTTTTTTTTTTAATTTTTCCTTTTTCATTTTTCCTTTTTATTTTTCCTTTTTCCTTTTTTACTTTTTATTTCCTTTTTCTTTTTCATTTTTCTTTTTACTTTTTCTTTTTCTTTTCCTTTTTCCTTTTTCCTTTTTTCTTTTTCCTTTTTCCTTTTTCCTTTTTCCTTTTTCATTTCCTTTTTCCTTTTTCCTTTTTCCTTTTCCTTTTTCCTTTTTTTTTTTACCTTTTTCCTTTTCCTTTTTTCTTTTCATTTTACTTTTCCTTTTTCCTTTTTCATTCCTTTTCCTTTTTCCTTTTTCTTTTTCCTTTTCCTTTTTCCTTTTTCCTTTTTCCTTTTCCTTTTTCCTTTTTCCTTTTTCCTTTTTCCTTTTCCTTTTTCCTTTTTCCTTTTTCCTTTTTTCCTTTTTCCTTTTTCCTTTTTCCTTTTTCCTTTTTCCTTTTCCTTTTTCCTTTTTCATTTTCCTTTTCCTTTTTTCATTTTCCTTTTTCCTTTTTCCTTTTTCCTTTTCTTTTTCCTTTTTCCTTTTTCCTTTTTCCTTTTTCGCTTTTCGTTTTCCTTTTTTTCGCTTTTTCGCTTTTTCGCTTTTTCGCTTTGCGCTTTTTCGCTTTTTCGCTTTTTCGCTTTTTCGCTTTTTCGCTTTTTTTCGATTTTTCGATTTTTCGCTTTTTCGTTTTTCGCTTTTTCGCTTTTTCGCTTTTTCGCTTTTTTTCGCTTTTTCGCTTTTTCGCTTTTTCGCTTTTTCGATTTTTCGCTTTTTTTCGCTTTTTCGCTTTTCGCTTTTTCGCTTTTCGATTTTTCGCTTTTTTCGCTTTTTCGCTTTTTCGCTTTATTCGCTTTTTCGCTTTTTCGCTTTTTCGATTTTTCGCTGTTTCGCTTTTTCGCTTTTTCGCTTTTTCGCTTTTTCGCTTTTTCGCTTTTCGCTTTTTCGCTTTTTCGACTTTTTCGCTTTTTCGCTTTTTCGCTTTTTCGCTTTTTCCTTTTCGATTTTCGCTTTTTCGCTTTTCGCTTTTTCGATTTTCGCTTTTCGCTTTTTCGCTTTTTCGCTTTTTCGCTTTTTCGCTTTTTTCGCTTTTTCGCTTTTTCGCTTTGCTTTTTTCTTTTTGCTTTTTGATTTTGCTTTTTGCTTTTTCTTTTTTTTCCTTTTTCATTTTTCCTTCTTCCGATTTCAGTTTTCCTTTTTTCGTTTTCCGTTATCCGTTTGTTTCTCTGTCTCTGTTTTCTTTTCCTCTGTTCTTTTTATCTGTTCTCTGTCCTCTTTTCTCTGTTCTCCGTTATCTGTTCTGTTATATGTTCCCCACCTGTTCCCTGTTCCCCCCCCTTTTCACCCGTTATCTGTTATGTCCATCGCGCCTGCCAGCTCCTGTACCCCTTGTCTCCAGCCTCAGCTTTCTGTGCGATGCCGGCAACGTCGCATGTGTTGTTGTTACTACCATACCTGGCGTTATAAAATCTTCCATGTAGCAAATTGTATAGCCGACTTAGATTTATAGAGGATCGTCGCATAAATCTAGCTATAACACGACTTGCAAAAAAATGGCGTTTGACACTGACATATGTCAACCGTGTTCGTCTATGGATAGCAGTGGACTATGCTTTCTTCAGTGTATAGAATCAAATCCAAGCGAATAACCAAAAGTTCTGTGTTATGTGCCGCGGTTATAATATGGGTCAAGATGACACACGGTTGAGGACGTCAGTGTACACGAATCGCTTGAACGCGTTGGTTTAACCGCGGTTGTGTTGCAAGTTGTTTTTTTTTAGAAAAGCGCGGATATAATCTCTGATAATTTTTATTATCACTTAATAATCGTGCTTTTCGTCTACAACTGTATATGGAAAGTTTAAATAAGAAACCTTTCATAATATTCATGGGAGAAATGTTTTTCAGATTTTTTTTAATGATGGACCATGGCTTTGTAGCTATGATAACTTTCAATTCTCTAAATTTTCCGCATGTCAATAAAACATTTATTGATTCAGCAGAAATGATAAAAAAGAAATTAGCAAAACCGTATACAGGGTGGATATCATCTAGTGAGTTATATGGCCATATATTAATATTCTTGTGGCATATGGCTACACATGATACTTTGTTAAGCATAGGAACTACATTTAAAGTGTCCCCAACAACCGTAATCGGTATAACTGATAAGGTGCTGCCCACTTTATGGTAAAACTGAAGTCAGCCTGTATCATTTTTCTCAAAATCAAGCTGAAGTACAATAACAATATCCAATACCCCGGCAAAATTCTAACTTGTCACATTTCAAATAATAACCAGAAATATAAATCTACTCTTGAGTTGGGTAATACCACAATTTTGCGGTGATAACTATGACATAAAACAGCTGATTCGTGACGGTCACGGATCTTATAACCAAACTGATAACTACACTCGCTTGAACGGATTGGTAAATACCAACCCAAATGGTAAATACAATTTCCATTTTGGTTATCCGCTTGAATTTGATTAATGTTTTCTGTTTGTAATGTCAATGTCATTGTCATAGGTAATTTTTTCTAACCTGGAAATGAAATGTATTTTTGTTTAAAATTAAAATTCAATACTCCTATTGTGAGATGTGTGCATCTACACATAATGAAAGGAAAAATTAAGATTCTGACAGTTAATTTCCTAAATATCATAGTAAGGAAATCCGTAAAACTAAAAAAAAGTAAACATAAACACCTTGAGAAAACTTCTTCTCCGTATCAAGTGGTTAAGTGGAGTTTTAAAAACAATTTTTGTTGAAAATAAGGCCGTTAGTTTACAAGCAGGTATGTAACTGAGCGATCCGCTATGTGTGTGTATCTTGCTTATAAAAAATGCTGTATTTAGATATTGCTATTCAGATGAGCTACCGTTCTTTGATAGGATATTTTCAGATTGAACTTTTGTCTTATTTTTACTATTTATTGCAGGAGAACAGTTTGAACCAGGTCCTGGTGCATACTTATGTAGTTGTCACTTTGTGGATGGGAAAAAGAAAATAGACCTACATTGTTTTAGGTATAATAGGGAGAAGCAATTGAACTTCCATCCATCGCCAGAAGAAGAACCCGTAAAATAACAACAATGTGAAAATTGAACTCTATAATATGTTACTTCAAATTGGGCCCTTTTAAGGGATGTATGTAATAATTATGTGATCTGCAGAAATAAAAATAGTTTCCCAGTAAGGAGCCTACTGTTGATTATTATTTTAATGTAGAGTTCAGTACTCGTATAGGTAACTTTCACTCCCCTGGCAGGCTTAATCTAAGTGATATCACAAATATGTCTATACCAAGTTACGATTATACTGTGCAAGAGTACTTATCTTACAAATTTTGACAAGTAATGGTGTCTGTTGTTTTGACAAGTCTTGGAAGTCACAAGTGCTTAAAGCAGCTACATTCTAAATCGATTTAGATCAAAATAAACAACTGCAGTGGCTGTGAAAGTCTTAGTAATTTTGAAAACTTTGGTAGTAGATATGATTATCAATGCTATTTTTCAGCGCTTTGCATATTCCTTCATCTGCTTGATAATATTTGCCAATCGAAGGGATAGATCCTCCTATATAATAGAGAATTCTATAATAATGTAGCACTGTTAGCCAGCTAATAGGTCTACATATTTAGATAAATTGAACTGAGGGTCAAGACTGAACTCTTACTGAACTTCATAGAAATAGTCACAAACTTCAAACCGTGCACTGACAGAATCTCACACCTAACACAAATGCCTATGTAAAAGTGAGCAATGATTCCATTTGCATCAAAACATGAAAGTAATCAACAATTTTCAATCACTTGTACAGAAATTTGAATGATTACTGTTAGGTGTAGTTAAAGACTAATTAGATCTTCTATTCTGACAAGTTTGTTTACTTATTTTCCATTTATACATACTACTCAGGTGAGATACTACTACTACAAGGTTTTTACAATATTTATGAGTTTGTTGGTGGTAAAGTTTCTTCGTTTGGGAAAAATTCAACAGAAGCAGATGAACAATGCTCGCTTATGATCTGGAGAAAAATGTGCTATCGCTTTAAAAATAAGTTTCCTCTATTTTTTTTAATGTTGTATGATTAATGATCAATCAATTAGAAACATGACATATAATAATAACATCTCAAAAAATTAGACCAGAAGCTTGAAATTATTAAGTACTATAGTTGTTGGACAGTAAGTAATAGTATCGCTTGAAAATCAAATTTTGTAATCTGTTTCCTCTGATTCAATAATGAATTTTTTGTAATCTATGATTAAGATCAGTCTTGGAAACAGGACAGATGTGAGTATCCTTGAAATTAGACATATAATAATAACATCTTTAAAAACAGAATAGAAATTTGAAATCATCAAGTGCTATAGTTTTTGATAAGTAATGGTGTCTGTTGTTTTGACAAGTCTTGGAAGTGACAAGTCCTTAAAGCAGCTACATTCTAAATCGAAGTACATACATTCTGCATTGAGATCAAAATAAACAACTGCAGTGGCTGTGAAAGTCTTAGTAATTTTGAAAACTTTGGTAGTAGATATGATTATCAATGCTATTTTTCAGCGCTTTGCATATTTCTTCACCTGCTTGATAATATGTGCCACTGTTAGCCAGCTAATAGGTCTACATATTTACATAAATTGAACTGAGGGTCAAGACTGAACTCTTACTGAACTTCATAGAAGTAGTCACAAACTTCAAACCGTGCACTGACATAATCTCACACCTAACACAAATGCCTATGTAAAAGTGAGCAATGATTCCATTATGCATTCAAAACATGAGAGTAATCAACAATTTTCATCACTTGTACAGAAATTTGTTAGTGTAGTTAAAGACTAATTAGATCTTCTAATTCTGACAAGTTTGTTTACTTATTTTCCATTTATACATACTACTCAGGTGAGATACTACTACTACAAGGTTTTTACAATATTTATGAGTTTGTTGGTGGTAAATTTCTTCGTTTGGGAAAAATTCAACAGAAGCAGATGAACAATGCTCGCTTTATGATCTGGAGAAAAATGTGCTATCGCTTTAAAATAAAGTTTCCTCTATTTTTTTTAATGTTGTATGATTATGATCAATCAATTAGAAACATGACATATAATAATAACATCTCAAAAATTAGACCAGAAGCTTGAAATTATTAAGTACTATAGTTGTTGGCCAGTAGTAATAGTATCGCTTGAAAATCAAATTTTGTAATCTGTTTCCTCTGATTCAATAATGAATTTTTTTGTAATCTATGATTAAGATCAGTCTTAGAAACAGGACAGATGTGAGTATCCTTGAAATTAGACATATAATAATAACATCTTTAAAAACAGAATAGAAATTTGAAATCATCAAGTGCTATAGTTTTTTTGACAGTAATGGTGTCTGTTGTTTTGACAAGTCTTGGAAGTGACAAGTCCTTAAAGCAGCTACATTCTAAATCGAAGTACATACATTCTGCATTGAGATCAAAATAAACAACTGCAGTGGCTGTGAAAGTCTTAGTAATTTTGAAAACTTTGGTAGTAGATATGATTATCAATGCTATTTTTCAGCGCTTTGCATATTCCTTCATCTGCTTGATAATATGTGCCACTGTTAGCCAGCTAATAGGTCTACATATTTAGACAAATTGAACTGAGGGTCAAGACTGAACTCTTACTGAACTTCATAGAAGTGACTGACTACTTACGTTTGCAATAGAAACACATAAACTGTAAACACTTCACACAACACTTTCACTATTTGTAGCTGCGATTGCTTGTTCTAAGCTTCTAATTATCCTTATTAACGGGGAGCCTCATTATTAAGATTTCGATAATGTTTACATTCATACATTGTAGGTTAGAAATCGGAGGTGATGCAATCAGACATACGCTTTATATCAATCGGTTGGAAAAGCGGAGCTTTAATGCCATATTGTAAAATTATAACATGAATAGGGGCTTACAATCATATTTTTATCGTATTTTTAAACCGATGATGATTTCAATAAACTGATGAACGTCAAAGAATAATTGCAGCCTTTGGCGGTAGACATCGCAATCTGTAAACATAAAAAACTACTAGATTCCTACGATTTTAATTGCTCTAGTCCGGTCCGTTTAGACAATGGAATATAGAAATTTTGAATCTTTTCGAAAATGTTGATTTTCACGCGTAAAAAAGGACAATGGTATTCGGCGTGATCCTATATTCGATGAAGCGACCAACATAAAGCCGAAAATGGCACGTTTCGGACGTTCCGCTCGCACTCGCTCGCTTTCGTAATACGATTATACCTACATTACCCCGCCTAACAGGAATCCGGGGATCTGGAGGGGAAATTCAAAATTGAAACTTCAAACTAAAAATGTGTGCATATCTTTGAATTTTGTAATCTGCCGAGTTTAAAAAATGCGATCGGGTAACGTGTCGTATGTCGGTTTAATCAGGAGACTTTGGTCTTTCGTTTTGCGAAAAAAAATCGTAGCTACGTCGCTCCGTAACGCAGGTGCGTATCGACGAAGACAAAGTACGCCGAAAAACGGTTGTCATCGGTACTTTTGAGGCGCTCAAAGTTTACTTTTTCGAAATTTGACGGTAATTCTGACGGTCAGAATCGTTTCGTCAGCTCATTATCGTTATTTTCGATAGCTGTATAATTTTTACTCGCTCACGTACGGTAGTAATAAGCGAGGACAGAGCCGGATGACAAGGTGACTTTTTCACGCGTCGAAAGTAGCGTATTGTCGAGGAATTTTTAAAAAATCGAAACTTTTCAACGTAAACGAATAATGATGATGAAAATAGTATTAAAAGAGTGTCCGAAGCATGGGCTTTCTCACGCAAAAATCGTCAGGTTCGTAGCTCCTTTATCTTCGGAGAGATAGCTGATTTACGATGAAGCAGCGCGCTTTATACGCAAAAAAGTCATTCTTGACGACGTTCGAGGTTCGTTTATTCGAAACGGGTACCGTAAACGAAAAACGTCTCTCCGCATAATTTGTAGCGCTCGCCGAGATGTACGAAACGCGGCGCGCGAAATTCCTTTTCTCTTCGGCATAAGGGAGATATCGTAGTTTTCTAGGCGATTCGTCGTTTTTGTCGCTTTTTTTTCGAACATTTCTAGAAAAAAAACCGAGACACGGAACCGAACAGATTTAGCTAATAGGCACGTATTTTTCGTTTAGCTATCGAACGAGACCGATCTCGAGTCGATATTTCGATAAACGGCGAAACCAGTGTGAAATAACGCCGCGTACCGTCCGAAAAACGGTCGATTTTTCGACTTTACCGGCCGTTTTCGATCCGATCCGTTCCTCTCGCCGCGACGGCTTTCACCCGCCCGTAAAGCGCCGAGTTTCTACTTTCCGAAACGGTACCTCTTTCCTTCCGGACGTTTTCGCGAACCTCCTAAAAAACCGCGAAAACCGCGTCGACGTCGCACGGCCTGACTCTAACGTCACGTGACCTTCCAAGAAAAAACAATCGATCACCGCTTAATATAGTCGATTCTTATGTAATTTCCAGCGCAGTTTCTGGCATGCTAACGCTATGCCAAATATTGTACGTTGATGTCTTTATTTAAAACCTCACGTAGCGCAGTTGCTGGTATGCTAATGCAATGCTAGCGATAACTATCTCTAATCATTTTTTATCCTTTGGCATCTTTGATCTGGTATCTGGTATCAGGTATCTGGTATCTGGTATCTGGTATCCGGTATCCGGTGTCTGGTATCTGGTATCAGGTATCTGGTGTCTGGTATCTGATATCTGGTATCTGGTATCCGGTATCCGGTGTCTGGTATCTGGTATCTGGTATCTGGTGTCTGGTATCTGATGTCTGGTATCTGGTATCCGGTATCTGGTGTCTGGCATCTGGTATCTGGTGTCTGGTGTCTGGTATCTGATGTCTGGTATCTGGTGTCTGGTGTCTGGTATCTGGTATCTGGTATCTGGTATCTGGTGTCTGGTATCTGGTATTTGGTATCTGTTATCTCTTTATCTGGTATCTGGTTTCTGGTGGCTGGTATCTGGTATCTGGTATCTCGTATCTGGTGTTTGGTATCTGGTATCTGGTGTCTGGTGTCTGGTATCTGGTATCTGGTTTCTGGTGTCTGGTATCTGATGTCTGGTATCCGGTATCCGGTGTCTGGTATCTGGTATCTGGTGTCTGGTATCTGATGTCTGGTATCTGGTATCCGGTATCTGGTGTCTGGCATCTGGTATCTGGTATCTGGTGTCTGGTATCTGATGTCTGGTATCTGGTGTCTGGTGTCTGGTATCTGGTATCTGGTGTCTGGTATCTGGTATTTGGTATCTGTTATCTCTTATCTGGTATCTGGTTTCTGGTGGCTGGTATCTGGTATCTCGTATCTGGTGTTTGGTATCTGGTATCTGGTGTCTGGTGTCTGGTATCTCGTATCTGGTATCTGGTTTCTGGTGTCTGGTATCTGATGTCTGGTATCTGGTGTCTGGTGTCTGGTATCTGGTGTCTGGTGTCTGGTATCTGGTATCTGGTATCTCGTATCTGGTTTCTGGTATCTGATGTCTGGTATCTGGTGTCTGGTGTCTGGTATCTGGTATCTGGTATCTGGTATCTGGTGTCTGGTATCTGGTGTCTAGTATCTGGTTTCTGGTATCTGTTATCTTTTATAAGTTATCAGTTTTCATTTTTCATTTTTCTATTTTAATTTTTAATTTTTCATTTTTAATTTTTCTATTTTAATTTTTAATTTTTAATTTTTAATTTTTAATTTTTAATTTTCAATTTTTAATTTTTAATTTTTCGATTTTTCGATTTTTCGATTTTTCGATTTTTCGATTTTTCGATTTTCGATTTTCGATTTTTCGATTTTTCGATTTTTCGATTTTCGATTTTTCGATTTTTCGATTTTTCGATTTTTCGATTTGATTTTTTGATTTTTGATTTTTGATTTTTAATTTTCAATTTTCAATTTTTCATTTTTCATTTTTCATTTTTCATTTTTCATTTTTCATTTTTCATTCTTCAGATTTCAGTTTTCATTTTTTAGTTTTCAGTTATCAGTTATTTGTTATCTGTTATCTGTTTTCTTTTATCTGTTACTTTTTATCTGTTATCTGTCATCTTTTATCTGTTATAAGTTATCTGTTATCTGTTATATGTTACCACCTGTTACCTGTTACCACCTTTTACCTGTTATCTGTTATTTTCCATATAGCATTGAAAATATCCTGTATACAATTGTATAACAGACTCAGATTTATGTGAGATGCCGGCAACGTCGCATGTGTTGTTGTTAATACCATACATGGCGTTATAAAATCTTCCATGTAGCAAATTGTATAGCAGACTTAGATTTATATGAGGATCGTCGCATAAATCTAGCTATCACACGACTTGCAAAAAAATGGTGCTTGACACTGACATATGTCAACCGTGTTCGTCTATGGATAGCAGTGGACTATGCTTTCTTCAGTGTATATGTTTTCTGTTTTGTAATGTCAATGTCATTGTCATAGGTAATTTTTTCTAACCTGGAAAATGAAATGTATTTTGTTTAAAATTAAAATTCAATAACTCCTATTGTGAGATGTGTGCATCTACAACATAATGAAAGGAAAAATTAAGATTCTGACAGTTAATTCCTAAATATCATAGTAAGGAAATCCGTAAAACTAAAAAAAAAGTAAACATAAACACCTTGAGAAAACTTCTTCTCGTATCAAGTGGTTAAAGTGGAGTTTTAAAACAATTTTTGTTGAAAATAAGGCCGTTAGTTTACAAGCAGGTATGTAACTGAGCGATCCGCTAATGTGTGTGTATCTTGCTTATAAAAAATGCTGTATTTAGATATTGCTATTCATATGAGCTACCGTTCTTTGATAGGATATTTTCAGATTGAACTTTTGTCTTATTTTTACTATTTATTGCAGGAGAACAGTTGTTGAACCAGGTCCTGGTGCATACTTATGTAGTTGTCACTTTGTGGATGGGAAAAAAGAAAATAGACCTACATTGTTTAGGTATAATAGGGAGAAGCAATTGAACTTTCCATCGCCAGAAAGAAGAACCCGTAAAAATAACAACAATGTGAAAATTGAACTCTATAATATGTTACTTCAAATTGGGCCCTTTTAAGGGATGTATGTAATAATTATGTGATCTGCAGAAATAAAAATAGTTTCCCAGTAAGGAGCCTACTGTTGATTATTATTTTAATGTAGAGTTCAGTACTCGTATAGGTAACTTTCACTCCCCTGGCAGGCTTAATCTAAGTGATATCACAAATATGTCTATACCAAGTTACGATTATACTGTGCAAGAGTACTTATCTTACAAATTTTGACAAGTAATGGTGTCTGTTGTTTGACAAGTCTTGGAAGTCACAAGTGCTTAAAGCAGCTACATTCTAATCGATTTAGATCAAAATAAACAACTGCAGTGGCTGTGAAAGTCTTAGTAATTTTGAAAACTTTGGTAGTAGATATGATTATCAATGCTATTTTTCAGCGCTTTGCATATTCCTTCATCTGCTTGATAATATTTGCCAATCGAAGATAGATAGATCCTCCTATATAATAGAGAATTCTATAATAATGTAGCACTGTTAGCCAGCTAATAGGTCTACATATTTACATAAATTGAACTGAGGGTCAAGACTGAACTCTTACTGAACTTCATAGAAGTAGTCACAAACTTCAAACCGTGCACTGACATAATCTCACACCTAACACAAATGCCTATGTAAAAGTGAGCAATGATTCCATTTGCATTCAAAACATGAAAGTAATCAACAATTTTCATCACTTGTACAGAAATTTGAATGATTACTCTTAGGTGTAGTTAAAGACTAATTAGATCTTCTAATTCTGACAAGTTTGTTTACTTATTTTCCATTTATACATACTATTCAGGTGAGATACTACTACTACAAGGTTTTTTACAATATTTATGAGTTTGTTGGTGGTAAATTTCTTCGTTTGGGAAAAATTCAACAGAAGCAGATGAACAATGCTCGCTTTATGATCTGGAGAAAAATGTGCTATCGCTTTAAAATAAAGTTTCCTCTATTTTTTTAATGTTGTATGATTATGATCAATCAATTAGAAACATGACATATAATAATAACATCTCAAAAAATTAGACCAGATGCTTGAAATTATTAAGTACTAAATTTGTTGGACAGTAAGTAATAGTATCGCTTGAAAATCAAATTTTGTAATCTGTTTCCTCTGATTCAATAATGAATTTTTTTGTAATCTATGATTAAGATCAGTCTTAGAAACAGGACAGATGTGAGTATCCTTGAAATTAGACATATAATAATAACATCTTTAAAACAGAATAGAAATTTGAAATCATCAAGTGCTATAGTTTTTTGACAAGTAATGGTGTCTGTTGTTTTGACAAGTCTTGGAAGTGACAAGTCCTTAAAGCAGCTACATTCTAAATCGAAGTACATACATTCTGCATTGAGATCAAAATAAACAACTGCAGTGGCTGTGAAAGTCTTAGTAATTTTGAAAACTTTGGTAGTAGATATGATTATCAATGCTATTTTTCAGCACTTTGCATATTCCTTCACCTGCTTGATAATATGTGCCACTGTTAGCCAGCTAATAGGTCTACATATTTACATAAATTGAACTGAGGGTCAAGACTGAACTCTTACTGAACTTCATAGAAGTAGTCACAAACTTCAAACCGTGCACTGACAGAATCTCACACCTAACACAAATGCCTATGTAAAAGTGAGCAATGATTCCATTTGCATTCAAAACATGAAAGTAATCAACAATTTTCATCACTTGTACAGAAATTTGAATGATTACTCTTAGGTGTAGTTAAAGACTAATTAGATCTTCTAATTCTGACAAGTTTGTTTACTTATTTTCCATTTATACATACTACTCAGGTGAGATACTACTACTACAAGGTTTTTACAATATTTATGAGTTTGTTGGTGGTAAATTTCTTCGTTTGGGGAAAAATTCAACAGAAGCAGATGAACAATGCTCGCTTTATGATCTGGAGAAAAATGTGCTATCGCTTTAAAATAAAGTTTCCTCTATTTTTTTTAATGTTGTATGATTATGATCAATCAATTAGAAACATGACATATAATAATAACATCTCAAAAAATTAGACCAGAAGCTTGAAATTATTAAGTACTATAGTTGTTGGACAGTAAGTAATAGTATCGCTTGAAAATCAAATTTTGTAATCTGTTTCCTCTGATTCAATAATGAATTTTTTTGTAATCTATGATTAAGATCAGTCTTAGAAACAGGACAGATGTGAGTATCCTTGAAATTAGACATATAATAATAACATCTTTAAAAACAGAATAGAAATTTGAAATCATCAAGTGCTATAGTTTTTTGATAAGTAATGGTGTCTGTTGTTTTGACAAGTCTTGGAAGTGACAAGTCCTTAAAGCAGCTACATTCTAAATCGAAGTACATACATTCTGCATTGAGATCAAAATAAACAACTGCAGTGGCTGTGAAAGTCTTAGTAATTTTGAAAACTTTGGTAGTAGATATGATTATCAATGCTATTTTTCAGCGCTTTGCATATTCCTTCACCTGCTTGATAATATGTGCCACTGTTAGCCAGCTAATAGGTCTACATATTTAGATACATTGAACTGAGGGTCAAGACTGAACTCTTACTGAACTTCATAGAAGTGACTGACTACTTACGTTTGCAATAGAAACACATAAACTGTAAACACTTCACAACACTTTCACTATTTGTAGTTGCGATTGCTTGTTCTAAGCTTCTAATTAATCCTTATTAACGGGAGCCTCATATTAAGATTTCGATAATGTTTACATTCATACATTGTAGGTTAGAAATCGGAGGTGATGCAATCAGACATACGCTTTATATCAATCGGTTGGAAAAGCGGAGCTTTATGCCATATTGTAAAATTATAACATGAATAGGGGCTTACAATCATATTTTTATCGTATTTATAAACCGATGATGATTTCAATAAATTGATGAACGTCAAAGAATAATTGCAGCCTTTGGCGGTAGACATCGCAATCTGTAAACATAAAAAACTACTAGATTCATCCGATTTTAATGGCTCTAGTCCGGTCCGTTTAGACAATGGAATATAGAAATTTTGAATCTTTTCGAAAATGTTGATTTTCACGCGCAAAAAAGGACAATTCTATTTGGCGTGATCCAATATTGGATGAAGCGATAGTCATGAAGCCGAAAATGTCACGTTTTTGACGTTCCGCTCGCACTCGCTCGCTTTCGTAATACGATCGTATCTACATACCCCGCCTAACAGGAATCCGGGGATCTGGAGGGGAAACTCAAAATTGAAACGTCAAACTAAAAATGTGTGCATATCTTTGAATTTTGTAATCTGCCGAGTTTAAAAAATGCGATCGGGTAACGTGTCGTATTCGGTTTATCAGGAGACTTTGGCCTTTCGTTTTGCGAAAAAAAATCGTAGCCACGTCGCTCCGTAACGCAGGTCCGTATCGACGAAGACAAAGTACGCCGAAAAACGGTTGTCATCGTACTTTTGAGGCGCTCAAAGTTTACTTTTCGAAATTTGACGGTAATTCTGACGGTCAGAATCGTTTCGTCAGCTCATTATCGTTATTTTTCGATAGCTGTATAATTTTTACTCGCTCACGTACGGTAGTAATAAGCGAGGACAGAGCCGGATGACAAGGTGACTTTTTCACGCGTCGAAAAGTAGCGTGTTGTCGAGGAATTTTTAAAAAATCGAAACTTTTCAACGTAAACGAATAATGATGATGAAAATAGTATTAAAAGAGTGTCCGAAGCATGGGCTTTCTCACGCAAAAATCGTCAGGTTCGTAGCTCCTTTATCTTCGGAGGAGATAGCTGATTTACGGCGAAGCAGCGCGCTTTATACGCAAAAAAGTCATTCTTGACGACGTTCGAGGTTCGTTTATTCGAAACGGGTACCGTAAACGAAAAAACGTCTCTCCGCGTAATTTGTAGCGCTCGCCGAGATGTACGAAACGTGGCGCGCGAAATTCCTTTTCTCTTCGGCATAAGGGAGATATCGTAGTTTTCAAGGCGATTCGTCATTTTTGTCGCATTTTTTTCGAACATTTCTAGAAAAAAAACCGAGACGCGGAACCGAACAGATTTAGCTAATAGGCACGTATTTTTCGTTAGCTATCGAACGAGACCGATCTCGAGTCGATATTTCGATAAACGGCGAAACCAGTGTGAAATAACGCCGCGTACCGTCCGAAAAACGGTCGATTTTTCGACTTTACCGGCCGTTTTCGATCCGATCCGTTCCTCTCGCCGCGACGGCTCTCGCCCGCCCGTAAAGCGCCGACCGTCTACTTTCCGAAACGGTATCTCTTTCCCTCCGAACGTACCGCGAACCTCCTAAAAAACCGGAAAAAACCGCGTCGACGTCATACAATTTCCGAACCCATACCAATCACTACCAATTCAAAAACAATCGATCACCGCTTAATATAGTCGACTAGCGCAGTTTTCTGGCATGCTAACGCTATGCCAAATATTGTACGTTGATGTCTTTATTTAAAACCTCACGTAGCGCAGTTGCTGGTATGCTAATGCAATGCCTAGCGATAACTATCCTCTACTCATTTTTTATCCTTTGGCATCTTTGATCTGGGTATCTGGTATCAGGGTATCTGGTATCTGGTATCCGGTATCCGGTGTCTGGTATCTGGTATCTGGTATCTGGTATCTGGTTGTTCTGGTATCTGATGTCTGGTATCTGGTATCCGGTTATCTGGTGTTCTGGCATCTGGTTATCTGGTGTCTGGTATCTGAGGTCTGGTATCTGGTGTCTGTGTCTGGTATCTGGTATCTGGTATCTGGTATTGGTATTTTGGTATCTGTTATCTCTTTATCTTTGTATCTGGTTTCTGGTTGGCTGGTATTGTATCGGTTATCTCGTATCTCGGTTTTGTTTGGTATCTGGTCCTGGGTGTCTGGGTTGTCTGTATCCTGGTATCTGGTATCTGGTTCTGGTGTCTGGTATCTGATGTATGGTATCTCTGGTATCCGGTATCTGGTGTCTGGCATCTGGTTATCTGGTACTTCTCTGGTATCTGATGTCTGGTATCATGGTGTCTGGTATCTGGTATTTGGTATCTGTTATCTCTTTATCTGGTATCTAGTTTCTGGTGGCTGGTATCTGGTATCTGGTATCTCGTATCTGGTGTTTGGTATCTGCTATCTGGTGTCTGGTGTCTGGTATCTTCGTATCTGGTAATCTGGTTTCTGGTGTCTGGTATCTGATGTCTGGTATCTCTGGTGTCTGGTATCTGGTGTCTGGTATCTGGTGTCTGGTGTCTGGTGTCTGGTATCTGATGTCTGGTCTGGTGTCTGGCATCTGGTATCTGGTATCTGGTGTCTGGTATCTGGTATCTGGTGTCTGGTATCTGGTGTCTAGTATCTGGTTTCTGGTATCTGCTATCTGGTATCTGTTATCTTTTATAAGTTATCAGTTTTCATTTTTCATTTTTCTATTTTAATTATTAATTTTTCATTTTTAATTTTTCATTTTTAATTTTCTATTTTAATTTTTAATTTTAATTTTTCCATTTTTCTATTTTTCTATTTTCTATTTTTCGATTTTTCGATTTTTCGATTTTTCGATTTTTCGATTTTTTCGATTTTTCGATTTTCGATTTTTTTCGATTTTCGATTTTTCGATTTTTCGATTTTTCGATTTTTCGATTTTTCGATTTTTCGATTTTTCGATTTTTCGATTTTTCGATTTTCGATTTTTCGATTTTTCGATTTTTCGATTTTCGATTTTTCGATTTTCGATTTTTCGATTTTTCGATTTTTCGATTTTTCGATTTTTCGATTTTTTTTTCGATTTTCGATTTTTCGATTTTCGATTTTTCGATTTTTCGATTTTTCGATTTTTCGATTTTTCGATTTTTCGATTTTTCGATTTTCGATTTTTCGATTTTTCGGATTTTTGATTTTTGATTTTTTGATTTTGATTTTTGATTTTTGATTTTTGATTTTTGATTTTGATTTTGATTTTTGATTGATTTTTGATTTTTGATTTTTGATTTATTTTTGATTTTTGATTTTTGAGTTTTGATTTTTGATTTTTGATTTTGATTTTAATTTTCAATTTTCAATTTTTCATTTTTCATTTTTCATTTTTCATTTTTCATTTTTCATTTTTCATTCTTCAGATTTCAGTTTTCATTTTTTAGTTATCAGTTATTTGTTATCTGTTACCTGTTTTCTTCTATCTGTTACTTTTTATCTGTTGTCTGTCATATTTTATCTTTTAGCTTCAGTCTGGTATCTGGTGTCTGGTACTGGTCTCTGGTATCTGGTATCTGGTATCTCGTATCTGGTATCTGGTATCTGGTATCAGGTATCTGATGTTTGGTATCTGGTATCTGGTGTCTGGTATCTGATGTCTGGTATCTGGTGTCTGGTATCTGGTATCTGGTGTCTGGTATCTGGTGTCTGGTTGGTATCTGGTGCTGGTGTCTGGTATCTGGTATTTGGTATCTGTTATCTCTTTATCTGGTATCTGGTTTCTGGTGTCTGGTATCTGGTGTCTGGTATCTGGTGGCTGGTATCTGGTATCTGGTATCTCGTATCTGGTGTTTGGTATCTGGTATCTGGTGTCTGGTGTCTGGTATCTGGTATCTGGTATCTCGTATCTGGTATCTGGTTTCTGGTGTCTGGTATCTGATGTCTGGTATCTATCTGGTGTCTGGTGTCTGGTATCTGGTATCTGTCTGTGTTGTGTCTGGTATCTGGTTTCTGGTATCTCGTATCTGGTATCTGGTTTCTGGTGTCTGGTATCTGTGTCTGGTGTCTGGTGTCTGGTATCTGGTATTTGGTATCTGTTATCTCTTTATCTGGTATCTGGTTTCTGGTGTCTGGTATCTGGTGTCTGGTATCTGGTGTCTGGTATCTGGTATCTGGTATCTCGTATATCTGGTATCTGGTATCAGGTATCTGATGTTGGTATCTGGTATCTGGTGTCTGGTATCTGATGTCTGGTATCTGGTGTCTGGTATCTGGTACTG
>CAVLJG010000121.1:5291498-5319769 GCA_963669975.1 Acanthoscelides obtectus | reverse complement strand
TCTTATCCAGAGTTACATTTTCCACCTTTCCATACACTTTTAGTTGAATCTGGGGACACTTGATGATACTAAAGAAACATGGCGGTTGGAAGTCATCAACGGTCGCTGAAGGGTATGTTGATGAATCGGTAGCACACAGGACAGAAATAGCTAATCGAGTGTTTAGAACGTGTGGTAGTGCTGGGGTAACACCGGATTTGCGACCAAGTACATCAACCGGAGTTGCGATGGCGGAAAAATATACAGGGTGTAAACGCTATGATAGTCATTATTTAAATGGGTGATAGAGGGGGTTAAAATAGCAAAAAGTTTCATATAACATGGGGTCAAAACGGCATTTTTTTTAGAGAAAAGCGACTTTAAAGTAAAATAAAATCTGACAAGGCCACAATGCCAGACGCAAATTACGACGGAACGTAGTGTAAATAAAGATGGAGTTTGTTATTTTTGGCTCTTAGCTATTATTTCATTATTTAATAATGTACTCGTGAAATGCAAACAATTAAAAAAAACGAACTTACCACTAACTAACTATTAAATCCACTTATAAATAGGGAACACAGTTTTGATACATACATTGTTTTTCTTTTTAAAACCACACTGCACTTTTTTGTATTTAAAGAAGGTGTTCAAAATGTCGTCCTCCATTTTCCACACAAGCTTCATTATGACGAACCCAGTTTCTTCTTACTCTAGGTCCTCGAAGTTGTCCATTTATTACTTCAGCCGCATTAACATTTTTTTCGCGAAGTTGTGCTTCAGTTGCTATTGGACCTGCCCCATAAACCATCCCTTTAAGTTCTCCCCAATACCATCGGATTGAGGTCAGGAGATCTTGCTGGTCATTTTCGAGGATCAGGCGCATTTCGACCGATCCAGCGATTTGGATAATGTTTATTCAAATACTGAATGACGCCTCTAAAAATGTGTCATGAAGAAACTATAAATTCTGTCTCCGTTGTAATGGCATGTTGTCTAAGGTTTGTTCCAAAAGTTCTGGTAGGTTATTGGCTAGAAAGCTAGGATATCCTTCTCCTGACAACTTTGGGGGTAACTCGAAAGGGCCAATTACCTGATCGTCAAGAATACCCGCCCAAATATTTATTTTAAAACGTTGCTGGAAATGATCTTCATGAATGGTATGAGGATTTTCTTGGGCCCACGTGTGAGTATTATGGAAATTTAATATCCCGTCTCGCGTTAAACTATATTCGTCCGACGCTAGAATGTTTGTAAAAAAATTCGGATTTTCAATGTTTTTGTGCTAAAACCACTGACAGAATGTTAGTCTGCGAGGATAGTCTTCTGGTAACAAGGCCTGCACTCGTTGTACATGGTAGTGATAAAGAAAATTTTCCGGTGGGATTCTATGGACTATGGATGTGATAGTCCTACGCGGCAGCCTAATTCCCGAGTGCTGATATCTGCATTGATTTCCACGATTTTCAAAATTTGTTCCTCCTACTCTACAGTAACCTGTCTTTCACGAGTGCGAATATAGAGTGCTGAACTCTTCCTGTATCTCGAAGTCTTTGGTACATACAAATGTCCTTCTGTCTGGGTGTACCCCTTGTCAAAATCTGTCGCGATAAATTTGAGCTGCAAGATTTGAATTCTGACGAGCTTCACCGTAAACTAACAACATGTCGGCGAACTCTTGGATTCGAGAACATTGTAAATCAACACGACGACGTACGCGAACAAAAACAAAACCAACAACATACTAACCACTGTTACCGTTTGCGATCGATTGCCGGTTCGATAAGAGTGATGATGACCGACGCGCTGTTGTCATGTGTGTCTTACAATATTTAATTTAATGAAATTTACTTACGTACTACCAATTTTGGCCTAACTTAGAAAAACTTAATGCCATTTATTTGTTAATTACCCAATACAAGAATGTTTTAGATTAGATTATAAAAATTAGTAAGATTGTGGTGATTGTGGTCGATATAAAGCACTTAAAGTTGTAAACTACTCGTATAAAGCCATTTAGACAAAAATCTATTGACTTTTGGACCATGTGTCATATAAACTTTTTGACTTGTTTTGACCCCCCTATTATCCATTTCAATAATGACTACCATAACGTTTACTCCCTGTATAATTTCATTACAAGAAAATTCGACTGTTGTAACGAATAATTTAACTAACGTGTCATTCATGCAATGCACATTTAATAATTGTACTTTTGATATAAAGGAAATGTAGCTTTATTGTATAATAAAATATTCTAAAATTAATTATCTACCTTTGCTTATGTGTTTATACAATATCCGGGAAAAAAGTACTCATTTTTTTCTCGGAGAAAAAAGTAATTTCATAAAAGATGACAACTTGTTATCTGTCAACAAAGATAAATGTCAAACTTTTTCACTGGAAAAAGCAATATTAATAACCCGCAATGATAACAATATTTGGTGACAGGTATTTACGTCAAGTACAACGCCTACTTAAAAAAATCGGAAAAACGCAGGGTGTACTTTTTTCGGACCACATAAAAAATAATGTTGATGATGGTTTCTGAAAAATGAACCGTCGGGCACAAAATTCAAAACATCATCGTGTAATGCCTAAAAAGTCAAATGGAAAAGTTCCACTAGTTTTTTAATATCTTTTAAAATAAAATCAGAAAAAAATAAAAATAATTTCGCCAAATTTTAGTTTTTCCCAAATATCTCAACAATGAAATTTCTCAACGCCATGTAAATACACTCCAAAGAACGCAACCTTTTCCTAATTAAACCTAGACTGTATGTCCCACAGGTATTGAGATCCCCATGCACATGATCCTTATCTTATACACATTGTACAACAAAGAACATTTTTTATTTGTTTCAGATACTAGCTTGCATTCACTTTACCTCTGAGCTAACAATCTCTGTGAGCCTTTGCTATCAGTCCGCTTTACATTTATGCGACCATTTCTCCGTTCTATGTTACAGTGTTAATATCCTAGACTGCAATTAACATATTCCATTTTTGCCGCAGTCATTATCGTTATACAGTCTCATAACAATATGGCGTCGCTCAGCAATTTGCTCTAATGCAATCTACGTCCAAATATTTTGGCGATTACGACAGAGAGCCCTCACGAGCTTGAGAATTTTTAATCAGCGACCGTATTAGACTGAGGTGGGCGGGTAATTTCGTTTTTAAAAGGATATTATGGCGGAACGAGAGCATGCCACTACAGTTTTTATCATGAAAACCTACTTAGCGCAGGTAGTTGAGGTTATATGCGGTGTTATGCGGTTACTAAGGGTAAGCGTATACAGGGTGTGACAGTTGAGACTTTTCTGTATAGCTGACCATGGCCACATTATTCATTTTGTTTCCAGAAGCAAAATTTGGGGTTCGGTAACGACCATCTTGTTACCAGGCAACGGAAGTCCTGAACCATGGCGGGATTTCAACTATTTTGGCTTGTCTCTTATATGTTAGAAGTAATATTAGTACTTTCCCCACTCATAATGATAACCATAATTATGGCACTCGAACCATTTGTCTCAATAACTATCGCCTAGAAAAACAGAAGTTCTCACAAACTTTTATGACACTAAATTTTATAATCTGCTGTCCAACAATATAAAATCATCAGATGCTGACGTTTTCTATAGGAAACTCAAGGATTATTTGACAGGAATTGCATTCTTCAGCAAAGTTGGATATATAATAATAATAATAATAATAATATTTATTCACTCAATGTACAAAGATAACAAACAATATGAGTAAATAAATATAAAATCAAAACAGGCCCAATAGAAGGCATCGACTGTACATGGACCAATAATTTAAGTTGAAACTGTAGAATGCAAATGACAAAAAAGGACAAAAATTAGCTACAGTAGATTATGTATTTAGTTGATGTTCGTATTGATGAGTTTATGAGTTTCAGTCCTAGATATAGAATGTACCCACTTTTTTAAATTTCTTTTGAAACAATTTCTGAAACGTAAATCTTTTAAGTCTTTAGGTATAATTTCATAAAATTTAGGTACTAAATAGAGATATGATCGCTGCATTAAAGATTTATGCGGTTGAGGAACTACTGTGCCACGAATTTTGTACCTGGTATAATGATTATGTTTAATTTTTTGGTCGGTGTTTACAAATTTATGGTAGTGAGTGATACTGTGTAAGAAATAAAGCTGTGTTATATCATACATTCGAACATCTGCGTATAATTTTTCAGTGGGATAAAGTTTCGGTTTTTTAAATATCATTTTTAGAATACTTTTTTGAAAAACATCGAAATTATAGATATGTGAGGAACATGCAGTTCCCCATGCTAATATACCATATTTCAGATGAGGCTCAATCAGTGCATGGTATAATGATCGAAGATATTTTTCTGTCAATATATTCCCAAGGTATTTAATTTTGTAGGATACAAATCTAACTTTTTTTAAAATATAATTGACATGGATGTCCCATCGTAAGTGAGTATCCAAGACCACTCCAAGGTATTTTATGTTAGGCACTCTATTAATTTGCATTTTTTGATCATTAATGTTGAAGGAGAAATTTGTGTAATTTGGCAGATGTATAGCATAAGATCCAAATGGTAAAAAATGTGTTTTAGAGTAGTTATTGTTTAATTTTTTACTGTTAAACCACCGAATAATTTTGATAAAATCATTTTCAATTACATTTTTCAGATCAGACCAGTCAGTGCCTTCATATAATATTGCAGTATCATCTGCAAAACTAGTTATTTTGCCAACACAATTGATTTGGAAAATATCATTTAAATATATATTGAATAACAGCGGACCTAAGACAGTTCCTTGTGGGACACCACACTTAATATACATTTCTTTACTAAATGATCCTGATATCTGCACAGATTGTGGGCGATTTGACAAACAATTTTCGATCAGTGAGTACGCGTTTCCTCTCAAACCAATTCTCTCCAATGCTTCTAATAATAATTTGTGATTAACTGTGTCAAAGCTTTCTTTAAATCAACAAAAATGCAGATGGAATGGATTCTGTTATCAATATTTGATGTATTTGATTTACAATTTTAGTTATTGCGTCCGATGTAGCTTTCCCTTCTGTAAATCCATATTTGATTTTTTACTTAAGATTTTGAATTTGTGAGGTATCGAATCATTCTAGTAGATAAAACTTTTTCAAAAACCTTTGCTACACTGGATATTATTGATATTGGTCTATAGTTGTTAACATCTGTTTTTGTTCCTGATTATGTATCGGTATTATATTATGACTTTTTAAAATTGAGAGATATATGCCAGATCAAAGCATTGTTGATTAGGTAAGTGAGTGGTTCTGTTATGTCCTCGGCTATAATTTTCAAATGCTCGCTTTTAATACCATCGAACACCAGGGCTTTTCCGATTTTTTAAGGCCATAACAGTGGTGTATACTTTACATTGCTCGACTTTATCCAAATAAATGAGTTCAAAGTTCTTTTTGGAGGCTGAATATTTTGTACTTTGCTTGTATATTACTTGCTAAATTTTTCGCCTATGTCAGTAAAGAATTGTACAAAATTCATCGCATATCTGTTGAGTATTTTTAATACTCTTCCCGATGTTTGTATTTAACTCAGTGACACACTCTTTAAATTTTGTTTTCCCAGTAATTCTCAATAGTTGTCCAACGTCGCCTTAGGATCATTTAAGTTATTATTCAATTTATTTAGGTAATGTTTTCGTTTGTTTTGCCTTGCAAGCATCTATAAATTATTTTTATATTGGTTGTAGCAGTCGGTATTCTCTGTAGTTGGCGTTAGTTTCATTACATTATATAGTCTTTCTTTTTCTATTGCCGATGTTATTAATCCTTTGGTAATCAGGCATTCCTGCTTTTCTCTTTGTGACTAATGTTTACTTTATTGGTACTAATATCTATTAGTTTTTTTATTTTCTCTATGAACAGTCCCGTTGCTTTGTCTATATTATTATAGAGTATAATTGTTCCCAGGATTCTTGTTTGACTTTGATATTAGTTTGAATTGTCGACAAAAAATTTGTAATTTCTGGTTTGTTATTAACGGTAGGGATGTTAGAATGTTTTTCATTTGAAGATATCAGTAAAATAGTGGAGAAGTGGTCAGTAATATCGCTTTCTCGGATATTAGTATACAACTAATTTTGTTGGATAGGTCTTTCACAAAGCAATGATCTATACATGTGCCACTGATGGACCTTGTAGGTAGGTTTATATAGGACAGAAATCCGTTACTTGATAGGATATTCAAGTATGCATTTGTGATGGATCATCGTCCAAAATATTTATATTGACATCTCCCAAGAAAATATGTCGCTTTAAATGAACTTTATTTGATTTTGAAAAAAAAATCGATATTCTTTAAAAACTCGTGGGGTTCTGACAGGGCGGACGATAAATTGTAGATACCTCAATTTGTTATGGTTAATTTGGATCATTATGTTTAAAATTTTGATTCCATATGGAAAATGACTTCACTTTTAGACATTAAATGTTTATTTATTTATGTCCCAGTTTTGTATTTTTCCGTCTGTTTGTGTGTGTATAGTTAATAGTATCTTCGTCTTTCTCATGATTACCTTTTTGTTTTATATTTTCATGAACTTTTTTATAAACATTCTCCTAGTATATATTGACTTGTGTAAACGCCCACCTATAAGGGTTGTTTTAAGCCACAAGTATAATTTCTGACAACAGAATTTCGGTTTAGTTAGAATCATTAATGACTTGGATGAAGTATTATAAGCGTGTTTATGGATCGTGATTAAATATGGTCATATAGCAATGGAATCCAGATTTCATATCGCCATCTATACTGTTTATACGCCATTAAATTTTACTATGTTAGTAAAATCACCTTATCACAGAAATATTCAGGGCGCGTTGTCGATATCGGAAAATTTTATACTTTTACGACAAATATATTTCACACAAATACAGACGCGTCGGAGAGTTTTTGATGGTACCAGTAGCTCAGCACTAAACTTTATTACTCATTAAAAAGCTGACAGGAAGAAAAATCAATTTTATTTCCTATAGAACTGACGGTAAGTGTTGTTCCTCGGAAGAACATTACGATAGAAGGATACCCGACTTTTAGTCTCTCATGATTCCTATATGAGTCACCCTGGAACACGCTCAATTTTGATGGTTTATGGGCGAATTTTAGTAAAATCCGAAACATGAGACGAGCATTGAAGTAATTATTTTATGAGCCAGTGGTATACATTCAGTGCACACTGATCGATCCGCCAGTAATAGTGGATTACTAGAAATCAGTTTTTGGGGAGAAACAAGTTAATTTTGGGATAGTTCAGAAACCTTTTGCGTTTCCATGAGCGTGTGCTCCTTGTATCAACGGTTTCTAAGTGCGTAAGCATTCTAAATTAAAAAGCCATAAGCCTAAGAAAGATACCAACATGACGTTATACTTTCTTTGGTCATATATTTTGGTAGCTACTATTGTGCCCTCTGACCCATATACCTAATGTTAGCGGATTGAGATTTCTTCACGTTCTTTGGTGGTATCAAATAGTTACGATTCATACGGAAATTATTCAAAATCAGTAATTTTTGAGTTACAGAGTACGTCACAATGTTTATGGAAAATTGGCTGGTATATTTTGTTGTTTTCCATACCATTTTAATAAGAAGCCTTCATATGCCGAAGGCTCTAGTATCAACAAATTCCGGGTTACAGGGCGTGCAAGTAATAATAAACAAATTTCTTCACAATTACAACCAGTAATTACAGTAACTCATTTAAATAATAAATGTAATTGAAAAAAGAGCGAACATACAGAAAACAGTGTATCAAATACTTTAACCTTGCTTTGACCCACCTACTGAATGTTTGACTTTGCAAGGAACTGCACAATCTTATGGTTCCCTGCCATCAAAATGCACTAAAGATGAAAACAGAAGAAGGAACTGCTATAGTCTTACGTAATCAAGAAGAAAATGGTATTTGTGCATTTTAGTTATAGCTGCTAAAACAATAATTAAATTAATCAACTTCATAATAAAATGATATTTTATTAAATCTAAACAATAGATCCAATTTCAACTACCAAAGTTTAACGCTCAAGAAATAGATGTTAAAATTACCACATCTCCAATTCGATAGATAAAACAGTTAACGTCCCTGCATTAAAAGATTGAATATTTTTATAATAAATGACTAATACATAAAAAGCTATTTCTAACCTGTCTCAAACAGAATGTGGCTAGCAGTAACAACCGAATACTATACTATAACTATCTAAAACTGTAATGACTCATCGATGTTCACGTGAACATCACTTAACTACCAGTAGTCGGCTGTTCATAGGCGGGGTATGAATGTTTAACATGGGTGAACTAGATTTGTCACATGCTTAATAAAGAGTAGTTTGAAACATACTGTAAGTCAAAAATTTGGGAATTACCTTTATTCATCGTCGCTTCCACTTACATCTGACAGTAATAAACTGTCGCTATCGCTTTCCTCGTTGAAATTGACTATAACTGGCTCTATGATGGTGTCGATGTGGTGGTCAAGCTGCCACATTTCTGTTTCTTCCTTCACAACATGACGGATAGCATTCTGCCAAGCTTCGGGCGTTACTAGCTATATGGAAGTCTCAAGTAAAACCTTAACGTCTGGTAATGTGAAGGTTGTGTTATGGCGCGCAATATAACCCTTCACTTGAGCCCAGATGAGCTCTATTGGGTTCAGTTCACAGTGGTAGGGCGGTAACCGCAGCACAGTGACACCACATTGACGTAACTAATGTTCGCAAGTTTGTGCTGTTTAATTTTTTCATACAATTCCGCTTTCACACATGAATCGTCAAACAGGATTCTTTTTTCGCGCAACCATTGCTGCATGTCACTTTTTCGAGATCCCATAGTCGGTACACGTTCGGCTCGACGACTATGGTAGGAAGCATTATCCATGACGATCACAGAGTTGGGCTCAACTCGCTGAAGCACCCCTTGAAACCAGCTCTCGAAGCAGCTGGCATTTATTTCGTCATGGTAATCACCTCCTTTCTTAGAGACGAAAATCGAGTCACACTCTTCTAAAAAGCCACTATCGCTACCAATATGAGTTACGATCAACGGTCCACGAAGACCTGTTGACAAACCTTCAATGCTTGCTTGTCGGTTACTCACTACGTTTTTGTCTATCGAGGTTTTTTTAACTGTTTGACCTGCATTTACCCATGTCTCGTCCAAATAATAGATTTTTCTGCTTTGTCGCCTATATTCAATCATTTCGCGTAGGTATTTTCGACGCCAGGCGACTATTTCAGGTCTCTCTATCAATACTGACTTCCGATTACGCGTTTCGTAACGAAAATTAATTTCGTGCAGGGATTTCCTCATTACCTCGACGCTCATTTGGGGTATAATTTCATTTTCCTTGATCGCTGCATGTGCAGCCTTGAGGGTTGGTATCTCATTCCTAAAGAAGAATGAATGTACGGTTCTCCTTAACGCCATTTTGCTATCGTCATCCAATTTAACGGCCTTTCGTTCCTTCAAATTAAACTTTGGATCAGTAGTAGCTCCAGTTTCTTCTTTTCATGCACCACCCTGCGAATGGTCCACTCTGGAACCCCTGTCATACTTTCACAACGCGCGAGTGCATCTCCCTGCGACATAGTTCTGTTCAGATAATTGAACACGTTGAGCACGATTTCTTTCGCGTCCCTCTTCGGTGCTTTACGAAGCCGTCTACTTGTTCCCTGGCTTTCAGTACTTCCACTCGTGCCATTTGTACTCTCCATGGTTAAGTATAACCAAAACAGTAACCACAGAAACCACAACAACAACAATCACGCAACAATTCCTATAAAAACACACAATATGCGATCGCTCAACGAAACACGTTCCAATGCGTTGCCGACGCCTATGAGTCTGCCGGTCGAGGCGCGTCTTTGATTTCATTGGTTCTAACGGCGGAGAACAATTAGCCATTATTTCCATCTCTGTCACCGCAAAGCCACAGAAACGACATATGTCGTACGCTATACGGCTGTACTGGAAGGAAGCCGGGATCGAGCTCTGATCACGTGTTGATCACGCGTATGAGTCATTACAGTTTTAAATAGTTGTAGTATAGTAGTATTCATGGACAGTGAACTGAGAATTTTCGATGAAAATATCTCTAACTTGTGTAACATGTTAACTGGCCTAGCACCATTGTTTTCACTAACAATTCCACGAACAGTTCCAGGGTGTAGTTCTGGATGATAATAGCGAGGTAGATGCGTCATAGTCCATCTGACTGTCTGCCTGATAGTGTGTGTGATTTAATGTGGAGTTCAAAAGATTATCCGTTTGTCGTTTTAGTATCGATTTTGGCGGAACCGAATCGAGCTCTATTGTTAACGTTTTATGCGAATCTAGAAGCGATTTTATGTGCTGTGTAAAGTAGATAGACAGGAGTTAAATTCCGTATCGGACATTCGCCGTTTACAGTTTATCGAGTTTCAATGTATCTTATGACGTACAGAGTTGGGGAGGTTGACTATGCAATGCAAAAGTAAGCGAAAATCTCACAAAATGCTCACAACGTTCATCTACTCATCAGTCTGTAAAGTTTAAAAGACAGTATTTCGAATGGGTGTATTTTTTGCTACACTTTTATATCTTAGATAGTTGCTCATAATTCAAGTAGACAGACAAGCAATAAAATGAAAAAAACTAGCAGCCCATCAGTTTACTTGAAAAAGGCCATCGTGATAGCCGAAACGTCGTACATCAAACTAATTGAAACATATGTGGTTTGAATTTTATTAGCGGTAAGATTAATGGAGTGCTACCAGCCTGAAAGCCACGGGATGAGTTCCAGGTGTTACATGTCAGAGTAATCGTAATCGTTATGTATTGAAAATTACATTATATTTAAAAAACCCTTTATGGGTTTTTAAAAGTCTATTTTACTTTCTTTCTTTATTCACCCTGTACTGCATAAAGTCCGCTAAGCTATACTGAGTGACAAAAGGGCCAACAAATACTTAAGACTTCTGGCTCTGAGAGACAGATTCAGTAGTACTTGAGCCATCGCTAATCAGTGGTTTGAAGAGTATGGAAGGATGGTTGGTATGCGTACGGTATATCGCCGAATTCGGAAGCTTGACCTTTTTTTATCACCCATATTGGGTGGTACCTCTCACAGCTGAACATCGGTGTAACCGTTTGTTCTGATGCAGAGAAAGAATTCTATGGGACTGGCAATGGAATTAGGTGGTCTATAGTGACGAATCCCGCTTCTGTCTGGGGATGCACGATGGGCGGGCATGTTGCCAGATCACGGTTAGCGTTCATGGATCAACATCGCATCAACCGTTTACCTTGGCCACCACCATGATCTGACCTATCTCCAATTGAACATGTCTGGGATATGATAGGTCGCAGGCTCTTCAATTTGCAACACCCTCCACAGCAGCTCATACTCACGAAGTTGAAGTAGCCTGGAATAAGATATCCCAACAGGATATCGACCACCATGTCAGCACGATACCCAGGCGTGTCAATGAGTGTATAAGAAATCGTGGATCCTCTACACATTATTGAACCAGCTTCTGCAGTCAGTTGACGAATCAAGCTGAAAATTCAATCATTTCACCAGTAAGAGACACTGAACATATAAATGCCAAAAATTATTAAAATCGGAGAAGCATACGAAGGTGTTTACCTTTTTTTTGTCACTTAGTATATGTCCCCTACTGACGCTACTAACGGGTGATTTTTTAAGAGGTATAGGATTTGATTTAAAAAAAAACACAAAAATTTGAAAAAACGATTAAATCTTTATTTGAGTCGATAGAACGGTCGATATAATTTAATGTTTAAAGATTATATCATGTAAATGTTGGCCGCGGCTCCGCTTTAGATGGCCCATGCGCAAGGTCCAATTTTGGCACACTCTCTCCAACATATCGGCCGGTATCTCACGAATAAATGCTTCAATATTGGCTTCCAGTGCGTCAATCGTTGCTGGTTTATCCCTGTAGACATTAGCCTTAACATGGCCCCACAAGAAATAGTCCAACGGCGTTAAATCACACGATCTAGGCGGCCAATTGACGGGCCCCAAACGTGAGATAAACTGTTCACCGAACTCGCCTCTCAATAGGGCCATTGTTTCGTGTGCGGTGTGGCATGTGGCACTGTCTTGTTGAAACTACACGTCCGCCAAGTCCAGCTCTTCCGTTTTGGGCAAAAAAAGTTTGTTATCATTGCACGGTAGCGCTCGCCATTCACAATTACGTTCCGGCCATTGTTGTCTTTGAAGAGGTACGGCCCGATGATGCCACCGGCTCATAATCCACAGCAAACAGTGATTTTTTCGGGATGCATTGGTAGCCCTTGCAATGCTTCTGGCTGGCCTTCACTCCAGATGCGGCAATTTTGCTTGTTAACGTACCAATTCAACCAGAAATGAGCTTCGTCGCTGAACACAATTTTTCGATAAAAATGTGGATCTTCCTCCAACTTTGCCAGCGCCCATTCACCAAATGGGAAACGTTGTGGGAGGTCGTGTGGCTTTAATTCTTGCACCACCTGTATCTTATAAGGTTTTACATCCAAATCCTGTTGCAAAATTTTCCACGTAGTGGAGTAACAGATGCCCAATTTCTGCGAACGGCGGCGAAACGACATTTCACGGTCATCACTAACACTGGCGGATACAGCCGCAATATTTTCTCCAGTCCTCACTCTACGTCTGCGTGTTGGTGGTTTAATGTCCAATAATGTAAACTGGGTTCGAAATTTAGTCACAAGCTTCCGAATAGCTCCCTCAGTAGGCCGACCAAATTGCCCATAAATTTTAAGCAGTGCTCGATGCACTCTCTTAACCGAGCATGAATTTTGATAGTAAAATTCAATAATTTGCAAGCGTTGTTCGTTCGTAAGTCGATTCATGGTTAAATTATAGACCAAACTGAACAAGTTTGACAACGACACAAGACACGAAGACACGATTCACGCGTCATCTGTCAAAAACAGTGTTGCCAAAAAGATACTAGCAAAAAAATCATCCATTATAAGAAACCCGTTACAAATCATATGCTAAAGGTACAAATACTGGAAAATATTGTTATAATTCATTGGCATGCATTTGTATTTTTTTGAGATATCTTGAAAAGGTTAGACTTAGATCTAGGATGATACCTTTAACATCTATAGCAGAAATATGGATATATCAAATAGTAACAGCATCCGTATCTAACTGCATCTGAGACTACATCTTCAAGGAATGCAGCATATGATCAATGAATAAATGTACTGTGATCAACGATCACTATTTTTTTAAGATATATTTATAGACATACAATCGTTTACTGTATACGTAAAATGTCATATTTGCATGTCAAATTAGTATTAAGCTTTAGATTTTAGTACGGTTGAGTGTGAGAATAGATTTGCTAAGCTCCGCCAAGAACGCCGTTTATTATTATTATTACTATTATTATTATTACTATTATTATTATAATATTATTATTATTAATATTATTATTATTATATACATGAAATGTACTCAAAATCTCGTGTAGAATCCAAAACCTGAATAGCATACAGGGTGTTCTATTCAAAGTAAGAAACATAGTATCTATTTCCAGTATAACTCAAGGCTTCTTCATTTTGAAAATATTTAAGGTAAATCGCTCCCATCAGTACAATCCCAAATTTTCAGAGCTTATGTCAACCTTTAGACCAGAGTTCCCCAAACTTTTTTGTGTCGTAGACCCCTTGCCTTGTTTTTCCGTGTTGGGTAGACCCCCTACTTACCAGATATTGATTTCCTGTAAATTTCTAACTGTAGTGAAGTTTAGTATTAAAAACTTAAAGTAAAAATACATGTTAATTTATACATTTATTAATTTAATTTAAATTAAATCTACTCAAAATAAAATTTTGTATCTGTTATGTAAAATATACGTAGCATTAAGTAAACAGGTGTCTGACCAATAAGTGCCCGCATTGGGAATAAGTGCCCGCATTGAAAAAAAAAATAAGAGGAATGAAATAAAAAAAAGTGAGAAATAATAAAAAAAAGTTTTTTACTTAAAATAGTACAATAAGCGAGTTCGTTTACTAATTATAACATAAACGTATGTTCTACAATAATTTCACTGTTAGTTTGATTAAATTCCGCTTCTTATACGTTTAAGTGTGTACCTATCCTTGAATTTTCAGAATAATTTAAAAAAAATATTTTCTATAAAGGGAATTCTTTAAAAAAATCAATGCGGGCACTTATTCCTAATGCGGGCGTTTATTGGTCAGAATAAAATAAACTATAAATAAAATAACATAAGCAATAAGTCAATATTTTTAGTGAGAAGGATGGCGTCAATTTTGTAAGGGTTAATTTTAAATCTCCTCGGCTAATGATGTCCAGTCTGTTTCTTGTTTTCGTTAGGAGATTGGTAACAGCGCTGAACCTCCTTTCCACTAGGTATGACGATGGAAAGGAAATTAAAAATTTCCTCGCTATATTCCATAATACGGGATAAGTAACGGGTATGTTGTTTTGCAGCCAGAATTGCTGATATCCGTTTTTAAACTGAACCTTAAGTTCTTCGTTTGTACTTAGTTCAGTCAGTTCCTCTTGTATTATGACATTCGTTTCTCCTATGTCACCATATGGATTAATTATCCACGGTGGTATTACCATAGTCAGAATATCCTCAAACCTAGATTCAAAATCTGAATGGAGGGCATTTAAATGTTGAACGTAAGTTGACACGTCGTCTTCCTGGCAGCTTGTCTGTGACAAATTGGGGAACTGAGAAAATTCGCCCCGTCCAATATTTTGCTTCATTGGTTTAACTCTGACAAGAAACGCTGATAATATGGACTTTGTTTTAATCAAATTTAAACTGTCGCCTTGCAATTGCAAATTAACCATATTAAATTTTGTAAACAAATCTGTTAAATAGGCGATGTCTGTTTTCCTCTTCATTAAATTTTCTTTTAAAATTTTATCTTTAGTATCCAGAAATTCTAAAATAGTCTCAAAAGTGCAAAAAATCTTGTCAAACATAAGTACTTCAATGTGAAGGAGTAATTGATGAAAGTGTTCGTCATTTTCTTCACACAACTGCGCAAATAACCACGTATTCAACGCGTTGCTTCGGATTCGGTTTACTGCATCAACGACTAAATGAAGTGATTCATGCAATCTAACATTAAAATTTTCAGCAACTAAATGTTGTCGATGGATGACGCAATGTGTTGCTAACACCCCTGACACATTTTATTTTAAATAGCTTATAAATCCCCGATAACGTCCAACCATGGCAGGTGCTCCATCTGTAGCTACTGATATTATATTTGATAAAGGAATTGCTTTTTCAATGAAGTAATCCTTCAAAACATGAAATATTGATTCACCTTTAGTGTCGGTTATCAAAGTTCTTGCGAAGAGCAGTTCTTCGTAGATTTCTTGATTCATAATAAAACGAACATATGCCAATAATAATGCTGCATTATCAGGTAAAGATGACTCGTCCAGTTGTATAGAGAAATGGGTCGTTTGCAAATAATTACATAAGAAGCTTTCAATATCAGAACTCATTTCATCAATACGTCATTCAACAGTATTGTTGCTTAAGGGAATTCTTTTAATGATATCAGATGCAGGTTTGTGTAAAACAGTTTTTAAAACCTTTTCAACTGCTGGCAAAATTAATTAGTCTCCGATAGTATGCGGTTTTCCGGATTTTGCTATAAGTAACGAGATATTGTAAGACGCCCGCAAACCATCATCATTTCTTTGTGACGTCGAAGCGAACATTCTGTCCAGTGTAGGTCTCTTCTGAAATTTATCTTTGAGTGTTTGAAAGTATTTCAAATCTTTCTCTGTTTTATCGGGGTGGCATCTTCTCAGATGATCTTGCAGTTTAGATGGTTTCATAGCGTCATTGCCCAAAACTTTGTTGCATAAAAGGCACATAGGCGATTGTTTGTCCGGCAATGATGGAATGAAGCCAAATTTCAAATAATCAACACTGTACTGTCTACTTTTCTTTTTAGATTCGGACATGGCATCGGTCATCTGTGGGCAAAATTAAATTATTTAAATAAGACAGAAAATTCAGCAGCTGTTTTTAAAAAATATTTTTTGATTTCTCCGAAAACATTCCATAATTCGAACATCTTCTTGGAACAATTAGCTCGAATTACGGAGATTGCACTGTAATTATATTACCGATTGCCAAAACTTTCAAAAATTAACTATTGAGGAGTACTCGTGTAATTGTGCATGATTGAATATTTAACTACTAATAACTAAAGTCATGATTGGCGTAATTTATCTATCTTTGCTAACTACGAGTACAAAACTAAAATTTAATAAAAAATAATGTATTTACTTTTCTCCGGCACTCTCAAACAAAATAACACTGACTCACTTTAATGTGTGTGATATAGTATCTGTTTATATTTTTTAAAATATTTTCTTAGCACTTTCCTTTTCAAGATTCAGGAAACGAATAAACGTATTTGTCCCACATTCGTATTTATAGAGTGACGAATTGAACAAGTCAGTGCAAGGTAGCGAAGCTCTGAGACTGCGACTCTCAGGATTTTACAAGTTCAAAATGTATTGCAACCACAAAGCGAATACCAACATCCTACAACTTACACAATTTTATAAAATAATAAATTTTTTACTTCATAGGTACTTTTATAAATATAATGTATATGTTTTGATATTATAAGATAGTACGATGTAAGTAAATAGGTACTATCAGTGTATGTGTTGAGGTCCACTGTCGTGGACCCCATATTCATTTCATGGACCCCCAAATTTTTTTTCGCTGACGTAGACCCCTTGCAGGTTGTCATAGACCCCTAGGGGTCGATATAGACCACTTTGGGAATCAATGCTTTAGACTAACAGACGTGGAAAAGCCGATATATGTTACACGATATCTGGCGGAGAAGTTGTTTTTATATTTCCAAAAACAGGTCTAGCCTGTCAACGCCAACAAAAAGCCATTACACGCATCTGTTGGCTTGATGCTGCCAAGGGTGAGACACCGACAAAACATTGAATAAAATCGCCGAAATTAACAACAGACAGATGTTTCAACGGTGATACCTGAGGTAGAGGAGAAAAATAAAATCCTATTAGCTGATTCCTTTGGCAGGAAGTAAGGAGCTTTTAAGCACGAATTAAAGTTATGCTTTTTTCCGACGCACAAAAAGAAGAATAAACGGCACTATCCGAAAGAATGATACAAACAACAGTCTGTTTTAACTATTAGAAGTGCAATTATTCTAGGCTGAGGACATATCATAATTACAGAGTTTTGTAGGTTCTTGAAGTAGTAGTAGTTAGTAGCAGTAGTGTAGTAGCAGCAGTGGAAAAGTGAAGTTTGGTAACCAATACTTATATGCTTATACACCAATTCATCAAGCCTTCCTGATCTCCTTATGAAGGTCAGGTTATCCTTCCAGTCCGCTTCACTATCAAACTTCATACCCCACATACAAATATATTAGTCCTAAGCGAAACATTGCCTCGTTCTGCTCTAAGCATATGGTGCAGATAGGAAAATATTTTCATCATAGAAGGGACAACTGACTCTTCAGTCGGTAAGAGCCCCAAAGGTCTAGCTATTCACCTGCCCTTGTGCAGTAGCCAGATCGTCCGACTTTTGTCAATAAGTCTCTTGGTCTACCCCGCACATGAAACTCTCGCTCGCCAGATTTTGTCAGGTTCCTATGCGCCCATTCATTGCGTTCACCTGGCGCCTGTTCATTTCCAGCTGAGGTTTGGGACCGATGCGCGAGCCCCTAGCATCCAGCCTAGCTGCTGTTTGGCTTCCTGCCGAAGTAAGGCCACTTATCTGGATCGGGTTAAGCTCTGAAGAGCAGTAGTGCTTTTCTGTGTTACGTGAAGCCGGATTTTGTTTTAGAGAAATCGCTAATCGGGTGAACGAAAATCAAGCTACTGAAATGGGATGTTGTCTAGCGTGGTTCCAAGAAGGCTGAAATCGACGAATTAGATTTACTGGACGTCAAAGACAGACTACAGAGCGACAGGATCATTATTTGAGGCAACTAGCACCTACAGAACGATTTTCCTCAACAAGGGCAGTTGCTGTCGGAAGAGCAATAACAATGAGGACAATTTATCACCGAATAAGCTCTTTTGCATGAGTACAGATTCTGTTTGGTCACATATGCTGGCCTTTCAAGAGTAGGGATGAGATGTGGTGAATGACAGTACGTCCATTATTCCATTGAACGGCAGCAGGTCACGATTAGTGTTCATTCGAGGTATCATGCCTATCCAGCGCTATACCCACGAAGTTTTACAACCACATATGTTTCCCTTCTTGGAAACATTGCAAGATCCATTTTTTTCAGCAGGACAATGCACGACCTCATGTCGCACGTGTTAGCTTAGACCTTTTATAAGTGTACGGAGTAAATCTGCTTCAGTGGTCTCATCGATCTCCAGACCTTTCCCCTATCGAACATGTATGGGAAGAATGTCGCAAAATTCACCATAAACTTTGGAGGCTCTACGAGACCAAATTCAGATGGCCTGGGATACACCAAGAAGCAGACCTAAAACTTGTAAAAGTATCTTCAAAATTACAGTACTGCTAGTCCGTGTTGCATTTCCTATTTCATTTCATTCTCAGTCCTTTATTATTCTCTTTTTATATTTCAGACACACAATTATATTATGCTTTTCGTATCAATGATGCGCATCTTTCTCCTTTGATTTGATCAACAATGATCGAGATACCATGTATCACATTTCGGCTGCTCATACCAACTAGCAAAGTAGTGCTATAAGCTTTTGGTAAAAGAACCGTTCAGCCATAAAAGCTCCCTTTTGTTGTTGCCTGAACACCAAAATGCTGGCTTAATGTTGTGTGGAATGCAAATTTGCTTTCTGCAACATATTTGCTCTAAAATGAGGTGTTTAAAATATTCTTATAGCATAGTTATACAACACCTTATAGGAAAAACTTTTAAACTGTTGCATAAACGTTTATACAACTATTTTATACGGCATATTTGCACGGTAGTCAAAATGGTTGTGTTGTGGCATCCATGCTAACGTTTATACAACAAACCCGAGCCTTGTTGTTTTGCTGTGCAAATTTACTACTTTAGCCAACAAATTGCTCCCAACGGAAGCACGTATAGAACTGTTGTTTAGTAACTGTTAAAGGCTGTACATCTGCAACAATATTACAACTGTTGTAGTACAAAATTGCTGTGCTCGGCATACATTTGTTGCTAAATATGTTGGTATACAACTTCACCATAACCTAACTGTCTGCTGTCATATTTTTGTTAAAATGCCATAACCAATGTTTTAAGACAAACAACGCATGCATATTGGTTCAAAAGGTTTTATCAACTGTTCAAACAGAAGATATAGGATCTGGTACAAATTCTGAGTAAATCATTCGACTCTGTCGGTATTTCATTTCAGACATTTGTCAAATTGTTGTATAACACCTGCAGACACCACCAACATATTCTAATAAACCAAAGACAACATGGACGATGCCATGATTATACATAACCACCCGCCATATTGGGTAAACATTTATTCCGCTATTTAATATTAAATAATTATGTTTCAGTTTAAAATTACAGATATAAAGTGATGAACATTAGTGTAATTGTGTCTAAATATAGGATTTGTGGAAGATTTAACGCAGATAAGTTCAGTTTTCCATCTTAAAAATCTAGACATACGTTTGATCCTTATTAAAATATGATTCAAATAAGAAGCCCGTAAAAATTGCGTAACTACTTTGCACGATAATCACAATAAATTTGCTGCGCAAGTAATTCAGTAGCCCTATATCACAGTGTAGAAGTTTATCATATACCTGTGTATGATATTCACAATGGCCGATAGGTAAGTAAACAAGATGACTGTAATGTGTTAGTTATATATTCTTCACTTCGTCTATACAATATATAAGGAATAGTTTGGTTGCAATAAAGTAGAATCACGTAACAGATAGTTTGTTGTAGTTGACAAAAACTGAATCTTGCAGTGATGCAAATGTCCTATAGCAGAGCTGCAAGAGGCTTACACTTTTGTTGTATAACTGTTACCTGCAGCCCTTATACAACCTCTTAAATGACTGAAGTGTCCTATTAGGTGTTGCCCATTCCGCTTGTATAGCTGTTCTAAGACAGTTTTGCCAATGTTCTTACAGTATACAATGCTCTGTAAGGAATACTGTATAATCATTCTTGCAACTCTAATAGGAGTGATAATTGTTAGTTGGGTAATTTAACACTGAATGCTTCTAAATCAAAGTTATGATTTTTGGACCAAAGCAGAACGAATCGCAATAGAAAGTGGATATCTATATCGGCTCAACATCAACAACATTCCTTACCAGTGTAAATGTAAGCAAAAATCTGGATTTATGGTTATATAATGACCTAAAATTTGACCATCATATAAAGAAGTTATGTTTTAAAATCTTATTGTATCTCAAACAATTATATCCTCAAAGACTAAATAGTAAATTAAAATTACAGCTATGTGATTCACTAATCATTTCAAGGATAAAATTTGAAGATGTTAACAAATTAGCAACCAGAAATAGTCAATCTCTAGTTATACCCCACCACTCTACATAGTTATACAAGAAAAGTTTTTCATACATTGCGGGCCAAACACTTCAACAGTCTACCGTAATTACAGTCTAATAAATTTCAAGAAGAAATTAAAAGCAATGCTTCTATCCGCCTCCTCTACGTGTTGATAATTAGATCAATTTAAAAAAGTCAGCAAGAATAAAACTAGCTGCATGATTTTCGAGTCATATGATATGGACATCATGATTTTATAATAATGCCTTAAAACTTAACATATGTACTTGCTATACATTTAAACATTATTAGGCAATTATCACAAATCTCATGTATTCAGTATTTTATGACCACAATTCTTATTCATGTTGAAATTTTATTTATGGCTTAAGATGAAAAATACCTTAAGGTAACACACAAATCTTTAGTACATCACCTTACCCAAATATGTATTTGTGAAAGAATCGAATAAGACATGTTATTATTATTATTATTTATTGAGATCTATACTGGATTTCCGACCATCCCGATGAGTATGCAATTCCATTATTAAATAAGATAGTTCCGGATATCTGAAAGCTAAAAATTGAACGCTGTTTCGTGCTTTTCCCAGATAGAATTTATTTTTCTGAACTAGAGTTTGGATAAACTCACAAAAAGGGCAAATTCGAAAGGATTATGTACTACCAGTTATTTACTCTTTGAACAGCTTAGTCTACATAATTCGTTAATCCATTCCGCGTAGCAAATACGAATTAATTATGTAATACTTTAATGGCGTCCGAAACACTGCGTAACGGAATCTGGTGCGTATTTACAGATGGCGGATATGTAATTATAGCAATTAGTAACGAGACATAATTGCCTGTCATATTGGCGAGCGCTCGCGGATACCCGATTGCCGCTTACGCCTTCGGATGTGCCACCATGCTGGAGCTAATCACGCAAATGGACTATGAAATGGATCGAATAAAATTGGGTCAGCACAACTATCCTTGTGTACAGCTGTTTTATACTTACTGGCAATCGTCAGCACGGTCTACGTTTGGTCCTTAGGTAGGATAACGAACAAGCGCAGAGTAAATTGTCTCATATCGGAGGTACAATACGACGGCATAAAGTGCCATCTACTACCAGAATCAGCTGTTTTATACTTACTGGCAATCGTCAGCACGGTCTACGTTTGGTCCTTAGGTAGGATAACGAACAAGCGCAGAGTAAAGTGTCTCATATCGGAGGTACCATACGACGGCATAAAATGCTCTACTACCAGAATCGACCAATGCGAGAGCGAGTAGCAGCTATCTATTGGAACTATAAAATATTCTCGTTGACTGTCAAGCCATCACTATAACTGCTTGATGTCCTCTATTCTGGCAATATATTAGAAACTAGATGATGATCTACTCGCCATTGAATATTTATTTATTATTTACTTATTTTTTTATTTGCGGTTAGTACACTGCTCGAACAGATGATTCCATTTAACGAACAGGAAATATACAAAATACAAAAAAAAAAGAAAAAAAAAACAATAAACAACGCATCAAGTACATTACACACATTACATCTAAATAAGTTCTTAACCTACAGTCAAAATCGACCTTTTTAAAAGTGATATAGTGCAATGAAAAATGTCTACTAAATTCTTTACTTTTTCATAGTTGTTACACATTACATATAATGGCGAAAAAAGTAACACATTGGTACGAGGCACAGGTAAATAGAAATTGGTATTGTTAAACCTTATGTTTCGGTACGGTACGTGTAACGACAGCTTTTCTAAAAGAGACTGGCAATCAACTGTGTTGTTCAAAATTTTATATAAGAAAACCACAGCGCAGTAATTTCTGCGCTTAGATAAATTTACCATATTAAATCTACTGAGCAATAAGTCATTGCGAAATCCAGCCTCAGGATAAATCCTATCTTCCTTGAACCATAAATATTTAGCAAAACGTCGCTGGATCTTTTCAATGCTGTCTAAATGTACATCATATGCAGGGTACCAAATTATACTACAGTATTCGAGCTTACATCTAACAAACGCATTGAATAACAATAAAAGAGTTTTAACATTATTGAAGCTCTTGCCACACCTAAGTTTGAAACCCATCGTCTTGTGCGCACCGGTTACAATTTCAGTAATGTGTTACACAAAAGTTAACTGTGTGTCGAAAGAAATACCTAGATCCCTCACAATGGAACAACCATCCAAGACTTGACCATTTATGTGATAAGCATAACCAATTATATTCTGCTTACGTGTGAAAGACATAGTCTGGCATTTTTTAATATTCAGATGCAGCTGATTCAGGCAACACCACTCATACAGACGTACTAGTTCATCCTGAAGCTTCACACAATCGACAATTGTGTCAATTCTAGAAAATAATTTCACGTCGTCTGCGTACAATAAGTTGCAACAATTTAGTTGGCCACTGAGATCATTCACAAATATAGCGAATAATAGCGGACCCAGGACGGAGCCCTGGGGCACCCCAGATGTCGCAGAAACACTGACAGACCTAAAACCACGGTACTCAACGAAAAGTGTTCTGTCCAACAGATAAGATCTGAGGAAATTAGCGAATCCAAGTGATATACCACATCTTAAAAGCTTCTGTATTAGTACTCCATGGTCAAGTCTGTCAAATGCTTTTGAGAAATCCGTATAGATAACGTCAATCTGTCCGCAAGTATCTAAAATTTCAGCAGCATGCTGTTTGAAACATGCAGGATTAGATGTAGTCGATCTACCAGGGAAAAAGCCATGCTGATGTGGAGTGATGGTGTGTTTCCCATGAGTGAATATGATTTCGTGAGCAACAGATTTAAATACTTCAGCAATATTACTTAGGATCACAATAGCTCTATAGTTTTCAATATTATTTTGGTCACCTTTTCTGAAAACAGGAGTAATGCGAGATTTTTTCCAAACCTTAGGATAATATCTCTGTTCCAAAGATAAATTAAATAGAAAAGTGAGAGGCTCAGCGAGCACATGACAACAATCTTTAAGTAAAAAAGAAGGTATTGAATCCGGACCAGTAGATCATTTGGATCTAAGTTTAATCTAATATTAATAGTAACTTCCATCCAGAATCGACGGCATCAAGCGATCGTAGTAATGGCTCGACTAACAACGCGATCAACCGTTCCAGTTAATAACTGCTGTTCACTCTTGCAATGATCGATTCTGGTAATAGATGGCACCATGTGTGTCGTATTTTGATAGAGTTTGTATCTCCGATAGAGGGTACTTTGCTCTGCTTCGTTCGTTATCGTACCTAGACCGTACTGATGATTGGCAATAACCAAGAAACAGCTGTGTGCGGCAGAGGTATTACGAAACTTGAAAACTGACATTATGTCGTTTTTTGACATTTTCTAGGTTTTGTGACAGTATGTAGGTCCTCCTACAATCAACTAGGAACTTTGTATCGTTAACTTTATGCTCTCTTGTAGCAAGCGCGGAATGAACTATAGTCAACGCCAAACAAAGTGGCGTGCAACGTCATCACGATAAAAATTCCCCGACCTAATGCCTAGGTTTCTATCACACAATTGCTCTAGTGCAGTTCATATTAATGTGATATATAAATTGTAAAATGGTCATTACTCTCTTATTATGGTTAATAGTCATATAAACATGGTTTAAAATATCACATAAGTTGCTTTCTGATAAATTTAGACGCATTATGCGAAATAAAATGTTTTGCAAACGCTCCAATCACTTATCGACATGTAAACGCACTAAACCGATTTCGCAGCGTTGACACATTGTCACCTTGAAACTTATTTAAACTGGGGACTGACATTTGTATTAATTTTGACACTGAATCAATTTGTGGCATTTCAAATCTTTATAAATCCTTTGGCCCCGCATACTGTAAATCAACAACTGTTTGTTTCAAAACAAAATTATTCATTTTACGAGTAGATAAAGGCAATTTTGGTATATAAAGATGCCCAAACAGTTAAATAGTCGGTGTAAGGAACTCGTGGCCTCGTTAATGCACTACTTTGAGCAAGAAAGGGACAACAACGGGCCTTTGTTGCCTTTAAATGCTGTTCAAGAGGTAGGTTACTAATAATTATATGTAATGTATATTAATAATAGTGAAATTTTATTTCATTTTTTGTAGCGTGTTGCTGCTGCTTTAAAAATTAGTTTAAGGACAGTTAGTCGTATTTCCGAGGGTGTGAAAAGTGATGCAAATTTAGAATCGCCCAAGAAAAAGCGGAGTTATATTAAACGTGTAACCAACACAGCGACATTGGATACAAGTGCCATTCGAGAAGTGATCTATAATATGTATCACAAAAGTAAGATCTTATTATAATAACTTATCAGAAATTTGCATTAATTTGTTAACTAAATTATAATGTCATATTACACATGGTTTCAGAAGAACAAGTTACGATACAAACTTTATGGTCTCGATTAGAGATAGGGCATTATTTGATGGTAGTGCCACGTCTTTAAGGCGGTTGCTTAGAGATCTTGGATTTAAGTGGCTTAAGGACAATCCGCGACGAGGGCTCATGGAACTACCAAGTATAGCTTTGAAAAGGGTGGAATTTCTAAGGCAATACAATCAAGCCAAGGTTGAGGCCTTATACCAGTTTGTCTTCCTCGATGAAACTTGGATATTTCAAAATGGGACCATAGGTCGCTCTTGGCAAAATGGAAACCAAAAAAAAGCGTGAAAGCTGTTAAAACAGATGGTAAAAGGTATGTACTTTTACACAATTTGCACTATAAAATTTAAACTAATATATTTAGATACATTATATTACATGCTGGAAATGAAAATGGGTTTATTGAGGGTATGAAGCGATATTTTCTTCGAAAACAAAATTGAGCGATTACCATGGAGAGATGAACCAGGACAATTTTTTGAATGGTTTCAACATCAGTTATTAGAAAATTGGAGAGTCCATCTATGATTATACTGGATAACGCCCCTTATAACAGCATGATATTGAACAAAGTGCCCAACAATGCATGGACAAAAAAAATATCCAAGACTGGTTGACAAATCAAAACATACCTTTTAAACACAATGTTTAAAACAGAGCTATTGAGTATTGTTGCTCGGTACATAATGCTTCTTAATTATATATATTTTGGTCGACAGTTTATATTTCTTTTGTTTATTCCTATTCTTAAAATAACTGCTTTTTTAGAAACAAACCAGTTCTTCGTCTGCCTCCTTACCATTGTATATTTAACCCTATTGAGTTAATTTGGGGCATAGCAAAAGGTTACTATAACAGACATATTGGTAGAGATGGTAACAGTGAAAAAGACTGTTTGGATATGTGGAACGAGGCTCTACAAACGGTTACCCCAGACATGTGGAAAAATAGTGTTCGACATACTGAGCAAGAAATTTTTAAATGGTATGAAAGAGAACGAATTTTGATCGACCAGAATCGAACCTTTAATAATCAACTTTGAGAGTGATGAAGATTCAGATTCAGACAGCGCTGAAGAAAGAAACTCCGACTAACTTTATTGTACAGAAAAAGCTTACACCAGTAGCTTACCTAATTTTAGAATGCATTTTTCTGTATGAATTCTGTAAAATAAAATACCATGCATAAATTTGGAGGACCCCATTTGGATTTTTATTCAGTACCTTTAAGCTATCAATTAAATATGGTAGTTTCATAGTGTCATCTGATCAATAATTGTCATACTTAATGATTATGCAAGTACAGATCTATAATTTTATTATACTATTATTTTGTTCTCATTTGAGGTTAATATTGCTTATAAACCTAGATATGTAAATTATAAATTTTATTATTTTACAAAAAGTTTGGCAACAATGTAAATTTTTCAACACCCCACCTTGATGACGTGCACGCCACTTTGTTTGGCGTTGACTATATGTTTGGTACGTACCCAGCTGTCATTTTAGTCAGGTTACAGAAATCAAAGCATTAGAAACTCCGGAAGGTAAACTTCTGTGCGAATCACTAGTCGCCAAAAAAAACCGCCAATGTTGTGAATACGGCCATGGACCTTCTCCATGCGTCCACATCCTTCTTTATTGTAGTGTACGTTACAGTCACATTTTTTTTACTTTCTGATCCAATTATCTGAAGTTTGATTGTTGAAGTACATGTGTCCGTACGACGTTGAGTTACTTTCAAGGTTGGGATTCGAACCCTATAGCTTTCTACACCGGGCCCGATCGCTGTGTTATTGTTCAAAGGAAAAAAGATTGCTGACTCATCTAGTCGAGACTCAATACAGGCGTTCAGAACTAGTAAAACTTTAAAGACGCTACTGACAGTTTGATGCGTACGTAATTCCATGGCATACCAGTTGGGGATTAATTCGTGAAAAAGACGAGAAATGGTTGGATGTCAATGAATACTACACAGCGAGCACTTTGATGCCGTTGGGTAGCCTTTTTATAGGGTGAACTCAAGGCGTGACCTATTTCGAAAGTAGTCCTTATAGGCTACCAAAGTCCAATAGTTACTCGTACATTAGGATCGTTCTTTATTGCATTGCTGCGTAAGATATTCCCTGGTCTTGCGGTGGTACTCATTGTCTCCTAGTATATATGGTTTAACACCATTGGTCTGTGCCAAAAGGTCACGGAAACTCGTGCATTGCTGAGGTCATTTGACGACCTAGTGCAATTGGGTCACAATTATATGCAAAAGAATTATCGTGTAAGTGCCAGTGCAAGGCCGAGGAACTCATTTGCAGGATATGCTATTCCATAAATTGTATTTTCTATTTAGTCAAGATCTTGTATCTTGTTAGACAGGAATACATTAGGAAAACCTCATATCATCCGCCGTTGTCTAAACGTTTTTAATTCACTGATCAACAGCCAAAAAATATCCTCCTAAAATCAACAAAATATTACTATTTTTAATGTGCTAAAACCGGAATCAAAACTTATTTTTTCAATATTAGTTCAAGTTTTAGAGATACGGTAATATATGTGTTCCTGCTGTGACAGTGTTAATATACTGTAATTCACAAGAATGTACGTGCTACATTTTTATATTCGGCAAGGAAAGATGATGTAATCGGCATGATTGTGTTACGTTATACATACGTGTACATTATATTGTTTTATATTAGCCATTTTTTCCTCAGTTGGCTGACAGCGTTCATGCAAGATGTCTCGAAAGTGTGTAAACAATCCAGATCAGTTTTGTTACTGTGTGTGATGTGACTTTTGCGTTTCAGAGACGGTCTATTACTCCAATAATAACAAAGGCATATCAGCTTTATTTCGGTGTAAACTAGGTGATCAAGACAAACAGTGGGCACTCCACATCGGCTGTAATACATGTGCTTCAAGTCTGAGGAGCTGGTTAAATAGCAAAAAACGGTCTATGCGCTTGCTGTCCCAATGGTTTGGAGAGAGCCTACAATCATATTAATGATTGTTACTCTTGCTGGTACCTGTGTTGGACAAGCCACAGGTATGTCCAAGAAAAAAAAATCGGTTATTAACTACCCAAACATACCATCTGCGATGAGACCTGTGCCTCACAGTGACGAAATCCTATTCCAAAACCTCCAGAATCCTACACTTGCGAATCAGAAAACGAATCAGATCATGGCGATCGAGTGATTCGTCAGGAAGAGTATGTCATCAACGTCAAGAGATCCTGATTTTATACCGAGCACGTCATGCCACCAACCGCAC
>CAVLJG010000121.1:5270211-5290998 GCA_963669975.1 Acanthoscelides obtectus | reverse complement strand
CTCGCTTTCGTAATACGATCGTATCTACAAACCCCCCCTAACAGGAATCCGGGGATCTGGAAGGGAAATTCAAAATTGAAACTTCAAACTAAAAATGTGTGCATATCTTTGAATTTTCTAATCTGCCGAGTTTAAAAAATGCGATCGGGTAACGTGTCGTATGTCGGTTTAATCAGGAGACTTTGGCTTTCGTTTTGCGAAAAAAAATCGTAGCTACGTCGCTCCGTAACGCAGGTCGTATCGACGAAGACAAAGTACGCCGAAAAAACGGTTGTCATCGGTACTTTTGAGGCGCTCAAAGTTTACTTTTCGAAATTTGACGGTAATTCTGACGGTCAGAATCGTTTCGTCAGCTCATTATCGTTATTTTTCGATAGCTGTATAATTTTTACTCGCTCACGTACGGTAGTAATAAGCGAGGACAGAGCCGGATGACAAGGTGACTTTTTCACGCGTCGAAAAGTAGCGTATTGTCGAGGAATTTTTAAAAAATCGAAACTTTTCAACGTAAACGAATAAATGATGAAAATAGTATTAAAAGAGTGTCCGAAGCATGGGCTTTCTCACGCAAAAATCGTCAGGTTCGTAGCTCCTTTATCTTCGGAGGAGATAGCTGATATACGGCGAAGCAGCGCTTTATACGCAAAAAAGTCATTCTTGACGACGTTCGAGGTTCGTTTATTCGAAACGGGTACCGTAAACGAAAAAACGTCTCTCTAATTTGTAGCGCTCGCCGAGATGTACGAAACGCGGCACGCGAAATTCCTTTTCTCGTCGGCATAAGGGAGATATCGTAGTTTTCAAGGCGATTCGTCATTTTTGTCGCTTTTTTTTCGAACGTTTCTAGAAAAAAAACCGAGACGCGGAACCGAACAGATTTAGCTTATTGGCACGTATTTTTCGTTTAGCTATCGAACGAGACCGATCTCGAGTCGATATTTCGATAAACGGCGAAACCAGTGTGAAATAACGCCGCGTACCGTCCGGAAAACGGTCGATTTTTCGACTTTACCGGCCGTTTTCGATCCGATCCGTTCCTCTCGCCGCGACGGGTCCGCCCCGCCCGTAAAGCGCCGAGTTTCTACTTTCCGAAACGGTACCTCTTTCCCTCCGAACGTTTCGCGAACCTCCTAAAAAAAACCGCGGAAAACAGCGTCGACGTCGACGGCCTGACTCTAACGTCACGTGACCTTCCAATTCAAAAACATCGACACCGCTTAATATAGTCGACTAGCGCAGTTCTTCTGGCATGCTAACGCTATGCCAAATATTGTACGTTGATGTCTTTATTTAAAACCCTCACGTAGCGCAGTTGCTGGTATGCTTAATGCAATGCTAGCGATATATACTTTATCCCTATCTCTAATCATTTCTATCCTTTGACATGTTTGATCTGGTATCTGGTCTCTGATGTCTGGTGTCTGTATCTGATGTCTGGTATCTGGTGTCTGGTATCTGGTATCTGGTGTCTGGTAGCTGGTGTCTGGTATCTGGTATCTGGTGGTCTGGTGTCTAGTATCTGGCGTCTGGTATCTGGTATCTGATGTGTGGTGTCCTGGTATCTGGTATCTGATGTCTGGTATCTGGTGTCTGGTATCTGGTATCTGGTATCTGGTATCTGGTGTCTGGTATCTGGTATCTGGTGTCTGGCATCTGGTATCTGGTGTCTGGTATCTGATGTCTGGTATCAGGTATCTGGTATCTGGTATCTGGTATATGATATCCGGTGTCTGGCATCTGGTATCTGGTGTGTGGATCTGGTATCTGGTATCCGGTGTCTGGTGCCTTGTGTCTGGCATCTGGTATCTGCTATCTGGTATCTGGTGTCTGGTATCTGGTGTCTGGTATCTGGTGTCTGGTATCTGGTGTCTGGTATCTGGTATCTGGCATCTCGTATTTGGTATCTGGAGTCTGGTATCTGGTATCTGGTATCTGGAATCATATATCTGGTATCTGGTATCTGATGTCTGGTATCTGGAATCTGGTATCTGGTATCTGGTGTCTGGTATCTGGTATCTGGTATCCTCGTATCTGGTATCTGGTATCTGGTATCAGGTATCTGATGTTTGGTATCTGGTGTCTGGTATCTGGTGTCTGTATCTGGTGTCTGGTGTCTGGTATCTGGTATCTGGTATCTCGTATCTGGTATCTCGTATCTGGTATCTGGTATCTGGTATCAGGTATCTGATGTTTGGTATCTGGTGTCTGGTATCTGATGTCTGGTGTCTGGTATCTGATATCTGGTGTCTGGTATCTGGTGTCTGGTATCTGGTGTCTGGTATCTGGTGTCTGGTGTCTGGTATCTGGTATCTGATATCTGATGTCTGGTATCTGGTGTCTGGTATCTGATATCTGATGTCTGGTATCTGGTATCTGGTATCTGGTGTCTGGTAAACTGGTGTCTGGTATCTGGTGTCTGGTGTCTGGTATCTGGTATCTGATATCTGATGTCTGGTGTCTGGTATCTGGTATCTGATATCTGATGTCTGGTATCTGGTGTCTGGTATCTGATATCTGATGTCTGGTATCTGGTATCTGGTATCTGATATCTGGTGTCTGGTATCTGGTGTCTGGTATCTGGTGTCTGGTATCTGGTGTCTGGTGTCTGGTATCTGGTATCTGATATCTGATGTCTGGTGTCTGGTATCTGGTATCTGATATCTGATGTCTTGTAATCTGGTGTCTGGTATCTGATATCTGATGTCTGGTATCTGGTATCTCGTATCTGGTATCTGGTATCTGGTATCGGTATCTGATGTTTGGTATCTGGTGTCTGGTATCTGATGGTCTGGTATCTGGTGTCTGGTAGCTGATATCTGATGTCTGGTATCTGGTATCTGGTATCTGGTGTCTGGTAACTGGTGTCTGGTGTCTGGTATCTGGTATCTCGTATCTGGTCTCTGGTTTCTGGTGTCTGGTGTCTGGTATCTGGTGTCTGGTATCTGATGTCTGGTATCTGATGTCTGGTATCTGGTGTCTGGTATCTGGTATCTGGTATCTGGTGTCTGGTATCTGGTATCTGGTGTCTGGTGTCTGGTATCTGGTATCTGGTATCTCGTATCTGGTTCTGGTGTCTGGTAACTGGTGTCTGGTGTCTGGTATCTGGTATCTGGTATCTCGTATCTGGTATCTGGTTTCTGGTATCTGATGTCTGGTATCTGATGTCTGGTATCTGGTGTCTGGTGTCTGGTATCTGGTATCTGGTATCTGGTGTCTGGTATCTGGTATCTGGGGTCTGGTATCTGGTGTCTAGTATCTGGTTTCTGGTATCTGCTATCTGGCAATCTGTTATCTTTATAAGTTATCAGTTTCATTTTTCATTTTTCGATTTTATTTTGATTTTTCATTTTTACTTTTTCTATTTAATTTTTAATTTTCGATTTTTTCTATTTTTATATTTTCCTATTTTTCAATTTTTCGATTTTTCGTTTTCGATTTTTCGATTTTCGAATTTTTCGATTTTTCGATTTTTTGATTTTCGATTTTCGATTTTTCGATTTTTCGAGTTGATTTTTTGATTTTGATTTTTGATTTTTGATTTTTAATTTTCAATTTTCAATTTTAATTTTTAATTTTAATTTTAATTTTTCAATTTCAATTTTTAATTTTTAATTTTAATTTTCAATTTCAATTTTTAACTTTTTCGATTTTTCGATTTTTCGATTTTCGATTTTTCGATTTTTACGATTTTTTCGATTTTTCGATTTTCGATTTTTCGATTTTTCGATTTTTCGATTTTTCGATTTTTCGATTTGATTTTTTGATTTTTTGATTTTTGATTTTTAATTTTCAATTTTCAATTTTTCATTTTTCATTTTTCATTCTTCAGATTTCAGTTTTCATTTTTAGTTTTCAGTTATCAGTTATTTGTTATCTGTTTTCTTTTATCTGTTACTTTTTATCTGTTATCTGTCATCTTTTATCTGTTATAAGTTATCTGTTATCTGTTATATGTTACACCTGTTACCTGTTACCACCTTTTACCTGTTATCTGTTATTTTCCATATAGCATTGAAAATATCCTGTATACACTTGTATAACAGACTCAGATTTATGTGAGATGCCGGCAACGTCGCATGTGTTGTTGTTAATACCATACATGGCGTTATAAAATCTTCCATGTAGCAATTGTATAGCAGACTTAGATTATATGAGGATCGTCGCATAAATCTAGCTATAACACGACTTGCAAAAAAATGGCGCTTGACACTGACATATGTCAACCGTGTTCGTCTAGGATAGCAGTGGACTATGCTTTCTTCAGTGTATATGCTTTCTGTTTTGTAATGTCAATGTCATTGTCATAGGTAATTTTTTTTAACCTGAAAAATGAAATGTATTTTGTTTAAAATTAAAATTCAATAACTCCTATTGTGAGATCTACAACATAATGAAAAGAAAAATTAAGATTCTGAAAGTTAATTCCTAAATATCATATTAAGGAAATCCGTAAAACTATCAAAAAGTAAACATAAACACCTTGAGAAAACTTCTTCCGTATCAAGTGGTGAAAGTGGAGTTTAAAAAACAATTTTTGTTGAAAATAAGGCCGTTAGTTTACAAGCAGGTATGTAACTGAGCGATCCGCTAATGTGTGGTTATCTTGCTTATCAAAAATGCTGTATTTAGATATCATTGCTATTCAAATTGAACTTTTGTCTTATTGCAGGAGAACAGTTGAACCAGGTCCTGGTGCATACTTATGTAGTTGTCATTTTGTGGATAGGAAAAAACAAAATTGACCTACATTGTTTAGGGGAGAAGCAATTGAACTTTCCATCATCAGAAGAAGAACCCGTAAAAAGACCATTGATAAACCTTTTAATATGTCAACAATGTGAAAATTGAACTCTATAATATGTTACTCCAAATTGGACCCTTTTAAGGGATGTATGTAATAATTATGTGATCTGCAGAAATAAAATAGTTTCCCAGTAAGGAGCATACTGTTGATTATAATTTGGTCATTAGCTTTAATGTAGAGTTCAGTACTGCAGCTATAACAGGGTAGTCCCTTGATTTTTTTCAAAGCTATTCAACAAACATGTACTTCTATGAGGTCAACATGTATGGTGTTGAATTTTGAATTGAAAAAAATTGAGAAAGCTATCTTGTTTGTGTGTTTCGTATTTAGATCATTTACAACTCAAACCTAGTCCCTATGCGAAAAGAGAAACGAAAAAAGCTGATGAAGCTATGCTAGCAAATTAGGTACTGAAAATTACAATTTAGGTCTTTGCGTATGCTTCTAAACTTCATCAGCATTAGTCGACCAGGCATTCATGTCTTTTTTGAACAGTTCAAGCACTCCTGTGGTCATTCTTTTTTGACAAGTAATAGTGTTTGTTGTTTTGACTAAAAATAGGCTTTGGTAGTCACAAAGCAATTGAACAACACTGTGAGTTCTTCATTTCATGTAATGTATCCATCGTTTCTACAAAAATCTGTATGATGACTCTCAAATATAGTTACAAACTGTTGTTTAAGAATTTAATAAGACCTTCTAATTCTGTATGTGTGTTTCGTATTTAGATCATTTACAACTCAAACCTAGTCCCTATGCGAACAGAGAAACGAAAAAAGCTGATGAAGCTATGCTAGCAAATTAGGTACTGAAAATTACAATTTAGGTCTTTGCGTATGCTTCTAAACTTCATCAGCATTAGTCGACCAGGCATTCATGTCTTTTTGAACAGTTCAAGCACTCCTGTGGTCATTCTTTTTTGACAAGTAATAGTGTTTGTTGTTTTGACTAAAAATAAGCTTTAGTAGTCACAAAGCAATTAAATAACACTGTGAGTTTCTTCATTTCATGTAATGTATCCATCGTTTCTACAAAAATCTGTATGATGATTCTCAAATATAGTTAAAAACTGTTGTTTAAGAATTTAAGAAGATCTTCTAATTCTGAATATGTGTGTTTCGTATTTAGATCATTTACAACTCAAAACCTAGTCCTTATGCGAACAGAGAAACGAAAAAAGCTGATGAAGCTATGCTAGCAAATTAGGTACTGAAAATTACAATTTAGGTCTTTGCGTATGCTTCTAAACTTCATCAGCATTAGTCGACCAGGCATTCATGTCTTTTTTGAACAGTTCAAGCACTCCTGTGGTCATTCTTTTTGACAAGTAATAGTGTCTGTTGTTTTGGCAAAAATAAGCTTTAGTAGTCACAAAGCAATTCAATAACACTGTGAGTTTCTTCATTTCATGTAATGTATCCATCGTTTCTACAAAAATCTGTATGATGACTCTCAAATATAGTTAAAAACTGTTGTTTAAGAATTTAAGAAGACCTTCTAATTCTGACAAATTTGTAGTTGGGTACTTCGACACTACTATTACATATTTGAATGATTGTTTAGTTTAGTTAAGAGAACAGAGACCCTAACTCGAGTTAAATCAACAAGTGATAAATTCAAACTTACGTTTGCCATAGAAATATCTACTCCTGCACGGACACTGTAAACATTTCACAACACTTTCACTATTTGTAGTTGTGATTGCTTGTTCTAAGCTTCTAATTAATAATCCTTATTAACGGGAGCCTCATTATTAAGATTTCGCTAATGTTTACATTCATATACGTTGTAGGTTAGAAATAGGAAACTGTTGTTTAAGAATTTAAGAAGACCTTCTAATTCTGACAAATTTGTAGTTGGATACTTCGACACTACTATTACATATTTTGAATGATTGTTTAATTTAGTTTAGAGAACAGAGACCCTAACTCAAGTTAAATCAACAAGTGATAAATTCAAACTTACGTTTGCATAGAAATATCTACTTCTGCACGGACACTAAACACTTCACAACACTCACTATTTGTAGTTGCAATTGCTTGTTCTAAGCTTCTAATTAATCCTTATTAACGGGAGCCTCATTATTAAGATTTCGATAATGTTTACATTCATACATTGTAGGTTAGAAATAGGAGGTGATGCAATTAGACATACGCTTTATATCAATCGGTTGGAAAAGCGGAGCTTTATGCCATATTGTAAAATTATAACATGAATAGGGGCTTACAATCATATTTTTATCGTATTTATAAACCGATGATGATTTCAATAAACTGATGAACGTCAAAGAATAATTGCAGCCTTTGGCGGTAGACATCGCAATCTGTAAACATAAAAAAACTACTAGATTCATCCGATTTTAATGGCTCTAGTCCGGTCCGTTTAGGACAATGGAATATAAAATTTTGAATCTTTTCGAAAATGTTGATTTTCACGCGTAAAAAAGGACAAATCTATTTGGCGTGATCCAATATTGGATGAAGCGATAGTCATGAAGCCGAAAATGGCACGTTTTTGACGTTCCGCTCGCACTCGCTCGCTTTCGTAATACGATCGTATCTACAATACCCCGCCTAACAGGAATCCGGGGATCTGGAGGGGAAATTCAAAATTGAAACTTCAAACTAAAAATGTGTGCATATTTTTGAATTTTGTAATCTGCCGAGTTTAAAAAATGCGATCGGGTAACGTGTCGTATGTCGGTTTAATCAGGAGACTTTGGTCTTTCGTTTTGCGAAAAAAAATCGTAGCTACGTCACTCCGTAACGCAGGTGCGTATCGACGAAGACAAAGTACGCCGAAAAACGGTTGTCATCGGTACTTTTGAGGCGCTCAAAGTTTACTTTTTCGAAATTTGACGGTAATTCTGACGGTCAGAATCGTTTCGTCAGCTCATTATCGTTATTTTCGATAGCTGTATAATTTTTACTCGCTCACGTACGGTAGTAATAAGCGAGGACAGAGCCGGATGACAAGGTGACTTTTCACGCGTCGAAAAGTAGCGTATTGTCGAGGAATTTTTAAAAAATCGAAACTTTCAACGTAAACGAATAATAATGATGAAAATAGTATTAAAAGAGTGTCCGAAGCATGGACTTTCGCACGCAAAAATCGTCAGGTTCGTAGCTCCTTTATCTTCGGAGGAGATAGCTGATATACGGTGAAGCAGCGCGCTTTATACGCAAAAAAGTCATTCTTGACGACGTTCGAGGTTCGTTTACTCGAAACGGGTACCGTAAACGAAAAAACGTCTCTCCGCGTAATTCGTAGCGCTCGCCGAGATGTACGAAACGCGGCACGCGAAATTCCTTTTCTCGTCGGCATAAGGGAGATATCGTAGTTTTCAAGGCGATTCGTCATTTTTGTCGCTTTTTTTTCGAACGTTTCTAGAAAAAAAACCGAGACGCGGAACCGAACAGATTTAGCTTATTGGTACGTATTTCTCGTTTAGCTATCGAACGAGACCGATCTCGAGTCGATATTTCGATAAACGGCGAAACCAGTGTGAAATAACGCCGCGTACCGTCCGGAAAACGGTCGATTTTTCGACTTTACCGGCCGTTTTCGATCCGATCCGTTCCTCTCGCCGCGACGGCTCTCGCCCGCCCGTAAAGCGCCGAGTTTCTAGTTTCCGAAACGGTACCTCCTTCCTTCCGAACGTTTCGCGAACCGGGAAAAAACCGAAAAAACCGCGTCGACGTCGCCCGCCCAAAATTTCTAACGTCACGTGACCTCTTCCTTAAAACAATCGATCACCGCTTAATATAGTCGACTAGCGCAGTTTTTAGCATGCCAACGCTATGCTAAATATTGTCCGTTGATGTCTTTATTTAAAACCACCCGTAGCGCAGTTGCTGGTATGCTAATGCAATGCTAGCGATATATACTTTATCCCTATCTCTAATCGTTTTTATCCTTTGGCATCTTTGATCTGTTATCTCGTATCTGGTATCTGGTGTCTGGTGTCTGGTATTTGGTGTCTGTTATCGCTTTATCTGGTATCTGGTATCTGTTGTCTGGTATCTGGTGTCTGGTATCTGGTATCTAGTGCCTGGTATCTGGTATCTGGTGTCTGGTATCTGGTGTCTGGCATCTGGTATCTGGTATCTGGTATCTGGTGTCTGGTATCTGGTATCTGGTATCTGATGTCTGGTATCTGGTATCTGGTGTCTGGTATCTGGTATCTGGTGTCTGCTATCTGGTGTCTGGTATCTGGTGTCTGGTGTCTGGTCTGGTAATTTTTAATTTTTCGATTTTTCGATTTTTCGATTTTCGATTTTTCGATTTTTCGATTTTTCGATTTTTCGATTTTCGATTTTCGATTTTTCGATTTTTCGATTTTCGATTTTTCGATTTTTCGATTTTTCGATTTTTCGATTTTCGATTTTTTCGATTTTTCGATTTTTTCGATTTTTAGATTTTAGATTTTTATTTTAGATTTTAGATTTTTAGATTTTTAGATTTTTAGATTTTTAGATTTTTTGATTTTTGATTTTTTGATTTTTTGATTTTTTGATTTTTTGATTTTTTGATTTTTTGATTTTTTGATTTTTGATTTTTTGATTTTTTGATTTTTTGATTTTTTGATTTTTTGATTTTTTTGACTTTTTGACTTTTTGATTTTTTGATTTTTTGATTTTTTGATTTTTTGATTTTTTGATTTTTTGATTTTTTGATTTTTTGATTTTTTGATTTTTTATTTTCACCTTATTTAAATCTGCTGACGATTTCCGTTTTCCGTTTTTCGTTTTTTGTTTTTCGTTTTTCATATTTTATTTTTCATTTTTCATTCTTCATATTTCATTTTTCATTTTTCATTTTGCATTTTTCATTCATTTTTCATTATTCATTTTTCAACGTCGCATGTGTCACCATAAATAACACACAATGGCATTATAAAATCGTCGATATAGCATTAATGCCCTCTATAAAATTGTATGACAAACTCAGATTTATGTGAGGATCCGGCAACGTCGCATGTGTCACCATAAATAACACACAATGGCATTATAAAATCTTCGCTATAGCATTAATGCCCTCTATAAAATTGTATGACAAACTCCGATTTATGTGAGGATCCGGCAACGTCGCATGTCTAGCTACCGCACTTACAAAAAATGGCGCTTGACACTTGACATATCTCAACCGTGTTCGTCTAAGGATAGCACCTTCTATCTTCAGTGTAAATGTTTTATGATTTGACAGGAATAAAAATTATTTTTACCTTATTTAAATCTGCTGACGATTAATAAGGATACCTCACGATCTTCTTAAAAGATGAAATACGTTATCACGATAGATATACACTGAGGCACTTCGTCTGAACCGAAAAAGTGTAAACACTCGGCACCGGGTATCACTACACAATACACACACTGTTATAAGTACAAAGTCTTGCTATGTTGTGGATTTCTGCTCTCTTCAGGAATTGATCTTTGGCATTAATAACGTCTTTCAATCATATTTATCGTATTTAAGCTGATGAACTGCTAAACGTGAAAGAATAATTGCACAATCTGTCAGTAAACATCGGAATCTATCGGTAATCATCGCAATCTGTCGGTAAACACCGAAACCTACTCGATTGTTATAACGAATAAGGGTATAGTCCGGTACCGTTTGTACTATAGAATATAGAAATTTTGAATCCTTTCGGAAATGTTTATTTTCACGCGTAAAAAAGGACAATGGTATTCGGCGTGATCCTATATTCGATTGAAGCGACCAACATAAAGCCGAAAATGGCACGTTTTTGACGTTCCGCTCGCACGCGCTCGCTTTCGTAATACGATCGTGTCTACAATACCCCGCCTAACAGGAATCCGGGGATCTGGAGGGGAAATTCAAAATTGAAACGTCAAACTAAAAATATCTGCATATCTTTGAATTTTGTAATCTGCCGAGTTTAAAAAATGCGATCGGGTAACGTGTAGTATGTCGGTTTAATCAGGAGACTTTGGTCTTTCGTTTTGCGAAAAAAAAACGTAGCTACGTCGCTCCGTAACGCAGGTGCGTATCGACGAAGACAAAGTACGCCGAAAAACGGTTGTCATCGGTACTTTTGAGGCGCTCAAAGTTTACTTTCTCGAAATTTGACGGTAATTCTGACGGTCAGAATCGTTTCGTCAGCTCATTATCGTTATTTTTCGATAGCTGTATAATTTTTACTCGCTCACGTACGGTAGTAATAAGCGAGGACAGAGCCGGATGACAAGGTGACTTTTTCACGCGTCGAAAAGTAGCGTGTTGTCGAGGAATTTTTAAAAAATCGAAACTTTTCAACGTAAACGAATAATAATGATGAAAATAGTATTAAAAGAGTGTCCGAAGCATGGACTTTCTCACGCAAAAATCGTCAGGTTCGTAGCTCCTTTATCTTCGGAGGAGATAGCTGATATACGGCGAAGCAGCGCGCTTTATACGCAAAAAGTCATTCTTGACGACGTTCGAGATTCGTTTACTCGAAACGGGTACCGTAAACGAAAAAACGTCTCTCCGCGTAATTTGTAGCGCTCGCCGAGATGTACGAAACGCGGCACGCGAAATTCCTTTTCTCTTCGGCATAAGGGAGATATCGTAGTTTTCAAGGCGATTCGTCATTTTTGTCGCTTTTTTTTCGAACATTTCTAGAAAAAAAACCGAGACGCGGAACCGAACAGATTTAGCTTATTGGTACGTATTTCTCGTTTAGCTATCGAACGAGACCGATCTCGAGTCGATATTTCGATAAACGGCGAAACGAGTGTGAAATAACGCCGCGTACCGTCCGGAAAACGGTAGATTTTTCGACTTTACCGGCCGTTTTCGATCCGATCCGTTCCTCTCGCCGCGACGGCTCTCGCCCGCCCGTAAAGCGCCGAGTTTCTACTTTCCGAAACGGTACCTCCTTCCTTCCGAACGTTTCGCGAACCGGGAAAAAACCGAAAAAACCGCGTCGACGTCGCCCGCCCAAAATTTCTAACGTCACGTGACCTCTTCCTTAAAACAATCGATCACCGCTTAATATAGTCGACTAGCGCAGTTTCTGGCATGCTAACGCTATGCCAAATATTGTACGTTGATGTCTTTATTTAAAACCTCACGTAGCGCAGTTGCTGGTATGCTAATGCAATGCTAGCGATAACTATCTCTAATCATTTTTTATCCTCTGGCATCTTTGATCTGGTATCTGGTATCAGGTATCTGGTATCTGGTATCTGGTATCCGGTATCCGGTGTCTGGTATCTGGTATCTGGTGTCTGGTATCTGATATCTGGTATCTGGTATCCGGTATCCGGTGTCTGGTATCTGGTATCTGGTATCTGGTGTCTGGTATCTGATGTCTGGTATCTGGTATCCGGTATCTGGTGTCTGGCATCTGGTATCTGGTGTCTGGTGTCTGGTATCTGATGTCTGGTATCTGGTGTCTGGTGTCTGGTATCTGGTATCTGGTATCTGGTATCTGGTATCTGGTGTCTGGTATCTGGTATTTGGTATCTGTTATCTCTTTATCTGGTATCTGGTTTCTGGTGGCTGGTATCTGGTATCTCGTATCTGGTGTTTGGTATCTGGTATCTGGTATCTGATGTCTGGTATCCGGTATCCGGTGTCTGGTATCTGGTGTCTGGTATCTGATGTCTGGTATCTGGTATCCGGTATCTGGTGTCTGGCATCTGGTATCTGGTATCTGGTTTCTGGTATCTGATGTCTGGTATCTGGTGTCTGGTGTCTGGTATCTGGTATCTGGTATCTGGTGTCTGGTATCTGGTATTTGGTATCTGTTATCTCTTTATCTGGTATCTGGTTTCTGGTGGCTGGTATCTGGTATCTGGTATCTCGTATCTGGTGTTTGGTATCTGGTATCTGGTGTCTGGTATCTGGTATCTCGTATCTGGTATCTGGTTTCTGGTGTCTGGTATCTGATGTCTGGTATCTGGTATCTGGTGTCTGGTGTCTGGTATCTGGTGTCTGGTATCTGGTGTCTGGTGTCTGGTATCTGGTATCTCGTATCTGGTATCTGGTTTCTGGTATCTGATGTCTGGTATCTGGTGTCTGGTGTCTGGTATCTGGTATCTGGTGTCTGGTATCTGGTGTCTAGTATCTGGTTTCTCGTATCTGTTATCTTTATAAGTTATCAGTTTTCATTTTTCTATTTTAATTTTTAATGTTTCATTTTTAATTTTTCTATTTTAATTTTTAATTTCTAATTTTAATTTTAATTTTTAATTTTTAATTTTAATTTTTAATTTTTAATTTTTAATTTTTAATTTTTAATTTTTAATTTTTAATTTTTAATTTTAATTTTTAATTTTTAATTTTTAATTTTTAATTTTTAATTTTTAATTTTTAATTTTTAATTTTTAATTTTTAATTTTTAATTTTTAATTTTTAATTTTTAATTTTAATTTTAATTTTTAATTTTTAATTTTTAATTTTTAATTTTTAATTTTTAATTTTTAATTTTTAATTTTTAATTTTTAATTTTTAATTTTTAATTTTTAATTTTTAATTTTTAATTTTTAATTTTTAATTTTTAATTTTTAATTTTTAATTTTAATTTTTAATTTTAATTTTTAATTTTTAATTTTTAATTTTTAATTTTTAATTTTAATTTTAATTTTTAATTTTTAATTTTTAATTTTTAATTTTTAATTTTAATTTTTAATTTTTAATTTTTAATTTTAATTTTTAATTTTTAATTTTTAATTTTTAATTTTAATTTTTAATTTTCGATTTTTCGATTTTTCGATTTTTCGATTTTTCGATTTTTCGATTTTTCGATTTTTCGATTTTTTCGATTTTTCGATTTTTCGATTTTTCGATTTTTCGATTTTTTCGATTTTTCGATTTTTCGATTTTTCGATTTTTCGATTTTTCGATTTTCGATTTTTCGATTTTCGATTTTTCGATTTTTCGATTTTTCGATTTTTCGATTTTTCGATTTTTCGATTTTTCGATTTTTCGATTTTTCGATTTTTCGATTTTCGATTTTTCGATTTTTCGATTTTTCGATTTTTCGATTTTTCGATTTTTCGATTTTTCGATTTTTCGATTTTTCGATTTTTCGATTTTTCGATTTTTCGATTTTTCGATTTTTCGATTTTCGATTTTTCGATTTTTCGATTTTCGATTTTCGATTTTTCGATTTTTCGATTTTTCGATTTTTCGATTTTTCGATTTTTCGATTTTTCGATTTTTCGATTTTTCGATTTTTCGATTTTCGATTTTTCGATTTTTCGATTTTCGATTTTTCGATTTTTCGATTTTTCGATTTTCGATTTTTTCGATTTTTCGATTTTTCGATTTTTCGATTTTTCGATTTTTCGATTTTTCGATTTTTCGATTTTTCGATTTTTCGATTTTTCGATTTTTCGATTTTTCGATTTTTCGATTTTTCGATTTTCGATTTTTCGATTTTTCGATTTTTCGATTTTTCGATTTTTCGATTTTTCGATTTTTCGATTTTTCGATTTTTCGATTTTTCGATTTTCGATTTTTGATTTTGATTTTAATTTTCAATTTTCAATTTTTCATTTTTCATTTTTCATTCTTCAGATTTCAGTTTTCATTTTTAGTTTTCAGTTATCAGTTATTTGTTATCTGTTATCTGTTTTCTTTTATCTGTTACTTTTTATCTGTTATCTGTCATCTTTTATCTGTTATAAGTTATCTGTTATCTGTTATATGTTACCACCTGTTACCTGTTACCACCTTTTACCTGTTATCTGTTATTTTCCATATAGCATTGAAAATATCCCGTATACAATTGTATAACAGACTCAGATTTATGTGAGATGCCGGCAACGTCGCATGTGTTGTTGTTAATACCATACATGGCGTTATAAAATCTTCCATGTAGCAAATTGTATAGCAGACTTAGATTTATATGAGGATCGTCGCATAAATCTAGCTATAACACGACTTGCAAAAAAATGGCGCTTGACACTGACATATGTCAACCGTGTTCGTCTATGGATAGCAGTGGACTATGCTTTCTTCAGTGTATATGTTTTCTGTTTTGTAATGTCAATGTCATTGTCATAGGTAATTTTTTCTAACCTGGAAAATGAAATGTATTTGTTTAAAATTAAAATTCAATAACTCCTATTGTGAGATGTGTGCATCTACAACATAATGAAAGGAAAAATTAAGATTCTGAAAGTTAATTCCTAAATATCATAGAAAGGAAATCCGTAAAACTAAAAAAAAAGTAAACATAAACACCTTGAGAAAATTTCTTCCGTATCAAGTGGTTAAAGTGGAGTTTTAAAACAATTTTTGTTGAAAATAAGGCCGTTAGTTTACAAGCAGGTATGTAACTGAGCGATCCGCTAATGTGTGTGTATCTTGCTTATAAAAAATGCTGTATTTAGATATTGCTATTCATATGAGCTACCGTTCTTTGATAGGATATTTTCAAATTGAACTTTTGTCTTATTTTTACTATTTATTGCAGGAGAACAGTTGTTGAACCAGGTCCTGGTGCATACTTATGTAGTTGTCACTTTGTGGATGGGAAAAAAGAAAATAGACCTACATTGTTTAGGTATAATAGGGAGAAGCAATTGAACTTTCCATCGTCAGAAAGAAGAACCCGTAAAAATAACAACAATGTGAAAATTGAACTCTATAATATGTTACTTCAAATTGGGCCCTTTTAAGGGATGTATGTAATAATTATGTGATCTGCAGAAATAAAAATAGTTTAGATACAACACATGGCATCATAAATTATTTTAATGTAGAGTTCAGTACTCGTATAGGTAACTTTCACTCCCCTGGCAGGCTTAATCTAAGCGATATCACAAATATGTCTATACCAAGTTACGATTATACTGTGCAAGAGTACTTATCTTACAAATTTTGACAAGTAATGGTGTCTGTTGTTTTGACAAGTCTTGGAAGTCACAAGTTCTTAAAGCAGCTACATTCTAAATCGATTTAGATCAAAATAAACAACTGCAGTGGCTGTGAAAGTCTTAGTAATTTTGAAAACTTTGGTAGTAGATATGATTATCAATGCTATTTTTCAGCGCTTTGCATATTCCTTCATCTGCTTGATAATATTTGCCAATCGAAGGGATAGATGACAAGTTTGTTTACTTATTTTCCATTTATACATACTACTCAGGTGAGATACTACTACTACAAGGTTTTTACAATATTTATGAGTTTGTTGGTGGTAAAGTTCTTCGTTTGGGAAAAATTCAACAGAAGCAGATGAACAATGCTCGCTTTATGATCTGGAGAAAAATGTGCTATCGCTTTAAAATAAAATTTCCTCTATTTTTTTTAATGTTGTATGATTATGATCAATCAATTAGAAACATGACATATAACAATAACATCTCAAAAAATTAGACCAGAAGCTTGAAATTATTAAGTACTATAGTTGTTGGACAGTAAGTAATAGTATCGCTTGAAAATCAAATTTTGTAATCTGTTTCCTCTGATTCAATAATGAATTTTTCTGTAATCTATGATTAAGATCAGTCTTAGAAACAGGACAGATGTGAGTATCCTTGAAATTAGACATATAATAATAACATCTTTAAAAACAGAATAGAAATTTGAAATCATCAAGTGCTATAGTTTTTTGACAAGTAATGGTGTCTGTTGTTTTGACAAGTCTTGGAAGTGACAAGTCCTTAAAGCAGCTACATTCTAAATCGAAGTACATACATTCTGCATTGAGATCAAAATAAACAACTGCAGTGGCTGTGAAAGTCTTAGTAATTTTGAAAACTTTGGTAGTAGATATGATTATCAATGCTATTTTTCAGCGCTTTGCATATTCCTTCATCTGCTTGATAATATGTGCCACTGTTAGCCAGCTAATAGGTCTACATATTTAGATACATTGAACTGAGGGTCAAGACTGAACTCTTACTGAACTTCATAGAAGTGACTGACTACTTACGTTTGCAATAGAAACACATAAACTGTAAACACTTCACACAACACTTTCACTATTTGTAGCTGCGATTGCTTGTTCTAAGCTTCTAATTAATCCTTATTAACGGGAGCCTCATTATTAAGATTTCGATAATGTTTACATTCATATACGTTGTAGGTTAGAAATCGGAGGTGATGCAATCGGACATACGCTGTATATCAATCGGTTGGAAAAGCGGAGCTTTATGCCATATTGTAAAATTATAACATGAATAGGGGCTTACAATCATATTTTTATCGTATTTATAAACCGATGATGATTTCAATAAACTGATGAACGTCAAAGAATAATTGCAGCCTTTGGCGGTAGACATCGCAATCTGTAAACATAAAAAAACTACTAGATTCATCCGATTTTAATGGCTCTAGTCCGGTCCGTTTAGACAATGGAATATAAAAATTTTGAATCTTTTCGAAAATGTTGATTTTCACGCGTAAAAAAGGACAAATCTATTTGGCGTGATCCAATATTGGATGAAGCGATAGTCATGAAGCCGAAAATGGCACGTTTTTGACGTTCCGCTCGCACTCGCTCGCTTTCGTAATACGATCGTATCTACAATACCCCGCCTAACAGGAATCCGGGGATCTGGAGGGGAAATTCAAAATTGAAACTTCAAACTAAAAATGTGTGCATATCTTTGAATTTTCTAATCTGCCGAGTTTAAAAAATGCGATCGGGTAACGTGTCGTATGTCGGTTTAATCAGGAGACTTTGGCCTGTCGTTTTGCGAAAAAAAATCGTAGCTACGTCGCTCCGTAACGCAGGTGCGTATCGACGAAGACAAAGTACGCGCCGAAAAACGGTTGTCATCGGTACTTTTGAGGCGCTCAGAGTTTACTTTTTCGAAATTTGACGGTAATTCTGACGGTCAGAATCGTTTCGTCAGCTCATTATCGTTATTTTTCGATAGCTGTATAATTTTTACTCGCTCACGTACGGTAGTAATAAGCGAGGACAGAGCCGGATGACAAGGTGACTTTTTCACGCGTCGAAAAGTAGCGTATTGTCGAGGAATTTTTAAAAAATCGAAACTTTTCAACGTAAACGAATAATGATGATGAAAATAGTATTAAAAGAGTGTCCGAAGCATGGGCTTTCTCACGCAAAAATCGTCAGGTTCGTAGCTCCTTTATCTTCGGAGGAGATAGCTGATATACGGCGAAGCAGCGCGCTTTATACGCAAAAAAGTCATTCTTGACGACGTTCGAGGTTCGTTTATTCGAAACGGGTACCGTAAACGAAAAAACGTCTCTCTGCGTAATTTGTAGCGCTCGCCGAGATGTACGAAACGCGGCACGCGAAATTCCTTTTCTCGTCGGCATAAGGGAGATATCGTAGTTTTCAAGGCGATTCGTCATTTTTGTCGCTTTTTTTTCGAACGTTTTCTAGAAAAAAAACCGAGACGCGGAACCGAACAGATTTAGCTTATTGGCACGTATTTTTCGTTTAGCTATCGAACGAGCCCGATCTCGAGTCGATATTTCGATAAACGGCGAACCAGTGTGAAATAACGCCGCGTACCGTCCGGAAAACGGTCGATTTTTCGACTTTACCGGCCGTTTTCGATCCGATCCGTTCCTCTCGCCGCGACGGGTCCCGCTCCCCGGTAAAGCGCCGAGTTTCTACTTTCCGAAACGGTACCTCTTTCCCTCCGAACGTTTCGCGAACCTCCTAAAAAACAGCGAAAACCGCGTCGACGTCGCACGCCTGACTCTAACGTCACGTGACCTTCCTAGAAAAAACAATCGATCACCGCTTAATATAGTCGACTAGCGCAGTTTCTGGCATGCTAACGCTATGCCAAATATTGTACGTTGATGTGTTTATTTAAAACCTCACGTAGCGCAGTTGCTGGTATGCTAATGCAATGCTAGCGATAAACTATCTCTAATCATTTATTTTATCCTTTGGCATCTTTGATCTGGTATCTGGAATCTGGTATCTGGTGTCTGGTATATGGTATCTGGTATCTGGTATTTGGTATCTGTTATCTCTTTATCTGGTATCTGGTTTCTGGTGTCTGGTATCTGGTGTCTGGTATCTGGTGTCTGGTAACTGGTGTCTGGTATCTGGTGTCTTGGTATCTGGTATCCTCGTATCTGGTATCTGGTATCTGGTATCAGTATCTGATGTTTGGTATCTGGTATCTGGTGTCTGGTATCTGATGTCTGGTATCTGGTGTCTGGTATCTGGTAATCTGGTGTCTGGTATCTCGTGTCTGGTATCTGGTGTCTGGTGTCTGGTATCTGGTATTTGGTATCTGTTATCTCTTTATCTGGTATCTGGTTTTCTGGTGTCTGGTATCTGGTGTCTGGTATCTGGTGGCTGGTATCTGGTATCTGGTATCTCGTATCTGGTGTTGGTATCTGGTATCTGTGTCTGGTGTCTGGTATCTGGTATCTGGTATCTCGTATCTGGTTTTCTGGTGTCTGGTATCTGATGTCTGGTATCTGGTATCTGGTGTCTGGTGTCTGGTATCTGGTATCTGGTATCTGGTGTCTGGTGTCTGGTGTCTGGTATCTGGTATCTCGTATCTGGTATCTGGTTCTGGTGTCTGGTATCTGGTGTCTGGTGTCTGGTACTGGTATTTGGTATCTGTTATCTCTTTATCTGGTATCTGGTTTCTGGTGTCTGGTATCTGGTGTCTGGTATCTGGTATCTGGTATCTGGTAACTCGTATCTGGTATCTGGTATCAGGTATCTGATGTTTGGTATCTGGTATCTGGTGTCTGGTATTTGATGTCAGGTATCTGATGTCTTGGTATCTGGTATCTGGTGTCTGGTATCTGGTGTCTGGCATCTGGTGTCTGGCATCTGGTGTCTGGTATCTGGTGTCTGGTATCTGGTGGCTGGTATCTGGTATCTGGTATCTCGTATCTGGTGTTTGGTATCTGGTATCTGGTGTCTGGTATCTGGTATCTGGTATCTCGTATCTCGTTCTGGTGTCTGGTGTCTGGTATCTGGTATCTGGTGTCTGGTATCTGGTGTCTGGTGTCTGGTATCTGGTATCTGGTATCTCGTATCTGGTATCTGGTTTCTGGTGTCTGGTGTCTGGTATCTGGTGTCTGGTGTCTGGTATCTGATGTCTGGTATCTGATGTCTGGTGTCTGGCATCTGGTATCTGGTATCTGGTGTCTGGTATCTGGTATCTGGTGTCTGGTATCTGGTGTCTAGTATCTGGTTTCTGGTATCTGCTATCTGGTATCTGTTATCTTTTATAAGTTATCAGTTTTCATTTTTCATTTTTCTATTTTAATTTTTAATTTTTTATTTTTAATTTTTCATTTTTAATTTTTCTATTTTAATTTTTAATTTTAATTTTTAATTTTTATTTTTCGATTTTTCGATTTGATTTTTGATTTTTGATTTTTGATTTTTGATTTTTGATTTTTGATTTTTGATTTTTGATTTTCGAGTTTTCGAGTTTTCGAGTTTTCGATTTTTCGATTTTTCGATTTTTTCGATTTTTCGATTTTTCGATTTTCGATTTTTCGATTTTTCGATTTTTCGATTTTCGATTTTTCGATTTTTCGATTTTTCGATTTTTAGATTTTTCGATTTTTCGATTTTTCGATTTGATTTTTTGATTTTTGATTTTGATTTTTGATTTTTGATTTTTGATTTTTAATTTTCAATTTTTCATTTTTCATTTTTCATTCTTCAGATTTCAGTTTTCATTTTTTAGTTTTCAGTTATCAGTTATTTGTTATCTGTTATCTGTTTTCTTTTATCTGTTACTTTTTATCTGTTATCTGTCATCTTTTATCTGTTATAAGTTATCTGTTATCTGTTATATGTTACCACCTGTTACCTGTTACCACCTTTTACCTGTTATCTGTTATTTTCCATATAGCATTGAAAATATCCTGTATACAATTGTATAACAGACTCAGATTTATGTGAGATGCCGGCAACGTCGCATGTGTTGTTGTTAATACCATACATGGCGTTATAAAATCTTCCATGTAGCAAATTGTATAGCAGACTTAGATTTATATGAGGATCGTCGCATAAATCTAGCTATAACACGACTTGCAAAAAAATG
>CAVLJG010000121.1:5253068-5269711 GCA_963669975.1 Acanthoscelides obtectus | reverse complement strand
CTGGTATGCTAATGCAATGCTAGCGATATATACTTTATCCCTATCTCTAATCATTTTCTATCCTTTGACATGTTTGATCTGGTATCTGGTCTCTGATGTCTGGTGTCTGGTATCTGATGTCTGGTATCTGGTGTCTGGTATCTGGTATCTGGTGTCTGGTATCTGGTGTCTGGTGTCTGGTATCTGGTATCTGTGTCTGGTGTCTAGTATCTGGCGTCTGGTATCTGGTATCTGTGGTGTCTGGTGTCTGGTATCTGGTATCTGATGTCTGGTATCTGGTGTCTGGTATCTGGTGTCTGGTATCTGGTATCTGGTGTCTGGTATCAGGTATCTGGTATCTGGTATCTGGTATATGGTATCTGGTGTCTGGCATCTGGTATCTGGTATCTGGTGTGTGGATTGGTATCTGGTATCCGGTGTCTGGTCTGCTGGTTCTGGCATCTGGTATCTGCTATCTGGTATCTGGTGTCTGGTATCTGGTGTCTGGTATCTGGTGTCTGGTATCTGGTATCTGGCATCTCGTATTTGGTATCTGGTGTCTGGTATCTGGTATCTGGTATCTGGAATCATATATCTGGTATCTGGTATCTGATGTCTGGTATCTGGTATCTGGAATCTGGTATCTGGTATCTGGTGTCTGGTATCTGGTATTTGGTATCTGTTATCTCTTTATCTGGTATCTGGTTTCTGGTGTCTGGTATCTGGTATCTGGTGTCTGGTGTCTGGTATCTGGTATCTGGTATCTCGTATCTGGTATCTGGTATCTGGTATCAGGTATCTGATGTTTGGTATCTGGTGTCTGGTCTGATGTCTGGTATCTGGTGTCTGGTATCTGTGTCTGGTGTCTGGTATCTGGTGTCTGGTATCTGGTATCTCGTTCTGGTATCTGCTATCTGGTATCTGGTGTCTGGTATCTGTGTCTGGTATCTGTATCTGGTATCTGGTGGTATCTGGTATCTGGTGTCTGGTGTCTGGTATCTGGTATCTGGTTTCTGGTATCTGGTATCTGGTATCGGTGTCTGGTATCTGATGTCTGGTATCTGGTATCTGGTGTCTGGTATCTGGTATTTGGTATCTGTTATCTCTTTATCTGGTATCTGGTATCAGGTATCTGGTATCAGGTATCTGGTATCTGGTATTTGGTATCTGGTGTCTGGTATCTGGTGTCTGGTGTCGTATCTGGTGTCTGGTGTCTGGTATCTGATGTCTGGTATCCGATGACTGGTATCTGGTGTCTGGTGTCTGGTATCTGGTATCTGGTGTCTGGTATCTGGTGTCTGGTATCTGGTGTCTAGTATCTGGTTTCTGGTATCTGCTATCTGGTATCTGTTATCTTTTATAAGTTATCAGTTTTCATTTTTCATTTTTCTATTTTAATCTTTAATTTTAATTTTAATTTTAATTTTTAATTTTTAATTTTTAATTTTAATTTTTAATTTTTAATTTTAATTTTAATTTTTAATTTTTAATTTTAATTTTTAATTTTTTTAATTTTTAATTTTTAATTTTTAATTTTTAATTTTTAATTTTTCGATTTTTCGATTTTTCGATTTTCGATTTTTCGATTTTTTTTTCGATTTTTCGATTTTTCGATTTTTCGATTTTCGATTTTTCGATTTTTCGATTTTTCGATTTTTCGATTTTTTTTTCGATTTTTCGATTTTTCGATTTTCGATTTTTCGATTTTTCGATTTTTCGATTTTTTTTTTCGATTTTTCGATTTTTCGATTTTTCGATTTTTCGATTTTTTTTTCGATTTTTCGATTTTTCGATTTTTCGATTTTTCGATTTTCGATTTTTCGATTTTTCGTTTCGATTTTTCGATTTTTCGATTTTTCGATTTTTCGATTTTTCGATTTTTCGATTTTCGATTTTTCGATTTTTCGATTTTTCGATTTTTCGATTTTTCGATTTTTCGATTTTTCGATTTTTCGATTTTTCGATTTTTTCGATTTTCGATTTTTCGATTTTTCGATTTTCGATTTTTCGATTTTTCGATTTTTCGATTTTCGATTTTCGATTTTTCGATTTTTCGATTTTTCGATTTTCGATTTTTCGATTTTTCGATTTTTCGATTTTTCGATTTTTCGATTTTCGATTTTTCGATTTTTCGATTTTTCGATTTTTCGATTTTTCGATTTGATTTTTGATTTTTGATTTTTGATTTTTAATTTTCAATTTTCAATTTTTCATTTTTCATTTTTCATTCTTCAGATTTCAGTTTTCATTTTTTAGTTTTCAGTTATCAGTTATTTGTTATCTGTTATTTTTCTTTTATCTGTTACTTTTTATCTGTTATCTGTCATCTTTTATCTGTTATAAGTTATCTGTTATCTGTTATATGTTACCACCTTTACCTGTTATCTGTTATTTTCCATATAGCATTGAAAATATCCGTATACAATTGTATAACAGACTCAGATTTATGTGAGATGCCGGCAACGTCGCATGTGTTGTTGTTAATACCATACATGGCGTTATAAAATCTTCCATGTAGCAAATTGTATAGCAGACTTAGATTTATATGAGGATCGTCGCATAAATCTAGCTATAACACGACTTGCAAAAAAATGGCGCTTGACACTGACATATGTCAACCGTGTTCGTCTATGGATAGCAGTGGACTATGCTTTCTTCAGTGTATATGTTTTCTGTTTTGTAATGTCAATGTCATTGTCATAGGTAATTTTTTCTAACCTGGAAAATGAAATGTTTTGTTTAAAATTAAAATTCAATAACTCCTATTGTGAGATGTGTGCATCTACAACATAATGAAAGGAAAAATTAAGATTCTGAAAGTTAATTCCTAAATATCATAGTAAGGAAATCCGTAAAACTAAAAAAAAAGTAAACATAAACACCTTGAGAAAACTTCTTCCGTATCAAGTGGTTAAAGTGGAGTTTTAAAACAATTTTTGTTGAAAATAAGGCCGTTAGTTTACAAGCAGGTATGTAACTGAGCGATCCGCTAATGTGTGTGTATCTTGCTTATAAAAAATGCTGTATTTAGATATTGCTATTCACATGAGCTACCGTTCTTTGATAGGATATTTTCAAATTGAACTTTTGTCTTATTTTTACTATTTATTGCAGGAGAACAGTTGTTGAACCAGGTCCTGGTGCATACTTATGTAGTTGTCACTTTGTGGATGGGAAAAAAGAAAATAGACCTACATTGTTTAGGTATAATAGGGAGAAGCAATTGAACTTTCCATCGTCAGAAAGAAGAACCCGTAAAAATAACAACAATGTGAAAATTGAACTCTATAATATGTTACTTCAAATTGGGCCCTTTTAAGGGATGTATGTAATAATTATGTGATCTGCAGAAATAAAAATAGTTTAGATACAACACATGGCATCATAAATTATTTTAATGTAGAGTTCAGTACTCGTATAGGTAACTTTCACTCCCCTGGCAGGCTTAATCTAAGCGATATCACAAATATGTCTATACCAAGTTACGATTATACTGTGCAAGAGTACTTATCTTACAAATTTTGACAAGTAATGGTGTCTGTTGTTTTGACAAGTCTTGGAAGTCACAAGTTCTTAAAGCAGCTACATTCTAAATCGATTTAGATCAAAATAAACAACTGCAGTGGCTGTGAAAGTCTTAGTAATTTTGAAAACTTTGGTAGTAGATATGATTATCAATGCTATTTTTCAGCGCTTTGCATATTCCTTCATCTGCTTGATAATATTTGCCAATCGAAGGGATAGATGACAAGTTTGTTTACTTATTTTCCATTTATACATACTACTCAGGTGAGATACTACTACTACGGTTTTTACAATATTTATGAGTTGTTGTGGTGGTAAAGTTCTTCGTTTGGGAAAAATTCAACAGAAGCAGATGAACAATGCTCGCTTTATGATCTGGAGAAAAATGTGCTATCGCTTTAAACTAAAATTTCCTCTATTTTTTTTAATGTTGTATGATTATGATCAATCAATTAGAAACATGACATATAATAATAACATCTCAAAAAATTAGACCGGAAGCTTGAAATTATTAAGTACTATAGTTGTTGGACAGTAAGTAATAGTATCGCTTGAAAATCAAATTTTGTAATCTGTTTCCTCTGATTCAATAATGAATTTTTCTGTAATCTATGATTAAGATCAGTCTTAGAAACAGGACAGATGTGAGTATCCTTGAAATTAGACATATAATAATAACATCTTTAAAAACAGAATAGAAATTTGAAATCATCAAGTGCTATAGTTGTTTTGACAAGTCTTGGAAGTGACAAGTCCTTAAAGCAGCTACATTCTAAATCGAAGTACATACATTCTGCATTGAGATCAAAATAAACAACTGCAGTGGCTGTGAAAGTCTTAGTAATTTTGAAAACTTTGGTAGTAGATATGATTATCAATGCTATTTTTCAGCGCTTTGCATATTCCTTCATCTGCTTGATAATATGTGCCACTGTTAGCCAGCTAATAGGTCTACATATTAATAAATTGAACTGAGGGTCAAGACTGAACTCTTACTGAACTTCATAGAAGTGACTGACTACTTACGTTTGCAATAGAAACACATAAACTGTAAACACTTCACACAACACTTTCACTATTTGTAGCTGCGATTGCTTGTTCTAAGCTTCTAATTAATCCTTATTAACGGGAGCCTCATTATTAAGATTTCGATAATGTTTACATTCATACATTGTAGGTTAGAAATCGGAGGTGATGCAATCAGACATACGCTTTATATCAATCGGTTGGAAAAGCGGAGCTTTATGCCATATTGTAAAATTATAACATGAATAGGGGCTTACAATCATATTTTTATCGTATTTATAAACCGATGATGATTTCAATAAATTGATGAACGTCAAAGAATAATTGCAGCCTTTGGCGGTAGACATCGCAATCTGTAAACATAAAAAACTACTAGATTCATCCGATTTTAATGGCTCTAGTCCGGTCCGTTTAGACAATGGAATATAGAAATTTTGAATCTTTTCGAAAATGTTGATTTTCACGCGCAAAAAAGGACAATTCTATTTGGCGTGATCCAATATTGGATGAAGCGATAGTCATGAAGCCGAAAATGGCACGTTTTTGACGTTCCGCTCGCACTCGCTCGCTTTCGTAATACGATCATATCTACAATACCCCGCCTAACAGGAATCCGGGGATCTGGAGGGGAAATTCAAAATTGAAACGTCAAACTAAAATATCTGCATATCTTTAAATTTTGTAATCTGCCGAGTTTAAAAAATGCGATCGGGTAACGTGTCGTATGTCGGTTTAATCAGGAGACTTTGGCCTTTCGTTTTGCGAAAAAAAATCGTAGCACGTCGCTCCGTAACGCAGGTCCGTATCGACGAAGACAAAGTACGCCGAAAAACGGTTGTCATCGGTACTTTTGAGGCGCTCAAAGTTTACTTTTTCGAAATTTGACGGTAATTCTGACGGTCAGAATCGTTTCGTCAGCTCATTATCGTTATTTTTCGATAGCTGTATAATTTTTACTCGCTCACGTACGGTAGTAATAAGCGAGGACAGAGCCGGATGACAAGGTGACTTTTTCACGCGTCGAAAAGTAGCGTATTGTCGAGGAATTTTTAAAAATCGAAACTTTTCAACGTAAACGAATGAATGAGAAACGGATAAAATTGCGATGTTTCGAAGCGGGCTTTCTATGCGACATCGTCAGGTCCGTATCTTCGTTATCTTCGGAGGAGATAGACGTGGACGGCGAAAGCGCGCTTTCATAAGCAAAAAAGTCATTCTTGACGACGTTCGAGGTTCGTTTATTCGAAACGGGTACCGTAAACGGAAAAAAGTCTCTCCGCGTAATTCGTAGCGCTAGTCGAGATGTACGAAACGCGGCGCGCGAAATTCTTTTCTCTTCGGCGTAAAGGAGATATCGAAGTTTTTCGCGATTGCCGTTTTTCTCGCGTTTTTTTAACATTTCTAAAAAAAAACTAAGACGCGGACCGCGATCGGTTCCGCTAAGTGTGCGCCCGTCGTTTAGCTATCGAACGAGACCGATCTCGAGTCGATATTTCGATAAACGGCGAAACGAGTGTGAAATAACGCCGCGTACCGTCCGAAAAACGGTCGATTTTTCGACTTTACCGGCCGTTTTCGATCCGATCCGTTCCTCTCGCCGCGACGGCTCTCGCCCGCCCGTAAAGCGCCGAGTTTCTAGTTTCCGAAACGGTACCTCCTTCCTTCCGAACGTTTCGCGAACCGGGAAAAAACCGAAAAAACCGCGTCGACGTCGCCCGCCCAAAATTTCTAACGTCACGTGACCTCTTCCTTAAAACAATCGATCACCGCTTAATATAGTCGACTAGCGCAGTTTCTGGCATGCTAACGCTATGCCAAATATTGTACGTTGATGTCTTTATTTAAAACCTCACGTAGCGCAGTTGCTGGTATGCTAATGCAATGCTAGCGATAACTATCTCTAATCATTTTTTATCCTTGGCATCTTTGATCTGGTATCTGGTCTGGTATCTGGTATCTGGTATCTGGTATCCGGTATCGGTGTCTGGTATCTGGTATCAGGTATCTGGTGTCTGGTATCTGATATCTGGTATCTGGTATCCGGTATCGGTGTCTGGTATCTGGTATCTGGTATCTGGTGTCTGGTATCTGATGTCTGGTATCTGGTATCGGTATCTGGTGTCTGGCATCTGGTATCTGGTGTCTGGTGTCTGGTATCTGATGTCTGGTATCTGGTGTCTGGTATCTGGGTATCTGGTATCTGGTATCTGGTATCTGGTATCTGGTATCTGGTATCTGGTATTTGGTATCTGTATCTCTTTATCTGGTATCTGGTTTCTGGTGGCTGGTATCTGGTATCTCGTATCTGGTGTTTGGTATCTGGTATCTGGTATCTGATGTCTGGTATCGGTATCCGGTGTCTGGTATCTGGATGTGGTATCTGGTGTCTGGTATCTGATGTCTGGTATCTGGTGTCTGGCATCTGGTATCTGGTATCTGGTGTCTGGTATCTGATGTCTGGTATCTGGTGTCTGGTGTCTGGTATCTGGTATCTGGTATCTGGTGTCTGGTATCTGGTTTGGTATCTGTTATCTCTTTATCTGGTATCTGGTTTCTGGTGGCTGGTATCTCGTATCTGGTGTTTGGTATCTGGTATCTGGTATCTGATGTCTGGTATCGGTATCCGGTGTCTGGTATCTGGAATGTGGTATCTGGTGCTGGTATCTGATGTCTGGTATCTGGTGTCTGGATCTGGTATCTGGTATCTGGTGTCTGGTATCTGTGTCTGGTATCTGGTGTCTGGTGTCTGGTATCTGGTATCTGGTGTCTGGTATCTGGTTTGGTATCTGTTATCTCTTTATCTGGTATCTGGTTCTGGTGGCTGGTATCTGGTATCTGGTATCTCGTATCTGGTGTTGGTATCTGGTATCTGGTGTCTGGTGTCTGGTATCTGGTATCTCGTATCTGGTATCTGGTTTCTGGTGTCTGGTATCTGGTGTCTGGTATCTGGTATCTGGTGTCTGGTGTCTGGTATCTGGTGTCTGGTATCTGGTGTCTGGTATCTGGTATCTGGTATCTCGTATCTGGTATCTGGTTTCTGGTATCTGATGTCTGGTATCTGGTGTCTGGTGTCTGGTATCTGGTATCTGGTGTCTGGTATCTGGTGTCTAGTATCTGGTTTCTCGTATCTGTTATCTTTTATAAGTTATCAGTTTTCATTTTCATTTTTCTCTTTTAATTTTTAATGTTTCATTTTTAATTTTTCTATTTTAATTTTTAATTTCTAATTTCTAATTTTTAATTTTTAATTTTTAATTTTAATTTTTAATTTTTAATTTTAATTTTTAATTTTTAATTTTTAATTTTCGATTTTTCGATTTTTCGATTTTTCGATTTTTCGATTTTTCGATTTTTCGATTTTTCGATTTTTCGATTTTCGATTTTTCGATTTTTCGATTTTCGATTTTTCGATTTTTCGATTTTCGATTTTTCGATTTTTCGATTTTTCGATTTTTCGATTTTTCGATTTTTCGATTTTCGATTTTTCGATTTTTTCGATTTTTCGATTTTTCGATTTTCGATTTTTCGATTTTTCGATTTTTCGATTTTTCGATTTTTCGATTTTTCGATTTGTTTTTCGATTTTTCGATTTTTCGATTTTCGATTTTTCGATTTTTTCGATTTTTCGATTTTTCGATTTTTCGATTTTTCGATTTGATTTTTTGATTTTTGATTTTTAATTTTCAATTTTCAATTTTTCATTTTTCATTTTTCATTCTTCAGATTTCAGTTTTCATTTTTAGTTTTCAGTTATCAGTTATTTGTTATCTGTTATCTGTTTTCTTTTATCTGTTACTTTTTATCTGTTATCTGTCATCTTTTATCTGTTATAAGTTATCTGTTATCTGTTATATGTTACCACCTGTTACCTGTTACCACCTTTTACCTGTTATCTGTTATTTTCCATATAGCATTGAAAATATCCCGTATACAATTGTATAAAGACTCAGATTTATGTGAGATGCCGGCAACGTCGCATGTGTTGTTGTTAATACCATACATGGCGTTATAAAATCTTCCATGTAGCAAATTGTATAGCAGACTTAGATTTATGAGGATCGTCGCATAAATCTAGCTATAACACGACTTGCAAAAAAATGGCGCTTGACACTGACATATGTCAACCGTGTTCGTCTATGGATAGCAGTGGACTATGCTTTCTTCAGTGTATATGTTTTCTGTTTTGTAATGTCAATGTCATTGTCATAGGTAATTTTTTCTAACCTGGAAAATGAAATGTATTTTGTTTAAAATTAAAATTGTGAGATGTGTGCATCTACAACATAATGAAAGGAAAAATTAAGATTCTGAAAGTTAATTCCTAAATATCATAGAAAGGAAATCCGTTAAAACTAAAAAAAAAGTAAACATAAACACCTTGAGAAAATTCTTCCGTATCAAGTGGTTAAAGTGGAGTTTTAAAACAATTTTTGTTGAAAATAAGGCCGTTAGTTTACAAGCAGGTATGTAACTGAGCGATCCGCTAATGTGTGTGTATCTTGCTTATAAAAAATGCTGTATTTAGATATTGCTCATATGAGCTACCGTTCTTTGATAGGATATTTTCAAATTGAACTTTTGTCTTATTTTTACTATTTATTGCAGGAGAACAGTTGTTGAACCAGGTCCTGGTGCATACTTATGTAGTTGTCACTTTGTGGATGGGAAAAAAGAAAATAGACCTACATTGTTTAGGTATAATAGGGAGAAGCAATTGAACTTTCCATCGTCAGAAAGAAGAACCCGTAAAAATAACAACAATGTGAAAATTGAACTCTATAATATGTTACTTCAAATTGGGCCCTTTTAAGGGATGTATGTAATAATTATGTGATCTGCAGAAATAAAAATAGTTTAGATACAACACATGGCATCATAAATTATTTTAATGTAGAGTTCAGTACTCGTATAGGTAACTTTCACTCCCCTGGCAGGCTTAATCTAAGCGATATCACAAATATGTCTATACCAAGTTACGATTATACTGTGCAAGAGTACTTATCTTACAAATTTTGACAAGTACTGGTGTCTGTTGTTTTGACAAGTCTTGGAAGTCACAAGTTCTTAAAGCAGCTACATTCTAAATCGATTTAGATCAAAATAAACAACTGCAGTGGCTGTGAAAGTCTTAGTAATTTTGAAAACTTTGGTAGTAGATATGATTATCAATGCTATTTTTCAGCGCTTTGCATATTCCTTCATCTGCTTGATAATATTTGCCAATCGAAGGGATAGATGACAAGTTTGTTTACTTATTTTCCATTTATACATACTACTCAGGTGAGATACTACTACTACAAGGTTTTTACAATATTTATGAGTTTGTTGGTGGTAAAGTTCTTCGTTTGGGAAAAATTCAACAGAAGCAGATGAACAATGCTCGCTTTATGATCTGGAGAAAAATGTGCTATCGCTTTAAACTAAAATTTCCTCTATTTTTTTAATGTTGTATGATTATGATCAATCAATTAGAAACATGACATATAATAATAACATCTCAAAAAATTAGACCGGAAGCTTGAAATTATTAAGTACTATAGTTGTTGGACAGTAAGTAATAGTATCGCTTGAAAATCAAATTTTGTAATCTGTTTCCTCTGATTCAATAATGAATTTTTCTGTAATCTATGATTAAGATCAGTCTTAGAAACAGGACAGATGTGAGTATCCTTGAAATTAGACATATAATAATAACATCTTTAAAAACAGAATAGAAATTTGAAATCATCAAGTGCTATAGTTTTTTGACAAGTAATGGTGTCTGTTGTTTTGACAAGTCTTGGAAGTGACAAGTCCTTAAAGCAGCTACATTCTAAATCGAAGTACATACATTCTGCATTGAGATCAAAATAAACAACTGCAGTGGCTGTGAAAGTCTTAGTAATTTTGAAAACTTTGGTAGTAGATATGATTATCAATGCTATTTTCAGCGCTTTGCATATTCCTTCATCTGCTTGATAATATGTATGTGCCACTGTTAGCCAGCTAATAGGTCTACATATTAAATAAATTGAACTGAGGGTCAAGACTGAACTCTTACTGAACTTCATAGAAGTGACTGACTACTTACGTTTGCAATAGAAACACATAAACTGTAAACACTTCACACAACACTTTCACTATTTGTAGCTGCGATTGCTTGTTCTAAGCTTCTAATTAATCCTTATTAACGGGAGCCTCATTATTAAGATTTCGATAATGTTTACATTCATACATTGTAGGTTAGAAATCGGAGGTGATGCAATCAGACATACGCTTTATATCAATCGGTTGGAAAAGCGGAGCTTTATGCCATATTGTAAAATTATAACATGAATAGGGGCTTACAATCATATTTTTATCGTATTTATAAACCGATGATGATTTCAATAAATTGATGAACGTCAAAGAATAATTGCAGCCTTTGGCGGTAGACATCGCAATCTGTAAACATAAAAAACTACTAGATTCATCCGATTTTAATGGCTCTAGTCCGGTCCGTTTAGACAATGGAATATAGAAATTTTGAATCTTTTCGAAAATGTAGATTTTCACGCGCAAAAAAGGACAATTCTATTTGGCGTGATCCAATATTGGATGAAGCGATAGTCATGAAGCCGAAAATGGCACGTTTTTGACGTTCCGCTCGCACTCGCTCGCTTTCGTAATACGATCATATCTACAATACCCCGCCTAACAGGAATCCGGGGATCTGGAGGGGAAATTCAAAATTGAAACGTCAAACTAAAATTATCTGCATATCTTTAAATTTTGTAATCTGCCGAGTTTAAAAAATGCGATCGGGTACGTGTCGTATGTCGGTTTAATCAGGAGACTTTGGCCTTTCGTTTTGCGAAAAAAAATCGTAGCCACGTCGCTCCGTAACGCAGGTCCGTATCGACGAAGACAAAGTACGCCGAAAAACGGTTGTCATCGGTACTTTTGAGGCGCTCAAAGTTTACTTTTTCGAAATTTGACGGTAATTCTGACGGTCAGAATCGTTTCGTCAGCTCATTATCGTTATTTTTCGATAGCTGTATAATTTTTACTCGCTCACGTACGGTAGTAATAAGCGAGGACAGAGCCGGATGACAAGGTGACTTTTTCACGCGTCGAAAAGTTGCGTATTGTCGAGGAATTTTTAAATAATCGAAACTTTTCAACGTAAACGAATGGAGAAACGGATAAAATTGCGATCCCGTATTCGAAGTACGGGCTTTCTTATGCGACAGTCGCCAGGTCCGTATCTTCGTTATCTTCGGAGGAGATAGACCGTGGACGGCGATAAGCGCGTTTCATAAGCAAAAAAGTCATTCTTGACGACGTTCGAGGTTCGTTTATTCGAAACGGGTGCCGTAAACGGAAAAAAGTCTCTCCGCGTAATTCGTAGCGCTAGTCGAGATGTACGAAACGCGGCGCGCGAAATTTCTTTTCTCTTCGGCGTAAAGGAGATATCGAAGTTTTTACCGCGACTTGCCGTTTTTCTCGCGTTTTCTTTAACATTTTCTTAAAAAAAAACTAAGACGCGGACCGCGATCGGTTCCGCCCTAAAGTGTGCGCCCGTCGTTTAGCTATCGAACGAGACCGATCTCGAGTCGATATTTCGATAAACGGCGAAACGTGTGTGAAATAACGCCGCGTACCGTCCGAAAAACGGTCGATTTTTCGACTTTACCGGCCGTTTTCGATCCGATCCGTTCCTCTCGCCGCGACGGCTCTCGCCCGCCCGTAAAGCGCCGAGTTTCTAGTTTCCGAAACGGTACCTCCTTCCTTCCGAACGTTTCGCGAACCGGGAAAAACCGAAAAAACCGCGTCGACGTCGCCCGCCCAAAATTTCTAACGTCACGTGACCTCTTCCTTAAAACAATCGATCACCGCTTAATATAGTCGATAACCATGTGACATCTTACAATATGCATGCTGAGTAAAATACTTCTCTGTTCTGTCCCTCGTGGAAAACCTTCTGAGCTATTATATTAATGCTTGTCAATATTCTATAGCGATAATGCTGCTAAGGTGTTTCTAGGTAGTATCAATAATTCTTGTAACTCATATACAGCAGCTCAATCACCTGACGCCTAGAGAATTATACGATGTAAATTATTAATAATTATTTGCTGCAGATATATCCAAATACAGGTGTTGATATGGAAGGACGTTACTTAAAATAAGATTGTTTTATAGAATTTATTTCAAGGGCTACTAAAAGTCATCGAATACTAGACATCCATTATCTTCGTTTTGCATGATTTTGAACTCCATACATCCCTTAGACGTATTAGATCTTGTCAGGGGACCCGCAGCAATAGCAAATTTCATATCAATTTATGCCTTTCTTAAGTTTTTGCTCTATTGGTTTTTAAGAGACCTATCAATAACGAAAATATTGAAGTACTGTTATGCTTGCCACGGCAATTGACGAGGCGAGGGAGTATTGTAATCACGTAAAATGGCTAAACGAGATATTATGTTTGTTGGATGTTACATACATTAACGATATCATAAAAGTTTTGGCACAAAATATTAATTGGTTTTTTTTTGAAGAAATTTATTTAATCACAAACTAGATATCGTCAATTACAATTCAATTAACTAAATTATACTATCGAATTATGTCTCTCATGACGTACTGGACGAAATTGAGATCAATTTCTCTCAGTTGACCGTAAACTTACCGTCTTAATTTTTCTTCATCTTGGGCTTCCCAGCCTCCATGATAAATCGTCTCAAACAGTAAAGCCCAAGAAAAAGATTAATTCGAGTCTTGCATTGCAATGCAGGTAGGCTCTGAATTGACTAGCAGCGAGGCATCCGGTATCGTTAATATGGGTACCGGGGCATGCTGGGATAAGGGGCAATGAGACGGCGGACACTCTGGCGAAGACAGGATCAGCCAGCGTTGGTCCTGAGCCAGCTCTAGGAGTGTCCGCGCATAAAGCTAGGAGGAAAATGGAGACGTGGGTTGCAAGGCAACACTCTCAGAAATGGAGAAGTATCTCCAGACATATCCGCCGGGCACAAAAACTCATTGAAGGGCCCAGTGCTAAGGATGGACGCTTCTGCCTATCTCTGGATAGAGCCAACCTAAGGTTGCTGGTGGGACTGTAGTCTGGCCATAACACATTAAGGTGTCACCTGCACGTGATGGGGGTGGCTGAGGAATCCTTGTGTGAACGCTGCGGAGTAGAAGAAGAGCCTCGGCGCACGTTTTGTGTCGCTGTGAAGCTCTGAGCTACTGTAGGCAGACTATACTGGAGTTCATTACTTTGGACCCTCACGACATCAAGAAGCTTGGACTCAAGGCGATTCTCAACTTCGCTAAAAGGGCGAGGCTTGTGATCTAAGGATTGTAGAGGTGCATAAGTGCCCGCTTAAGCGGCCTATGCACTAGCTCCTTATGGTGGCTGGAATGCCTCTAATTTCAAGATTCATTCATTCAAAGCCCAAAAATCCTCTATTGGGCGAGTCCGCGGCATGTTTGTTGGATTATCGTTTTTGGGAACAAAAGGTAAGTTGTGTTGTCGAAGCCAGTTTTGGGTATCTCTTGAGTAACGCCATGATGCTAGGTCTGGCCAAACATGATATGGTCATTAGCATGATGTTTGTGGACAAACTGAAGCAATTTGCAAAGGCAGTTATCAATATAGCTCCCACTATTCAAAGCTGCACCCCTCACTCTTTCCACAAAAGGTTGGGATACACCCCTGTTAGAAATTGTGCACTAGACAAGGATTTTATCGGAAAATTTCGCTATATGTTTGTATCTAACATTGTCAGGGAGTTCCTCTGCTTTAGAATTATTCAAAGTAAATTACTTTTCGTCATCTAAAATAATGATTTTTCCATTGGCAAAGTGTAACCCCCCTCAGTTGACCACAGCATCTTGGTGTGCGAAGTTGCGATTGAGAGTTTTTGAAGCACTTAAGTCTCTTTCGATATCAAAGATCATTCCCCTCAATTCCAACTATATTGTACTCTTGGAACATCTGTATTGACGAGCCAGTACCTTGTTGACATTCTAACCTGACTTTTGCTCTTCTCGCCAATCACTCTGACCTCTGTGTAGGACATCCACGTGGTCTTCCACTTTTTGGGAGATTGAGACATGGTATTCCTTGCTAGCACTTCGCTATTGTTCGATAAATGGTTCTGCATGAAATGTTTTCATTCTGGAATATTCGACAGATTTCAGCTACTTACTTCTGATTTCTAATTATACTTACGACATCTTAAAGCGAAAACTTTAAAATAAATGAATGTCAACTGATAGTAGTAAACAAAACTTTTGTTTATAAAGGCATCTTGATATATTTTATGTTTGTTAAAATTAAAGCTAATGAATTTTGTGCCAAAGCGTTTCGGACATACGTGATGATTCTGGTAACAGATGACGCTTTGAGCTTTGTTATTTCGATTGTACTGTAAATGGAGTAGGGTTGTTCAGCTTTCGTTCATTGTCCACTAAAACCAAGCCTGCCCCATGGTGAAGAGCTGCCAAATAGCAGGAAGCAGCTAATCATTGTTGGCCGAATGTGGTCGGACGACGGAAAGGTATATTATGAGTATTACAAGTGAATCCCTTTTAACAACGTCTATGCGCCTGTATAGCCCAGCTTGTACATATATTTACTGGAAATAACAAAAACCGTTGACCTCTGTAATTAGGCTTAAGCGTGGAAGAAATGTTGGCGCAAACACTTCACAAAAGAATTGTTTATGAGGATTTTAATGAATTTCGTAAACAGGACAAATAAAGCTTTCAGACAGCCTTTTACCGCCAGTCAGTAAAATGGGCCCCAATTAAGGAAAAACGGAAATCCAAAAAGGACCTATGCTGCTGACGAAGGTGTTTTATAGCAGCATACGCCTATGAATTTAGCGAATTGGTGAAAGCTGCTATGGTACTTAATTAGTTCAGTTTTCTTTGTGCCACGTTAAGGACGTATTTTAAATATGAAAGCTAGTACGTGTTTTTTACTGCAAGTTCAGATGTTCATTACAGGTTCATAATAAGTGACGGAGTCTTGAAAGGATATCAGAAATTGAACGTTGTATGATTGTTATCACTCAAGCTCGATAGAAAGAAAGCTTCGTCGATCGTTAAATTAGGCGAACACCTACTCAGACTATTGATCAAATACTCCATCCAATAGAAGTTGTCACGACTAAAAACTCGGCGATTTGTGGCTTAATCCGTCTTGAGCCACTGGCGCTCTTAACACCCCCCTACTCTACGCTTTATTGAGCTAGGGCCTAAACTTGCACGCCTCTTGACAGCTGTTGCATTGGCCGACCCTTAGACTTCATTTATGGTAATTTACTAAGTCATTAATTAATTTGATTTAAACAAGAGGAAAGAGGAATCACACCACCATTTCCTCATATTTATTAAAAAAAAGGCGTGGCAAAGTTTAACTCAGGTATCATTATTAAGGACTGCTTTATGGGATGAACCCCTACAAAATAGACTCCTAGTGGTGATCCAGAGATCCTTAAAATATATGGTTCTACCGATGAGTCATTGTTGGGGACTTTTGTTGTACACAGAACAGAAGTTTTTTGGTGTTATTCTTGAAGCTGCGGTTTGTACTCAACTTGAGAAGTATCTTAACACAAATAATTTGTTCTTGTGTCAGCGATCTGGAATTCGTCAAGATCGTTTCTACGAAACATCGCTCTTATATATTGTTTCCACAAGGTATACACTGGATTTCAAGAGAATTTTTCCCACTATTAATTGTGAGGTGTGCTTGAGAAGTTAGAGCTTATGACCCATTGATTCATTTCTGAAATGGTTAATATTATAGTGAATCGTTTTCTAAAATTAAAAGTACTGTAGCTAATGGCGACTTGGCCGCATATTTATTTATTATTTATTTATTTATTTATTTATTTATTTATTTATTTATTTATTATTCATTCATTCATTCATTCATTCATTCATTTATTTATTTATTTATTTATTTATTTATTTATTTGTTTATTTATTTATGTACACCACCAACAGATAAACCAATTATTGGTGGGAGAACAGAAGTTAACATAGTACAAACCTGAAGTAATTAATATACATAAGAAATATAACAGTCAAAAGTACACAATTATATAACAGATTTGAAGAGGATCTTAATAGA
>CAVLJG010000121.1:5223561-5252568 GCA_963669975.1 Acanthoscelides obtectus | reverse complement strand
ATATATATTATTATTATTATTATTATTATTATATTATTATTTTATATTATATTATTATTATTTAATTATTGATTATTATTTATTATTTATATTCTTATATATTATTTTTTTTTTTTTTTTTTTTTTCTGCCCCCAGCGGCCTCGCCCTTCTCGGTCCTTCGCCGCTTCCCCTCCTGCCTCCTTCGGTCATTTTCTTTTATTGTTTTTGTTCCAACCTCCCATCCTCAGGGGTAGATCTGAGATGGAAATAGAAAGACCTAGGACAAACATATATGGTATAAATACCGTACGTATAGTATACAGACAAGTCAATAGTTACTCCGCATGTGACTGAGGATCTTTAATAGCCAAGCTGCCTCTTCGGTTGTCTAATGATGTGAGATCCACGTGCATACCATTTTATTTTTCAGAGCTGTCCAGTATGGTACAAGGATAATAAGGTAAGTACAGATAGGTATGGGATGTAGGTGAGAATGCGTCGTAAAATGTTGATGTGGAAGTGGCTGGAGGCGTAACGAAATAGGAGTATCTATATCTTGGTGTATGTATCCGAGCGCAGCAGGAAATCCATAACTTTTGGCCATTCCGTTTTGAGCAGGGTTTGTATATTGGAAGACATCTGTAGTTCCCTGCGGAGATCACTGTAGAGTCGACATTCCACCAGAATATGTTGAACAGTGAGGTCTGTTTGACATGCTAGACATTGTGGTCTGTGATCGCCGGCCAACAGGTACGCATGGGTCAACTTACAATGGCCAATTCGTAGTCGGCATAAGACTGTCTGCTGCCGACGATTCAGTTGCTTCGGATAAGTCCATTTTTCGATACTTGTTTGGACGGATCTCATGTGTCCGTCATATAGGTCCCATTTGTGCTGCCATGCTTGTTTTGTGGTGTCTTTTAAGTGTTTTACATAGTCAGATAGCGGAGTAGGAATGCCTTCATCCGGTGCCATGGTGGCTGCTTGCTTTGCCGCTGCATCAGCCAATTCATTGCCGATAATATTCACATGACTAGGTACCCCATATGAAACGGACTTTTTTATGGTCATTTTCTAGTGAGCTGGTTAAGTTCAAGATTCGACTTATTCTTTCATCCTTGGTGAAGTTATTTCCTATGGAGCTGATCACACTCAGAGAGTCTGATACTATCGAACACGCTAAGCTAGATGACAATGCAAAGAATAGAAGTGCCTGCCAGATGGCATAACATTCTGCAGTGAAAATACTTGAAATCGGATCCAGACTCCACATGTGGCAAACACTGTTAACTACTATTGATGCTCCCACTCCGGTACTGCTCTTAGATCCATCCGAGTATATGAAGAGATGATCGTGGAGGTGATCTGTAATTTGTTTGAAACGAGCGAGATACACCTGGGGTGCTGTCTCATTTTTAAGAAATACAGAAAGGCGAATATCAATATGTGGCTTTGACCTAGTCCAAGGTGGAGTGTCGTATGGGGCTCTCTGCAACACATCCCTTATTGATATGTTGTTCGCTTGTTGGAATTCAAGGCTACGGATTCTGGCTGGACGTGTATACGTTGGACGATTTGTATGTTCGTTATCGCTTTCCAATATACTCAGATTAATATGTCTGGTAAGAGATTTTATTTTAGTCGTATAGATGGCAGTTTGCATTTCACCTCTTAATTGTAAGGGTATTGCTGCAGCATCACAGAGGACGGCACTTGAAGGACTCGTACGAAAAGCCCCTGTAGCCGCTCTTAGGGCTGCCAATTGAATCCTTTCAAGTGCCTTGATCTTGGATGGTCTTGCAGAATTGTAAACAACTCTGGCATAGTCAATTCGAGACTCGATTAGGCTCTTGTAACCTTTATGAGAGCTTCGCGGTCTGAACCCCATCGGGTATTTCCTATGCATTTGATCAGGTGAGAGATTTTCTACAAACGAGTTGTGAGATGTTCAATTTGATCCTTCCAGTAGAGCTTGTGGTCAAAAATAATGCCCAGGAACTTAACAGAGTTTTCAGCTTTTATAGTTTGTCCTCTCAGTGTGAGAGAGACTTGCGGATGTGCTGTGCGAAGTCTGCAAAATGGATGCACGTCGATTTTGTTGCTGAAAAGGAATACCCTCTATCCCTTGCTATAGAGTCTAGTCTGTTTATTTCATCCTGCAGATGGTCAAAGTTTCCATCAAGTGCGGCGGTGGAGAATATGCAGAGATCGTCTACATATAAGAGGGGTTGAATGTTCGGAGGAGTGCTATCAACCAGGAAGTTAATGGCTACGATGAATAGTGAAACACTTAGAACGGATCCTTGTGGAACGCCATTTTCCAACCTCCTTGTCGAGGACCTGGAGTCTCCGACCTGGACTCGGAATGAGCGATGAGACAAGAAATTTTGGATAAGTTTTGGGAGATTGCCACGAAGACCCCATTCGTGGAGCTGTTTCAGAATACCGAAGCGCCAGGTCATGTCGAACGCTTTTTCCAGGTCAAACATGACTGCCGTTAGGTGACGCCTTTTAATGAATGCATCCTGGACTGCGTTTTCAAGATTTACGAGTGCATCTACCGTGGAGTGGTACTGCCTGTAGCCGACCTGATTGTTTGAGATCAGCTGGTTATGTTCTAGGTACCATACTAGTCTAAGACTTATCATTCTTTCAAAGAGTTTTCCCAGGCAGCAGGTTAGCGATACAGGTCGATAGCTGTTAGGTGAAGTAGGGTCTTTACCGTCTTTGAGAATGGGTACTATAATGGCAACCTTCCAGGCATCAGGGTATATACCTCGCACCCACGCATTATTGAATATCTGTAGTAACTGAGTTTTGACAGACCTTGGAAGGTTTCGAATCATGCAGTAAGGTATCATATCTATACCCGGTGCAGAGTCTTTACAGTTCTCTAAGGCAGACTCGAGTTCTTCATAGAGAATGGTACATTGTATAGATGTAGTTCTGATGTGTCAAAATTGATTCCCTGTGCTTCGGAATTTAGTTTGAGCTGCTGAAAGTTGGGATCATAATTTGCATTGCTGCTGGCGTGTTCAAACTGGTCTGCAAACGTGTCGCATATGCAAGAAACATCCTCGATTACCGAATTAGCTACCTTCAAAGCGCTTGGGGGTCTAAACGGATTCCTGCCTGCAATAACATTGATCTTTTGCCACATCTGTTTGATAGGTGTTTCAGAAGTTATAGACGAGACATAAGTTTCCCATGATTTCTTTTGGCTCTCATTTATGAGTCTTCGTGCTTTAGCACGTAGTTTTTTGAAAGAGATCATGTTGGCCATGGTTGAGTTGCGCTTGAATCTATTCAGAGCGGTTTTCTTCTCGTTGACTGCATTCTGAATGTTTTCATTCCACCACGGCACAGCTTTATTAGATGAGGTCCCGGATGTCATGGGAATGCTAATCTTTGCTGCATCTGTTATAGCGTGTGTGATATCGTCCACTGCTGTATTAATGTCTTCAGTTAGAGGAGGGATACGAAGGTGCTCAGAAAATGTGTTCCAATCAGCTTTCGCAGTCAACCATCTTTTATGTGACGGATAGAAAAGTTTGGGGACATCCGTTGTTATGATGATTGGAAAGTGATCACTAAAATTGAGATCATCTAAGACCTTCCAGGATAATCTAGTAGCCAGTTGTGGAGAGCATAGTGAGAGATCTATAGCAGAGGATCCAGCTGTTCTGATATCGAAGTGCGTAGGAGACCCTGAGTTCAATAGAACTAAGTTCGATGAATCAATGTATTCCTCTATAGTTCGTCCCCGGATATCTCTGCGCATAGATCCCCAAAAAGGTGAGTGCGCATTAAAATCGCCCATCAAAATAATTGGTCTTGGAAGCTCTGATAGAAGCCTGTACAACTGATCAATATGCCAATCGCCATCAGGTAAGTATAAGCTACACAATGTAGCAGCAAATGGCGTTGTGATGCGAACTGCGACAGCTTGAAGTTCCGTATCCAGTCTCTGTTCCTGCGCTATGATATTCTGCTTTACGAGTAAGGCCACACCACCTCGTGCTCTGCGGTCTGGTATGACATCCTTGCGGTAAGTAGTGTAGTTTCTAAGAGAGAAAGATGTCTCTGGACGGAAATGGGTTTCCCTGTAATGCATACAGAAAGGATCGTTCTCCCTAACCATCACACGAAGTTCATTCCGATGAGACACACAACCATTGCAATTCCATTGCATTATGTTTTGCATATTGTACTAAAAAGTTTAACTCCTACAATTAAATATGGAGAAACTATCCCCAAATACGGGATGTAAAGTTTAGAAAATAATGTAAAAGTAAATATTAAATAAATATATAAATACTTGGACAAGGTAAACAAATATCAAATTAAGGTGAATAAATTAACATAGAATTAAATATTAAAATTTTAACTATCTATTATCACCGGTTCATCACAGTTCGGTTCGCTTCCAATCTGGTTGTCTCCAGATTGTGGGTTTGAAGCATTAGGTTGTCCACACGACGCAGTATTAGTTCTTGCGTTGATTGATCTGGCTTGGTTTGAGCTGGAGCAGCCCTCTTTCGGGGTCTACCCTTCGGCCAGCCGCGCTTGCCTTTTCTGGATTCTGGGTCGTCGGTCTGAGATGACGTTAGACTTGCATCAGAGAGAGCTGACCATCAACAGGTGAGGATGCCTTTCTTTTTGATTGATTAGAGGCATCTGATTGGCTGTGGTTTCTAAGAGACAAGCTATGTGATACTTTTGGCTGAGGTGTAACGAATTGAGGTTGCTCAATTTCATGGAAATCTTTGCCTTTCAGTGCTTGAGAAATCGAAGATTGGATGATATTAGTCAGACGTGGGATGATCTTTTCGATAATATCATCATCCTGGCTCTTTTGCGTGGCTTGTGCATACGACACGTTTGGTTGTGGAGTATGCACCACCACCTTTTTCTTGGCCTCAATATAACTTATTTTGTCAGTAGCGATCAGTTTCTGAATAGCCAATTCTGTTTTGTATCTTGGGCATTCCTTCGATGAAGCCACGTGAGGCCCGTGACAATTTAGGCACTGTACCGGGCGATCACATGGTCTTCCCATGTGTAACTCCTTTCCACATATGCATACCTGTTCATTTTGGCAAGACAATGACGTATGGCCGTACCGTTGGCATCTGAAGCAGCGTACTGGTGGGGGAATATACTGCCGAACATCAAGTTTATACATAGCGCATTTAAGTTTCGATGGTAATCTGGGGGAGTTGAATGTGATTATGTGATTTGGAGTATCACGCAGTTCATTGTCCCTCTTGACTCTAATTCTCTGTACATGTATTACTCCTTCTGATTTCAGTTCCTCGAGAATTTCACTTTCAGGGCAATTTAAGAGATCTTTGCAGTACACCACCCCTTTGCTAGAATTTAGCGTTGGGTGGGCTTCTACTGTGACAGGAATATCTGTAAAATGCTGTATTCTTATGAGTCTGTGAGACTGGGCATCTGTTTTTGTTTCCACCAATATGCCAGCTTTAATCTTTTTAACAGAGTTAGGGTCTCCTATTATACCATTTATGGTCTTAGAAATAAGGAATGGACTAACTGTTGCAAAATTATCATTATCAACTCTCTTGATGACAAGGAACCGGGGGACGGGCCCATCCGTCTCCTTGACATTATTGTTCGGTCCAGTGGAAGCTCTACATGTAGCTCCACCTTCGCCATCGTTGCCTACATTTAGGGGGGCAGGCACACCCTTGGTTTTTGTTTTGTTTGCCATGCGAAATGCAGATCTTCACTTCCTCGGCTCCCCACCCTCCGTGGAGCCTCAACGGGAGATTGTGCTCATTGTCGCCTTCCGCTAGAACACAACCCCAGGGATACCGTGAATGTCGAAACAAAGGAAGTATAGTCCCCACAGATAGCTCCACCATACATCGAGGATAGCAAACCATCCTCGTCTGGCTTCTACTACCTGTGGAGGCTCGCCCAGCCAGCCCTCTGACGGGATGGCACAGCCGATTGACCAACGCTGGGCTAGGCGTGGCCGCCCTTCTAGACTGACCGCCGGACCAAAGTGGCGTGTTGCCCCCCTGACTGGTAGGGCTCAACCACCAGGATTCCATTGGCCAGCTTACGGGTCGCCGGGCACGGCACAAACACCCGGGAGGCTAAGAGGAAGCCCCACGCGCCGCCTCAACGCATGGAGTAAGGAAAGGACAAGGAAAGTCGTGAGGGCCAGCGGACAGCTGCACAGGATATAATAAAAGGAGAAGGATGGGAGAAAAGGGGAAGGAAAAGCCCAGGGTTGGCAGAATGAATAAGACTACAACCCCGAACTCCCTGCCTGGGGCCGTGGGGGCGACCGCTCCCCATGTATCTTCCCTTGAAACCGGATCAAAGATCCAGCTTCAAAAGTAGATACCCCCTGCGGGGATTATATTATTATTATTATAATTATATTATCATTATATTATTATATTATTATTATATTATTATTATTATTATTATTAATTATTATTATTTTAATTTTATTATTATTTTTTATTATTTATAATTATTTATTATTATATTATTATTTTTATTATTATAATTTATTTTATTATAGATTATTCTTATGTTAGCGTCTGAGTGTGACTATTGGTTTCTCTTTGTCTATGTGGCTACATTCAGGACCTTGCGTGCTATATGACAACTACCTAAGATAGCAGCTTTCTGAAGTGAGAGGTATAGTTTCTGCGGCAGATTTAGTTTCTCAATATATTTATGTAGACTCTTAGGTATTTCTCCTGTGGCTCCGATCACTATGGGATGACTTCAACTTTTTCTTGATTCCACAGTGTTTTTACTTCTGCAGCTAGTGGTAAGTACTTGCGAACCTTTTCTGTCTGCTTCTCAGCTATGTTATGTGGGGCAGGCACACTAATGTCAATTATGCAGGTAACTTGCTTCATTTTATCTTGAACTACGATATCTGGTTTGTTGTATTCCATGGTGTGATCTGTTTGAATTGTTCTATTCCAGTATATTTTATGGCTGTTAGTTTCTATAACTGGAGTCGGCTGGTACTTGTAATATGGGGTGCGGTCAGTTAGTATGTTCGCAGCATAACAAATTTCTTGGTGAACTATTTTAGCCACGTTGTCGTGGCGCTTCAGATACTCAGTGGAAGCTAGGGAGTGCAGCTCGTCAGGATATGCTCTATTGTTTCTTATTGTATTGTTTATTATTATTATTATATTATTATTATTATTATTATTATTATTATTATTATATTAGTATTATTATTATTATTATTTATTATTATTAATTATTATTATTATTATTAGTATTATTTATTATTATTATTATTATATTATTATTATTATATTATTATTATTATTATTATTATTATTTTATTTTATATTATTATTATTATTATTATTATTATTATTATTATTATTATTATTATTATTATTATTATTATTATTATTATTATATTATTTATTATATTCTTATTATATTATTATTATTTTATTATTAGTATTATATTATTATCTATTATTATATTATATTATTATTATTATTATTCTTATTATTATTATATTATTTATTCTCTTTTATTATTATATTCTTATTATTATTATTATATTATTTATTATTATTATTCTTATTATTATTATTATTATTATTCTTATATTATTATTATTATTCTTATTATTATTCTTATTCTTATTATTCTTATTATTATTATTCTTATTATTATTCTTCTTCTTCTTATTATTCTTCTTATTCTTATTCTTATTCTTATTATTATTATTCTCTTCTTATTATTCTCTTATTATTATTCTTCTTCTTCTTACCTTCTTCTTCCCCGCGGCAGCTCGTTTTGACTGCTTCTTAGCGGCTCTCTTGTCAGAGCTTTCTGACGATGTCCGCAGGCAAGAAAGGTCTGCCGTGTCGTACAGGAGTACAGTTTGCATGAAATTTCATGTACTGTCGCGAATTTTCATTAGCCCAATACGCCAATTCTGCTGGTTAACCCTGCCATTAAGATGGAAGTAAGCGTCATCACTCATAAATAAAATGAGGTTCTCATTTTACGCGGTAAGTGGTTCTATCTCACGTGCGAAGTTCATTCGTGGAGCGTATCTCCAGGCTGTAACTGTTGCGCAATGGCCAATTTGTAGGAGTGAAAGTGGAGTTATAGTGCAAAATACGCCTTACCGAACGATCACTGACGCGAAGTTCAGCAGCATGTTGCCGAGAAGATCGAGCCGCACTGCGAAGGAGGGCTTGTCGAACGGGTTCTAAATTTTTTGGGGTTCGAACCGTTCGTGGAGCTCCTGGTGGTCTTTTGTTGATCAGTACACCACGTGTGCGAAGTTACTGAACCCAACAAAGGATGATATTTCGAGAAGGAACAGCTTGATTCCGATGATTATTGAAGTGGCGACTCAACTCACACTGTACAGCCGGGATAGACTCATTATGTCGGACCAAACAGTCGTACGCGAAAACGCGGTGCTCAACCGCCCACTGCTCCATAATGTCTACTGGTAAAAATGCTAGGAACGTCCGAGTCGAACGGCACTTTCCCCACCACTCTCGCCCGAATAGGCGGAGAGTACTAGCCATTTCAAAAAAACATCCGTACTTTGTGCCGGACCCTGTATATTGTGCTCATAATAGGGAATAACTTGGTAATCATAGGGGTCGCGTGCACGATGCGATGCTGCATCGTCGTGGAGGCCTCTGCCGATTGCGCAACTGGTAACAAACTCCAACTGGTCTGCGGCGGTGTCTTCACTGACACACTGCTACAGGAGAAATATTTATATATGTTAGAAATATTTGGATATTATCGTAGTACGTACCACTTTAGCATTTTAGGATGCTTTTGTAGACAATGACTTGACTTTTTTTATATCTACAAAAATGTACCACCCGTTTCACCAATCGTTTTATTTGAGTTATTCCGTCTATGATGATCCTATGAATATTTCGTCCAGTAGATTGACTCAATACTTATGACACAATGATATACAACAGACACGGACTGACAAACAGTCATACATGAGAAACACAAACTTGTGTGATGCTGATATCTCAAAGCAACCGAAAACTGCGAACGGATATTTATTCGAATATTATCACGACAGAAAAAATCGCTGGATGATAGTGTTACAACACTTCAGAGATGCGTGCTCATTTTCAGACATTGGTTGGAGGAGCTAAAATTGTATGTTGGAGTCTGAATGCGATAAATGGTTGCAAATTGTTGTATATTTGGTGTCAGGGAAAAATCTTCGATTATTAAGAAGCTGCTCATCTCGGTGATACTATGCACCTAATAGACATAAGTCACACATATGATAGATTTGCTTTATATAGTTTGACATGCTAAGGTCGAAGATTCATCGTACCGAAGTGAACGTACCTAATTTGATTTCGCCTTTTGAACCGATTTGACATACACCTTTTTCTTTGAAACCTCCAACGAAGGCGTAGGAAGTACAGATTCAATCTACTTGACGCCAGATGTGGGCGCGTTTTATTCCAGATACGTGTTAACTAATAACAAAGCAACCTTCAGCCTCAAGCCGCAACAAGGAGCGTAAATATCTCCTCCCACGATGCAGATCTGAAAACCTCTTTACTAAAGTCGATCTCCTTGATTCCAGATGTGGCTGCGATGAATGTGTCACCTCTAGGCAGGAAGATTCTCTCCGACATTCCAGAAGCAGGATAAATGCATACCGAGCATTAGCTTCACCCTCATTGATAGCACTTTCATCTAAAGACCCCATCCTCACAGCATTTGAGCTCTCCTGGGAATTGAGAAGGTAAGATTACATGGGTCATCATATCAAAACTTCGAAACGCAGATCAATTTAACAATTTCATAAATTCTCATCTTTCAAGGTCGTATGAAATTAATTTTTTTAGCGTACACTCTACTTGAACGTCTTGTTGTACTATCTTGATCACATGTCTAATTTCACAGAACAAAATAATTGAGTTACTTAGACTGAACCTATTATCCGTTAACTCAGGTTTCAATTCTATCGCGCCATTCCTTGGCCCACAATTCGAAAAAAACCGCTTAAACCGCTTTACCGTTTTCATTATACTATGAAGGGCGATTTAAAAAACAATGGCAACATATCTAGAGCTGAAGGTAAGGCTATAAATTTACCTTTTTTTATACTCCAACTACCACAAAGGCCTAAGGCCTAAACACCCATTGGGTACCGTGGGGCTCCGCCCTCCGTCTATCCATTTAATATAACCTTCCAGAAGAAAAAGTTGTTTACAAAAGTAACAGGGTCTATTATGAAGTTTTCCACGTAATATTTTTTGGCTGTTTCAGAAAAGTGCTGTTGAATAAAGTTGTATTTTTTGAGAGGTGATTTTTTCTGATTCAAAATATATCATTTATCGAACTCGTTTGGAAGTATGTGTGTCATTTACACATGATATGTATAGGGCCAGAATACATATGATTAAACGACACGAAAACTTTGAATTGGACTACTCTGTATAATAGTGAGTATTTTAGAAATGTGCCCCCAGATACCATATGTACCTACTAATAAATAGTTGTTTTTAGAAGTTTTTGTTACAATGCTCCTTCCTCGCACGTTTGGGACACCCTGTAAGGATGAACCTTTTAGTGTTATCTTGGGACCTACTTTCCCTCCCATAAAAATCGCAACTGTTTTTTGAATCACCTTGTATATTCAAATTATTGCAAATGACTTGGGATAAGGCCTGGGATCCCAAGTTGATCATGTCTTAATAGATGTAAATCCGACATACAATACACACACACTTGAATAATGTGACAGGTACATCTAGATTTTAATCCGCACTTACTGTGTTCAAGAATCCGAAGTAGATTTTCAAGTTATACTCACAATGAGGCGAAGCGAAGCGAAGACAGCAGCGGCAAAATTTTTCATCGTCCACGTTATACGTAGCTTGCATTGATCAATTGATTATATGTATTCAAAGGAACCCAGCTGAAGAGTTTTGGTTCTCTTCGCTTCTCCTCTCTGAACTGGACCGTAGACCTTTACGGTGATGAGACAGACTTGTAAATATACAAACACAAAATTGTGTTCGACAATATATCCACAAACTACTGAAAGTTTGATGTGGTGTTGTTTCAAAGCACACCCTTGAAATTACACTGAAACAGATATTCCAACAGACGAGCAATCATATTGACAGAACAGGGCAAAATATGCTAATATATAAATTGAATTTTGTTAAAAACCTATTACTCAGTATCAACGATAAAATTTTTGGAGCGAGGAAATAAAAGCTCAATGTGCTTACAAACAAGATTGTTTTTCCAGTCGTGGTATTGAATGGCAATAAATCAAAAGTTCCTAGCAGTATTCGCAATCCGAGCTAATTCAACTTTGTTGGGAATAAAGAAGCAAAGAAAACAGTACAAACTAATATCGAGACGGGAGACGGCGTTATCGTAGTGCAGACATTACTTTTCTGCTTAGTCGGTTCAAGACCCTTGCAAGTTTGTTTTACTTGAAGGTAATAAGGTAGTGTAGTGACCTAAGTGTGAATAGTGACCATTCTGTAAATATGCTGTGACGTAAACCTGAGTGTACCAAAGAAAAGAAGTATCTGGCCGCAAGATATCCATCGTAATTGACGGGTTCTCCTCTTTATCCCACAATCAATCAATACACTTCATAGATTTGCTGAGGATATCACTTTACATGCATGAATTCAGAACAGCAAGCTGATCTCTGTCACTGAGCTGGAAAAAAGAAATGAGTGACCGAGTTCTGCTAAAGAGTCGTTCATTCTGGCACAGCGCACTTGATCTGTCACATATCTCGTCAATTGCGGCAGCTGCTAGAAAAAAGCTAGAAGTACTTTTCTCCACTCGGGACCTCGGTTGGCCGCGTGGGTTAGAGTGTCGTGCTACTGATCAGCGGCCGGCCGGGCTGCGAGTTCGAATCTCGCCTTCGCTATGGATGTTGTGAGGTCGTGTGTTTGTCCATAATTAGAGATATACAGTACAAGATTGGATCTGGCTAATGGGACGCAATGTCCTAGTGCCAAAAAAAAAATCTCCTCACTCTATATAAGACCTAAATATTGCTCGCTCGCTTAGGGTGCTAGGATTATATTTATGTTTGTGCTGCCTGACTAGACTGACGAGTTCTGTTTTGACCATATTTTCGTTGAAACTAATGTCTTTTCTTGAATTTCTGCCTTTCTTGTGGACATTGTGAGAAATTTTTCTAGTTTTCTAGTGTGGAATGCAGCATTATCAAGTACAATGACGGCATTGTCATCAAGCTTCAAGAAAACTAATAATAATACAGGTGTTGGTTCCAAATCTACCAGATATAGCTAAGTTTAGTGTAGTTTTCATCGTGGGCTCATTGATTCAGTCTACTTGACAAAATTTTTACAACACAAATGACGAATTAGTTAGATACACGTGCCTGACGGATTCTTTAGGCCAGTGGTTAGTCCATCTAAGAAGGCTTGTCTTGCTGACTTAATTGTAGAGTCAGCCCATACTTTAGGTTTTGTATGTCCTGCATTCATCCAGGTTTCATCCAAGTAATAAATCTTCCTGCCCTGGTCGCGGTATTTCTTTATTGATTTTGAATAACTTCTTCTCCATAAAATAATCTCTTGGGAGTCGATCAAAATACCATTCGTGTCCCGGTTTTCTATACTAAAAATGAAGTTCTTTGAGAACACTACAGAATGTGGTCCTTCTGACAGTAGGTAAGTCTTCATCATTATTACCTCCTGTACTTTGTCTATGGTGGGAAGTTCCTGCCTCTCAAACAATTGATGGACTTTGGTCTGATGGCATTCCAATCAAAGTTATCAATAATTTTTTGTTTTTTTATATTCTTTAACAATGTTGAAAATAGTCTTAGAACATAGCCTGTTTTGCTCGCCACACGTCTTTCAATATCATGACTTTTCATTTCAGGATGCCCTAAAATTTCGCTCTTATAAACGTTAGGGACAATTTCTTTTGCCTGAATATTCAAATGTCCCTTCTTGTCACGTTTTCGGGAGTAGACATTTCTGAAGAAGAAGCACGGCTAAAGGAAGCATTGGGATAAATATTCTCAGTTTCATCTGCTGTATCCGTGAACGAAATGCTAACGTATAAGCACACGCTATGTATGCATCGAATTTGAAGAGCAACTGCCGGCGTCGGCGTGCCGGCGATATCCGAGTCTGAGTTCTATCCTGTCGAATCCTGCATTTGTTCATAGTTTTATGTCCGAATGACCAATAGCTATTGAAACGCTTAGGCGGCTGCCGCTTTGCTGTGCTGCATCTTTGTTGTGTCGGGGGTAAATCGACTACGAATAGGGTATAGGGTGTCGAGATTGTGGAACAACCTCCAACAGAAGTCGACTTATAAGGAGATGAAGCTCTTATATTCTAATCGCCATATTCTAAACTTAGATGCCATAAAGAGTTGGGCGCAAGCCTTTTATTGTCAATTTTAGCTTTAGCTCTCTAGTCCTCATTTACCCACGCTAGATTCGGTTTGCAACTCAAAATGGCATAATCTTCAGAATAACTGTTACAGATTCATATATGGTCTTAGGAAGTTAGTAGAGTTTCTTCAAAAATTAAGAAAATACAGTGGCTCATTTTTTCACACAGCAGTTGGTGCAAACATTGTAGATATAATATCCGAAACTTATCCTGTGGTTTTTATGCTGATGGCACTTCCTGGTTTTCCTGCCAATTCACTAACTGAACTACATATGTTCAAGTTACTCTTCACTGATGTTCAGACTTCCTGGGTAGTTTTTCAAAGTATATATGAAAATGACAATGACAATATTGTTGAGGTCCTTTGAAGTGCTAACATTAATAAAAATGCAGATTGACTCTATACTTCATACGCCTTCGTTAAAGGTTTCAAAGAAAGGGATGGCTCGATTCGTTTCAAAAAACCATTTGATGTAAATGTATGCATATTTCTGTTTCCATGGTAGATGTGTAACTTATTAAGTCTAATAGGTGCATAGTATTACTGCGATCAGCAGCTCCTTAATATTTGAAGGTCTTTCACTGAGACCAACTATGCAACAATTTAAAACTATTTACGCATACAGCTAGCTTCCATCCTACAGTTTCGTCCTCTCCCCAACAATGCCTGACATGTGAAATATAGTAACACTACGTTAATTTCCGTCGCCTCTGATTCAATTTTCAAAATCCACTACAACCTAAACGACTGAATATTAATCTTACGATAATAACTTTGGTTCGCAAGTTTACTGTGGCTTAACTGCATTACACAAGTCGCTGTTCTCATTTGTGTCAGTTTTTCAGCCCGCGTCTGTTTTATATCAATGCGTTATAGGTACCGAGTCAGTCTACTTGATGAAATGCTTAGAGAAACATCATAGACGGAGTACCTAAACTAAACATTAGACGAAATAGATGCTACATTCAAGATCATGAAATTCAGAAAAATATATTGTGTAGATATAAAAACATCATCGCAGAAACGCTAAAGTGGTATGTGCTCGTAATATCCAAATATTAATAAGGATATAGATATTTATCCTGTAGCGGTGTGCCAGTGTCGACACTACCGTAGACCATTTAGAGTATGTTACCCACAGTCGGCAGTGGCCTCCGTGACGATGCAGCATCGCGTCGTGCACGCAACGCCGAGTATCCAGTTATTTCGAATTATGAGCACATTATAGATCGGGCTTTTATCATTTAATTGACCCGTTGCTACCGGGATCGGAAGCTTCTTGATGGTAGATAGATAGATAGATAGATAGATACATTTATTGTCTTGTAGATCATAAAAAATGACATAAGACTCGTCCTAAGAGGGAGGTACATAGTACACATAATTAAAAATAAAAACGAAACAAACATAAGTATTTACAAAGTACAAACAGGGACAACTTAATGCGTACAGACATTCACATATAAAAAAAGTTAAAAAAAAAATATATCACAGTCCGAGGTATTCAGACAAAGAATAGAAACATTTTTCAACTAATAATTTGCGTAGTTTACATTTAAAACTAGGAATACTACTGACATTCCTGAGGTTAGCTGAAAGTTTGTTATATATTTTGATGCAGGTGTATTCCGGTGACTTTTCGAACAGAGTCAGTGTGTGTTTTGGAATACTCAGACTCTCACCTGCCCTTGTATTATAATGTGTGTTGATGTTTCTGTTCTGTATAAATTTTGTTTGTTTGTATGTGCGAAAGGGCGCACTTATAAATATGATTGCTTGGTAGAGTCATGATGTTTTTACTTCTGAAGATATCTCTGCAGGATTCTCTTCTACGAATGTTGAATATCAGTCTGATTTTCTCTTCTGTTGAACAAATGCTCTAGAAATTGAAGTTGCTTGTCCCCAAATTATGATGTTCCTTAATAAATGTGAGTGGACGAGAGCATAATATACATCTAGTAAAGCTGACTCTGATAAGCAAAACTTGATCTTAAGAATCGCATAATATGATTGGTTCAACTTTTTACACATGTGTTGTTGCCAACTGAGCTTTGCATCCATTTCTATTCCCAAGAATGTCGTAGTTTTCGATGTCTCATGATTTGCTAGAATAGGAGCGTTTTTATAAAAAATGTACAACATCTGACTTTTCGAGGTTTAAAATCAAACGATTTGCTTGGCACCACCCTTTCATTTCACATTTTACTCCATTTATTTTTGCAATAATGTCATTGCGTGAGGTTCCACTTACAAGAACTGATGTATCATCCGCATAATTTGTTACAAATCCAGAGAGATGCAAATCACTTATATACAGAATGAATACAAGGGGTGCTAAAACTGAGCCTTGCGCTACTCCAATGTCGATACTGTACGTTGCGGATGTAATTCCGTTAACTTTTGTTTTGAATTTCCTGTTAGACAGGAAAGACACTACCCAATCTAATATAAAACCTCTTAAACCTAAATAAAATAATTTTTCCTCGAGAAGTCCAATGTCAATTGTATCGAAAGCTTTCGATAGTCAAAAAAGATGACCGCGATACATTTATTCATGTCGAGCGTTTATATATCTGACATACAAAACTCATAAGTAGCTGTCTCTATTGAACGAAGTTTCCTAAATCCATGCTGCGAGCTTGGGATAAGGTTGAATTTTTCAGCATATCCCAAAATTCTTGAATAAATCGCTCTTTCGATTATTTTAGAAAAGATTGACAACAATGTTATGGGGCGGTAATTATCAACCTTGAGTAGGATCTCCCTTTTTTGGAACGGGTACTATTATCGCAAACTTCAGGGATTTAGGAAATTTGCCTTGATAGACAGACATGTTAATTAAAGTTGTGAGAGGACCTGCAATTAGAACGTCTTTGAGTAGTATTAAAGCCGATACAAGTACAACCCCTTTTCCAAAATGATCAGGAGCCTCTGAAACGTCAAACAACAAAGTTTCAGCGATTGTAATTTTCTTCGTGTTTTGCCCCTAGCTCAGCCAACACTAAACTAATTTTCGAAAACTAAAGCTTTTCCATCTTGGCATAAAAATAACCCTGTCTGAAAATTTCATCAAAATCCCAGCGGTACTTCTCAGTTATAAGGCGGTTATAGAATTAGCGGACAGACCGGCAGGCCGACCGATAGATCGATGCAAAGGTCTTCGTGAAGTAGATGTCATATAACATCCAAAAAACATAATATCTCAGTTTCTAAATTTTCCGCGATTTCACTTCCTCGCCAGTTTTGGCATAGGAAGTAAACATTGGTAGATTGACTGATATCGTACCGTAAACATAGCTTTATCCCTTAGATCATCCAACGTTTGCTTCCTAAATCATACCGAAGTGCCACCTAGGTGTTGAAAAAGACGACTTCAGGGACGCTTAAATTTTAATGAAATTATAATATTCCATAAATTAGAATCACAACTGTTATATTTTACCTTAATTTTTCACAGGTGCTTGAATCAGTAAAGAACTGTACGTAAAAACGCCTGTGAAGTATACTTCTATTTTAGACACATTTGCATGTAAATAAGTTCCAAAGCAGCATTAGCGTTGCTGTAACGTAGTATTTACCTCTCTCATTTCGGTACAGAGAAGCATGAAAATAAATTACAGTATTTACTAGCAACAGCGTGTTCGCTCAGAGGAGTCCTCAAAGAGGGGAACGTGCGAAAACACATGTAAATCGCTAATTATTTACAAGCAGGATAAGAACACATACATATTCCATATACTTGTAGTTCAACAAAGATTAATTAAGGCACAGACGCGTTACCCTTATTTTTTCGTTTAATGGAGTCCTGATCCTCTTAGGAAAATGAATACAAGTATCTAAAAAAAACGTTAAACCCGCTTCATTATGTCTCAAATTACCCAGGTACAGGAATGTTAGAACCAAAAATTTACATTGACGGTTACATTGTAACACGTTCCTACTTTTATCAAAATTGATGAGTATTTTGAATTTCACTTCTACCTTCAGAAAATGTAGCCAGAACGTACCTAAATATTTTCGATCATGGATTCATGAATTTTTTATTTATTTATTTTCGAAATTTTAGGGTGAGCCCATTTTTACAAATAAAATCACATATAATACACGGGAATAACATGTAAAATATACAAGCATTATTATATAAAATCATAATTTAAAAGACACTTTTTTAAAGCCTGAGAGTGTATGTAAAGATGACAATATCAGAGTGAACCAAATTGATAAGACAAAGTGTTCTATCGAGTGGATAGTGATTACCATAATTGTCGGGCGACACCAATCGCTCCAACTTATATATGTAAATGCAAATGTTCTAACATGTCATTTCTATGACGTTCAGTCATATTTAGGTTCATCCTCATTACTGCAAGACATATGAATTTATGCTGGACACACTCTAAATCATCTTTATAGGACTGGTACTGAGGAGACCATACTATTCTAGATTTGATCTTATCAATGAGCAGTATTAGACACGAAAGGGATTGATTGAAGAACACCCACAATTTCTACAAACAAAGCTCAGCATCTGTGTGCCCTTTATACTGGCATAGTCTGTAAAGTTAGGCCTTTCATCAAAAAGCACACCAAGATCATAGCGAATCTCCATAAACTGATTTACAGTGATTCATGATTTCGGCATCACTATTCTAGAACACGCCCATGCTAACACGAGTTTCTAACAAGTTGATGTTTAACGAGCACGTACTGAAAACTGGCATTCAATGGATTGTTCTAAGCGTACTCTCACCACAATATAGGTTATTACTTCCAGAGAAGTTTCATGTTCTCTTTTAGTAGTAATAATATATTTCAGGCGAATACTATGAATATTTTACGATGGACGATAAATATACACAATTGGTGTATGATATTATTTCCATGTTTTACATCATAAGTAATAGCTCGCATTCCAAACTTTAGCATGCCCTTATCCGAAAGCGAGACTTAAACGTTTAATTTCCAGCTGTGTTGATGCTATTCAGGATGTTCAAAGAGTTTCTGATCTCCAATTTATTGATCGCTAGCAAGCTAAAAAGTTGTATCTTGTTGTCTCTACATCCTCTAATATCTCTTTATAGCCAAGTGTAAGTAGTAGCTTGGGTATATATCATGCCTAGGTGGAGCGCATGCGCAGGTCGAGTACCTGCAGCCTGTTCGTCCACCATTATGTGTTTTGATAGTCGAAGAAGCTTTTGCTCACTGCCGCAATTTTCTTTACTCTTCTTAGATGTTTGCAAGTTAGTCTGTATACCTGTATCTATATTCTCTTGAGTGATGAGATACTTTCACACGAACTTGAATTAATTTTATTAGGTAAATAGTCTCTTAGTTTAGTCGCATAAATCGGACACCTTTTAGATGCCTATCAAATATTATCCTAAGATCAAGATGGGAAAAGATAATAAAAAAAATAATAAAAAGAAAAAGGGGTTTTAATTTACCTACTTCAAAAATGCCACTAACGTTCTTTTATATTTCAAAATAAAAATTACTCCATTTCAATAAGAAGCGACCCTCAGGTTGATTATTTTAATTTTGTATTATAAATATTTTTTCACTGTCACACTGTATAACAGGCAATATGAATACACACACATTAACAGACTTCACAAAACGAAATTCTGCGGAATATCAATATTTTGCCTCAACTCACGTCTTAGGCCGCGTCCAGACCGAAAATCCAACGTCGAGCAAATGAATGCAAGCGCATGTTGACGTTGGCGTTTGTTGTTAAGAAGGTATTGGAATGCGCTCATCTACACGTAGTGTACACCCTAAATTTAGTTTCGAGTTGGGCAGAGTCAGGTCAAATGCTAATGCCGAGCGACGGGCCTCCTCTTATCGAATGCAGACAAACGACTAAATACCAGAAGCGCAACAAATCCTGTCCATACCAAATCTAACCTCCGTTTGATCAAGGAGCGAACGCAATCGAACGCCAACGCCGACCTTGGAAACCGTTGGCTTATGCTAATCTCGGTCTGTACGCAGCTTCTATACGAACGAGAAGCAACAAAATCTGCTGTCGTGAGCTCCAATATAATTTTTTACATCAAAGCTGTGTCTAACGTAACGTAGTAAATTTGTCCACGCTGTCCTTAGAATGTGATTCTTTTTCACCTTTACTTTTTGACGTTGGTAGTTTCACACGAGATGTTTGGTCACGTTGTAGGTATGCATATCCAAAATTGAAACAAAATCGAATTACCTGCTTTTCTTGACGGAAACTACACAAGATTTAAATAAAAAAATAGCGAGAATGAAGTGCATCATCGTCAAAAAGCTTAGTCTTAGGTACTCTACCACTTAACTCTACAACCGGACATCACAAAACATTGGGATAACAACATGGATGATAGAACTGGGAGAATAAGTTCATTAAGAAGAAGCAAATGTAGAATGCCAACGTGAATATGGATTAGAAACAATATGAATTATGAACAAGCTATCATTCAGCAATCTGAGTTGATTACGCAATGCTCTGAAATTAGTAGCTATCTTGGACGCGGAAGATTGCTGGATTCATCATGACCCCAGACAGATTCGATATTCGCTAATATTACCATCTCATTAGCCTGCTGTCATCTCTTTCTAAACTCTCTGAAAAGGTGGTTCACTGTGACATTGAAAATATCTCGTCAGATGACCACAGGAGCATATAACCAGGGGTTCACCTTGAACAGAAGTAAAGGTATCTTGCTTTGCCATGTATCAATGTTACTTGAAAAGGTGTGGTACATCGACCTCTTGTATAAACTCATCCAAAAGGTCTTTCCACTTTGGCTTTTAATGCTGTTGAAATTCTTTCACGAAGACATGAAGTTTCGGATAAGAATTAACAAAGTTTTGTCAAAGCCGTTGTTCCTCAGGGTTCGGTCTTAGTATTGATCCTTTATTCATTTTATGTACGAGACGTCCCTGGTTCTAGTCGCTAGTACGTAGTCGTGTTCTACTGACCCAGATTCAGAACAGGCTGTAGAGTGCGGTGGAGGAATTATTGGAGCGAGCGTTGGTGGCTGATCAAAATTGATCGCTAGAAGACGCAGGCAATATATTGTGGTAAAGACATCGCGGTGATTTATCAGAGATCTCACTGAATCGCACTCGTATACCATGGGAACAATCTGTCAGCTACCTTGAAGTCATCATTGATAAGAGGTTGACTTAACAGAGAAAACTGGTACTTTTAAAACGACATTCCAAATTACTTGGCGCAGCTTTATCTTTTGGTATCCAGGAATTCAAAATCCAGTTTGACCAACAACAAGCAGATTCACTAGGCCTGTAATCTTGAGAAATGAGAAAAACGGGATTGTTATACCTTAGACAAATTCGTAGTTCTGCCACTCTTCGTGTCAGCTGCCTTTTGTATGACGACCAGTTGTAGGGCGCGTTTATGGCCTCCTTGATTGTCATACTCCTTTCTCTCCTTCAAAAATTTCTAGATTACACTTGTCACGTATCAGCGTCAGCGCTCTCCTATTGTGAAGATATGTTTCCTTTTTAACTTGTAGGAAATTTCAGGCTGATAAAACATGATATAACTCAAAATCTAGCACAATTTGATGCAAATAGATGTTTGTGACATAACCTCAAAATAGAGCGCTGACACGGAGAAGTAGAAAACTATGACAAGGACTGACGATACGGGCCTTAAAGCTCCACATTAGCACTAACATATATAACTCTAGAATATGACATTACTATATCTGAAAATGGCAGACTGTTATTGTTGAGCGTTGGACTTTAAATTGTTTGTAATTTAACAACTTATCATCAAAACGTATATTTTATAAGTATATCTGGACTTGCTACAAAATATGAGATATTCAGTTTAAGAAGAGACTGTTGCTGTTGCCACAAAGGAGTATCAATGACAAATAAAAGTAATGCCACGAAAGAAAAATCTTGTGTGTGGCCATCCCATTATTGTCAGTTGTCTATCCGCAGATATAAATAAAGTCTATCAAGTACTTGCTAATGCACTATGCACTTCTTACGCACGCACTGACATAATTTGGTGTTACACGATCACTGGTAGAAATGCGAAAACCTTGAACTGACATTGTGGCACTTTAACTAAATTCAATAATAAATAACATAAATCAAAAGGCTAACTAAAAAAGAGTACATCTAAGATAAAGGACAATAAAAACTAAAATGACATTACAAAACTGGTAGTTGCATTTGTGTTGTGAGCAATAAAGACAAGGATATATCAAGCATAGAATAGAATAAAATTAAATGCCCATCATACATGAGATACGGTTAAGCATATAAGTGACTACAATAAAACATAATAAAATCTAATAAAATATAATAACGTACAATAAAATATGATAAAATAATAAATTAATAGAATGGAGCAATTATTCTAAAAACGGTGACTTCATTTGGGTTGTGAGAGTGATATATAGTGTTTTGCCTTCTATATAATCATGTATTATGCTCCTGGATATACCTTTCACCCAGACTGAGATTTTTTTCTTGAATAAAGCAATGTTTCGTATTAACTTATAATCAGCAGGCATTTCGTTGTACAATTTGGGGCAGAGATAAATCCAGGAGCGTTGCAATAATGACTTTTCCGGCCTAGGTACCATTATGTGCCTAGCAACTTTCTGGCGAGTGTCATATTTGTGAGCGATTTCCTCATGAAATGATTTATTTTTAAAGTAGTATACCATGCAATTATAAATAAAGGTTTGCCTAATGTCCATAATTCCAGACTCATGGTATAGCTCATCAGATGGATGAGTTTTGCTCTTGCTATAAAGAATTTTTAATAAATATTTTTGGGCAATCTCCAAGTTCTTTATGTAAGTGAAGCCAGCTCCTCCCCAGCCAAGTATTCCATAGCAAAGATGTGACTGCACAAGTGCGAAGTATAAGATTCTCATGCAATCTGTATTAAGGATGTTTCTAAGACATTTGAATTTTGGAATGAGGCATCTTATTTTCTTTGTCACATATTCGATTTGAACATCCCATCTGAGATTTTGATCAATATATATTCCCAGATATTTAGTGCTGCTTTGACGTTTAATGGTTGTCGTATAGTTTCCTATTCTGACATTTATTTCGTTATATTGTGGCATATGGTTTCTATAGGATGCGAAAGGTACAAAACTAGTTTTCTCAGAGTTAACTGTGAGTAGCTTAGTGTTGAAATATGCTAGTACGTTGGTGAGATTATTTTCGATTTTATTTTTAAGTGCGGGCCAACTTGAGTCTTCATAAATTATGACAGTATCGTCCGCGAATCCTAACACTGTACCTCCCGAATCCATTGAGAACAAATCATTAATATATATATTAAATAATATTGGCCCAAGAACAGTTCCTTGTGGGATCCCATAGCATACGTCTTTATAATGACTGGTCACGTTATCTATTTTGACACACTGCTTTCTGTTATTTAGGTAGCTCGACATTAAGTCTAAAGTAGTTCCCCTTATACCGCTAAGCTCGAGTATTTCCAACAGCTTGTCATGACTAATGGTGTCGAAAGCTTTGGTTAAGTCTATAAATATGCAAATGGCAGGGATCTTATCGTTAACTAGTCTGTACAGTTTTTTGGATAGTGTAGCTATTGCATCTTGCGTTGATATGCCTTCTTTAAATCCAAATTGATTTTTATGTAACACGTTATACCTATTGAAAAACTTTAGTAACCTTGACTTGATTATTTTTTCTACAACTTTGGCGATACTCGAAATCAGGGATATTGGTCTATAATTTTCTATATCAAGTTTGCTACCTTTTTTGTAGATAGGTGTTATTGTGGCTAACTTTAAAATATCGGGAAATACTCCTGTACGAAAACATTCATTTATTATATATTTTAAAGGCTTGCATATATAATATCGTATTTTTTTCAGAGTTTCAGCTTTTATGTTATCGCTTCCAGGAGCCTTGCCATTTTTCAAGCTTAATATAGTCTCCCTCACTTCGTTTTCATCCGTATCGTCTAAATAAATTGAGTTGATAAGCTTATTTACTTGTTTGATAGGAGCAGTGCGTGGTATCTCTCTCTGCTTTTTCACCAATGCTTGTGAGGTGTTCCAAAAACTTCTGAGCAATATCATTTTTATTGGATATTTCTTCCCCACTTTCGATTTTTATCTTATCTATTTCTGCCTTTTTATTCCTTTTACCGGAAATCTCATTTACACAATCCCATAACATCTTACTACTATTATTGGTTTTCTTGATTTTGCTGTCGTAGTATTCCTTTTTTCTTATTTTTAATAGGTTATTTAATAAGTTTCTGTAATCCTTAAATCTTTTTATATTTATTTCCGTTGGTTTTTTATCATTTCACGATATAGTTTGTTTTTCTTATTTACAGAGTTCACCAAAGCGCTAGTTATCCATGTTTTCCTAGCTTTTTGATTATTTTTGAGTTTTAATTTATACCTACATTTAGTGATATTTTCGTTCAATATTTGTATGAAATGTTCAGTAGCTTTGTGCGTGTTGATCGAATTATATATTGGTGTCCAAGTTTGATTATTCAGAAGTTCAAGTAATTTGGTTTCATTTGTTCTATATACACAATTTGTGTTTATATTTTTGCTAATGATTTTGGGGAAAATTATCTCTAGTATAGTTGTAAAGTGATCAGTTATATGGTTTTGAAGTATTACAGAATTTATGTGACCATTATCAGAAGGAGTGCTAGCGAATATGTGATCAATACAAGACTTTGCGTTACCATCCACTCTTGTGTAGTCATTTATTGCTGGACGAAGGTAATACAAGGCTAAGATATTCAAGTATTTTTCCGATAACTCAGACTTTTCCATTATATTTATGTTTATGTCACCCGCCAGTAGATGGATGCAACGACTTTTGTTACAAGATTCAAGGTATGGCTCCAAGTCACTGAGAAATGACAAAGCATCTGTTGACGGTGGTCTATAAATAGCTGAAACAAGTACTAGGTCTTTACATTTTTTCATAGAAAGCTGCAAGATCTTTATGTTTGTGTTAGAAAGTTGTATTATTGTATTCTCACCTCAACGTTTTTATTGATATAAGCTATAACCCCATCATTTTTGTTAATATCACCATCATTATAGTATATGTTATAATTTTCCAGTTGATATAGTGAAATATCTTCAAGTTTCCAGCATTCTGACAAAACTATACAGTCGAATGTTTTTTTGATTCCATGCAGTAGCACCTTGAATTCGTCGAAATTTCTATGTATACTCCTAATATTTAGGTGCAATAACGAAACATTTTCTCTGTTACATTCTGAATTCAAAGTGCTATTGCATTCATCTATAGACGTTACATTTTTAGTACTAATCTTTTCTATTCGAAAATCACGAATGTATGAGTCCATTATGGCCTAGAATTGCTTCTTCTTAATTTAGGGCCTTGATGAATTACTAAGATTTTTTGCTTTCCTGAAGAAGCTTCTTCAGCAGATCTCTTTTCCCCTCTTTTGGTCTCGCTATTGTTGTTTGTGGATCTGTGGCCTGTTTCGAATTTCGATGTAGCTTCTACTGTAAATGTTTCTGGTAACTCGTCCTGTTGTAGTGTTTCATATGAATAGGCGTCACCATTCACATATAATTTGTTGTTTTTTATATATGCTGAGTTATTTGCTTGTCTAGCTTGTTTTAAATGTGCATGTAGGACTTTTCTTTTTTCGTATTCTTCCTTTGTGTAGTCATTGGTGACAAATACGCCAGATCCTTCGGTAATTGTTTAGATTTTATCAAAATATTTTGTTTGGTTCTATAGTTCAGCAGTTCAATAACAAGTGGTCGTGGCTTTTTTTGATTCTCTACCTTTCTACCTATGCGATAGGAATCTCTTATCTGGGTTGCTTCTATGAAAATTTCCAATTTTTGTTCGATAAATTCTTTAGCTTCTTCTGCTGCTCCTTTATCTTCCTCATTTATCCCATACGCAACTACGCTATACTTCTTCAACTTAGCTTCAAGCACATTCAGTTTGTTTTTTAATGTTTTATTTTCCTCTTCAATTTCTTTAAATTTATTATTCGTGTTCTCTATCTCTTTTTTTACTTCTGTGATGTTCTTATTTAATTGTTCAATTTCACCCTTGAGTTCCGTATTGGAGTTTGTAATTAAATTGTAGATGTCCTCGAGACTAATTGGTTTTTCTGCCATGATCGCGTACCCAATTTTATGTTGCTGTCAGTCGAATACACTGTAACGTTCTTCGTGTGGTGTCAAGATCATTGGATGGTATCGCTATCGAGACTTGGTCGTTTAGAACCAAAATACCTCTTCTCAGAGCGTGGGCGTAACTGGGCGTGGCAGCTTACTTTGTTTATGTACGGACAACGGAAAAAATAAACGTTTATAACTTACGCACTTATCCAGATTTCCTTGTGCTGCTTTCACAACTCAAATCATCAACACAACTGCAACCTCTGGGTTAAAACTCACAGTTTTTAATAAACTAGAACACTACTTTTCCGCTAAATAATGCGGAGCTCACTTGGCGAGACCTTTCTCGTGCAGATATATATTATATATATATATATATTATATAATATATATATATATATATATAGAAGAACTGACAAATTTTAACGTTTTTCTAAATGGAATATTCCTTATTTTATTACATATTTGGATAGATCCATCAAAGAAAAGAATATTGATAATACATACTGCGCTTTGGTACTTGGTTGTTGAGTTATAAGAGATATGACTGTCTGCCACTTTGGAAGGTAGGGTTTTTGCTCCAGGGTTATAAAGTACCTATATATTAAGAGCTTCTAAATAAGGTATCCTATGGCCTCCAAGAGAGAGACATTTTTGAAAATCACATATAATAGTAGGAGTCTGAGTCTATCAAGCACGAATATGCACCGTAGTGCCTGTTCCAGAACACTACACCCGATACAATAGACGTTCTTTTGTTAAATTAGAACAGGTATCACGTTTCGTAGTAGAAAACAACTCGCCAACTTCACACCACAGATTAATAGCTTGGGTAAAGTGTATACACATGTAGTAGATAGTGGAAAATTGAATAACATATAGTGTTGCAGGTGTCCATACAGTATTCATCTTTGTTGGAGATAGGATCTTCAATTAAAAGTGCATTTTGACTCCGCACATGACAATCGTGAAAGTCATTGACATTCGTACGTTTAATTGATGCTTTGCATAACAAAAATCTGTATTAGGTATTTACGCAGGCCTGTGTGTCAGTCTCATTGTAGCTTTCTTGTCACTCCATATTCACAGCAACTGATGAAATGATTTCGGTCAGGTCTGCGAAGCAATACGCTAGATGATTTTAGGAGATATAATACTGCTGCATTTTTATAAATAGCTTCCGTGTCAGGTAATCCATTAACAAAAAAACTAAACGTCAAATCATTGTGCCCAAGCCTGTAAGTCGAGATCCAAAACCAAAACCTCTATCACCATACAGACAATTTACAATTATATTGCAATTGTCAATTCTACGCACCGCACCTACAACATACAACTAATCTTGAATTACAATCTTGAAAAAATCGTTAACATGATAAAAGCGATTTATCAAAAATTATTTTAAATGGAATTTGAACAGATTAACATGTTTAAATCGACGTAATTTGGTAGGTATATTATTGAAGAGAAGAGGACCAACTATATTAGGTGATCGACATGCTGCTTTTGTTTTGCTAAATTTTACATATAAATTACTATTAACCATTGTATCATAATTTCAATTTCAATTTATCATTATTTTTAAAAACATGTAAGCACAATCCATAATACGAGTATATTCAACGAAGGAACAGTGCAAATATTGAAATCTATAAAATAAAACGAGTATCACCTTTTGTTGGTGATACTCCTGATAGCGATCGAGTGCAGCTCGTTTGTGATACAAATACATCTTCAGCGCGCGCTGACTAACCCCAGAAATATACCCAATAACTTTATCTTGGATCCACGTTAGCAAAATAAACTTGAATCAGTTCTTCAGTTGTTAAGATGGTTTTTGATGGCCTCAACACGTAGCTTCGAGAGCTCATCTGCGGTATGACTAATTCACATTCCAATTAAGGTTCATCAAAATGTGTATCTTACGTTTCGCAAATCTCATACTTTTTTGTGAATATTTAGGGAAATTTTTCTGTGGGTGTAATAATTTTTGGAAATCCGTAATTTGATTACTAGATTCCTCTCTTTTTCTATCATATATCATATCGGCAAAATATTTTTGGGTGGATTTGGGTAGATTAGACAACTTTTAGTTCATGAAAAGATTAAGATCTCCTCTCAGGTACTACAACTAAGAATAACAAATATATTGATCAGATGTATCGCATACGCTGTTAGGTTGTCACTTATAGGTATACTACAAAATCAAATTTGCGAAGGTGTGAGCTACGTACGGTTCTTGATTATATTTACGTAGATGAAAAACTAACTGGTCGTCATACAAAAGGCAGCTGACACGAAGAGTGGCAGAACTACGAATTTGTCTAAGGTATAACAATCCCGTTTTTCTCATTTCTCAAGACTACAGGTCTAGTGAATCTGCATGTTGTTGGTCAAACTGGATTTTGGATTCCTAGATACCAAAAGATAAAGCTGCGCCAAGTAATTTGGAATGTCGTTTTAAAAGTACCAGTGTTTCTCTGTTAAGTCAACCTCTTATCAATGATGACTTCAAGGTACCTGACAGATTGTTCCCATGGTATACGAGTGCGATTCACTGAGATCTCTGATAAATCACCGCGATGTCTTTACCACAATATATTGCCTGCGTCTTCTAGCGATCAATTTTGATCAGCCACCAACGCTCGCTCCAATAATTCCTCCACCGCACTCTACAGCCTGTTCTGAATCTGGTCAGGAGAACACGACTACGTACTAGTGACTAGAACCAGGGACGTCACGTATATAAAATGAATAAAGGATCAATACTAAGACCGAACCCTGAGGAACAACGGCTTTCACGGGTCGTATTATTGACAAAACTTTGTTAATTCTAATCCGAAACTTCATGTCTTCGTGAAAGGATTTCAACAGCATTAAAAGCCAAAGTGGAAAGACCTTTTGGATGAGTTTATACAAGAGGTCGATGTACCACACCTTTTCAAGTAACATTGATACATGGAAAAGCAAGATACCTTTACTTCTGTTCAAGGGGAACCCCTGGTTATATGCTCCTGTGGTCATCTGACGAGATATTTTCAACGTCACAGTGAACCACCTTTTCAGAGAGTTTAGAAAGAGATGACAGCAGGCTAATGAGATGGTAATATTAGCGAATATCGAATCTGTCTGGGGTCATGATGAATCCAGCAATCTTCCGCGTCCAAGATAACAACTAAGTTCAGAGCATTGCATTGATTACTTCCATCAGATAGGTCCAAGCCTTTTGCGAAAGGAGCTTCAGTTTTTTAATGGTGATTTGGTCCTCTTCAGACTCTTCACGCACCTTTAGGTATTTAATGTGGCTTTGGAGCTCTGGTGGTATGGAATACGAGACCAAAGAGGATCCCACTGATATGCTATGAAAAGGTTCCTCTGAGAGTCTACTACTTTCTACTGTACTATTATTTCCAAACCTAAAA